>JAGSMT010000317.1:0-406500 GCA_029286875.1 Lamproptera curius
TACTTAAAGCCAGCAGTGGTATTACTTGGGTTTTAATTTTAATTATTAATTATAGGGTCCCAAGCAGGTGGTAGAGCCAACCATCTTCTCTATTAAAATTTGGTTTTCTTATCTCAATAGCCTCACAGATCATCCTTGGTAGGAATCGGTGTTCTTTAGCGAGGATTTGTGGTCGATCAAATCTGATGTAATGGTTTGGGTGATTTAAATGTATGGTCACACTGCCGACTTGTGGGTCTTTTATGTTTAATGTCAGCTATATGTTTCTTCACGCGGGTTTTTATTGCTCGCTTTGTCTGTTCAATATAAGAGGAGCCGCAGTCAAAATGTGCTTGTATTCTCCTGGATCTTGTAGAGAGGTATTGCACTTGACAGGTGGTGGTAGAAATTGACCAATCTTCTTCAGCGGCTTGAAATAAGTTTTGATTGAAGCCTGCCTCAAAATGTAGCCAATCTTGTCAGTTACGCTTCTCACAGAAGGTAAAACAGTAGGTACTCGCTCTACTGTGGCTGCCTTCACTCAGTCACTGTGACGCTGCCGTGGTGCAGCAAGCTTGTTGTCTCACAGCACTTGCTTAACACGGTGTAGCTCAGCCGCAAGGTTTGCATCATCTCAGATCCCTCGTGCTCTCTGAAACAAAGATTATAATTACAAATAAATATTTAAATGGTAATTCTCACCACCATCCATCCCAGTTAGCTACCGTGGGCAAATCTTAGTTTCCAGAGACGAGGAATCTGATGATGCACACCTGTTACGGCTAACGACTACCTCAATTGTATTTTCCAAGAGCATATCGATTTTAGAGACTGGTCTGAAATGTGCCAGGATCAATGATAGGCTGGAGCAGATTAGGGTGGGAGCGTAGACTTCATCAAACAGGACCGTTCAAGCTTCAAATCTATATTAGGGTGCCTCTCAGAAGTCAGTGATCACTTCTGGTCTTAAACCTTGTGATCACTAAGAAATCCCTGAATATGCGCTTTTGTCGATATAATGAGTTGACGAGCATTTGCTCCTATGATTCCTGCTCCCGTAGCCATAGAGATTCCAGCATCGATTCGCTGCGTGCCTGTACTCCTACTTTACGTTGAGATCCCCATGATTACGTTTAAGTGAGCCTTGGTGATGTTATTGCAAGGCTCTTGAGATAAATGTCGACGTTGGTCTCTTAGTTAAGCTTGATCACAAGGTACTTAACCCTCGCCGATATATTGTAAACTTCAATTACATTGTCTATACTAAGCTAACGTCAATCATTTAAAAGGCGCTAAGTACTTCTTTTCTTTGGAAAGTCCGTCAAAATAAAATAATTTTAGCATTTAACTATTAGTCACTTTATAAAAAAACTTGTTTTATTATTCATCTTATTATTCTTTATATTAGCGAGAGTGATCATATAATGTTGATATTTTAACTCAAAGTTATTCGTAATATAAAATGTTTATTCTTTTGAAGATTAGCGGAACAGGAAGATTGATTGGCTGTTTGCATTGGACAGATGGGTTTTACAAGGGCATTGTACGCAAACGCTAAGTTACTTTTGCTTATCGAACTTAAAACTGTAAAAGCGGATATACCTGGATTGTTTATGTTTGATTATTTTTCATGCATTTAATACAAGTCAGGATCCTAAACCTAATCATTATTTTTTTTCGAAGCAAACATTTTATCTTCATCCTACAACTAATTTCCTTGATATATACGAGAGGCTTCAAGCATCAGGCTCTTAGAAAAGCTAATGTAATCTATTGCAACGCAAAAACTCCCGAGCGGGAGGCTTAAGCGTGGCGAAGAATTAATTGAATTCTCGTGTCACTTTTTCTTGCGGAACATGTAATACATCTTATAAATTAATGACAAAAGTTTCATCTATTATCTAACTGCTTGAATATAAAATGCGTCATATTACCTAACCTTTAGCAAAATTCATGAAATACAGTATATTCTTATACTGCAAGCAAGTAACTAAAATATACATTATTTTTAAAACAGTACATTTAACATTTTTTGGATGCGATAAAAAACTTGAAATGATGTCACGTAGGGCAAAAAAGTTAGGCTTACGGCTATTAATTTATAATTTTACGCATGTTACATTTAGTCACTTTGCTTATGCGGGCAAAAATTTATGTTTTTCTTTTTACGTGAGAACAGTACCGCTTAGTTAGTGATGTCCAAAGATTCTTGGGCTTTCTGTGTTCAAAGATATTATTTCATTCAGATATTATTTTCATATTCATCTTACTTTTTATTGCCAAATCATGCCAGAATTTGAATTTGTTCTAAAACAGAGATAGAGTTGATGATGTTGCTGAATGCATTAAAATCAAGTAAGAGTAATTAATTGAATCCAGAGAAATGTTGATAAATAACCGCGTCAAAGCAGAAAAATATAACTAATACTACAATAATTCCTTCTAATTCAAAGTCCAATTTTAATATGGTATTCAAATTCAATTTAAATATCTTTATTCAATATAGAAGTGTAACACTCGCTTATTGATTGTCAAGGACGCTACCACCGGTTCGGAATAGGACGCCTCCGACCTGAGAAGAACCGGCGAAAGAAACTCAGCGGGCCTATTTTGTCATCTTTTGAAAGAATCAAATATACTATAAATTTTCTTATGAGCTACATGCAGTTCGGTTCAGTTTCGGTTTGAAGGGCACCGTAATCAGTGTATTTACCGGGTAAACGAGACTTTACATGCTATGTCTCACAGTAGGTAGAGCGTCAGTAACTGCTATTGTTAATAAGCTTTCCATCAGGTGCTGTAGCTACTCATCTGCTTGCATAGCCAATTAAAAAAAATATGCTTATGCATAAAGGCGCAATAAAAATCATTGCTACATTGTGTGGTGTTACCATCGAGTTAATTATAGTTTCATTTGCCTACTTCTCTTAAAAAAAAATTAGGTAATAATTCTATGTTTTTTTATGAATACAAAAAAAACAACACAAAATGTTTTTGACCGACTTCCAAAGAGAATTATTACATTTGCATAGTGATGATAGTACTTTGAATAATAATTTCCAAACAGGCCCCTGTGCGTAATATATCCGCCTAAAAGTTAATATTTTACAATATTTGTGGATAACATTAATACACCACGTATTAATGACATAGACAAAGTTAGTAATATATGTACACTATTACTATTTTCAACTATAAATGAGTTGATAATGTTGCCTAAATCAATAAAAAATCGTGAGGACTATCTAAATCAGTAAAAATAAGAGTTATCCAATTATATAATTAAATTCAGGCGAATGTTGGCTTAAACAATGATTTTAAATATACACAACAATATTTTTTTCATTTTGCGGTCCTATTTTAATATTGACTGCCTCCGTAGCCTAGTGGTATAGGCTGTGGCTTAGAAACCGGAGGTCGTGGGTTCGAATCCTGCGGGGACTCAACAAATTTTCATTGTTGTTTCTAGTTGGTTAGGGCAATTTGGGCCGATCACCCAATTGTCTGAAAAGTAAGATGATCCATGCGTCGGATGGGCATGTAAAAGTCGGTCCACCCACCAACCTGCATTGGACCAGCGTGGTGGGATACGGTCCAAACTCCTTATGGATAAGGGTGTATTAGGGAGAGCCTATGTCCAGCATTGGACTAAAAACAGGCTAATGATAATGATGATGATGATGATGTTTTAATATTAGTCATGCTTATGTATCAAAGCACGCTACAAAAACTATTATTAGATTGTGTGGTGATAAATTACATTTTCGTTTGCCTACTTCCCTCTAAAAACATAATACTAGTTATCCATTCAAGTTTTTTAATTAATTATAAAACTTAATACTAGCAAAATTTAAAATTTTAATTCAGTTTTTTAAATCAGCGTATAAATCATTAAAATATTGATTATTCTAGAAAAATTAGAAAAGGATTTATTGGTCGAGCTCGTATTAATGCTAATTAAAGCGTCCAAAATACACGTATTTTTCTTTTCTTAAAGCAACATGTATTTTTCGACTTGAAAACTATTTGATTGCCCTCCTCGCCTCGAGATGGTTAAGTAGTTACAGCTTCGAGATCCGAAGCTCAAGTTAAATTGACTCCGAGTTAAGTCAGTGCTAAGTTACGGTGGCTTTACTTGACCTTACTGGTAGCTGTTTGAACTGTAAGATAGCATTACAAAATTATGTACGCGCGAGAAGTTATACTTCTTTGCCATCATTAAAAAATAGTTTTAATTGCATGCAAATAATTAATTACAATAAAATAATAGAAGGATTGGAAAAGGATAATCAACAAAGTTCAGTTTAAATTTGAAAATTAAATAAATAAATATTTATTATTTATTAAATTGTCTTATTATTCGAATTGTATTTTTAATTAAATGATGTCCACTTCCATTCCTTACATTTTCCCGTAATGTCTGAATCGGAACTTCAGTTATCATTTTTATCAAAAGTTTTCATTAAATTTATTTAGTTATTTTTATAAATAATTATTATTTATTCAATTTAATAGCAAATATTAAAAATTAATATTATAATTTGATGTTCAATTTTAATTTTTATCACAAACTTTTTATTAAATGTTTGATTAAATTTATTTCTTTATTTTGTGAATATTTAATAACCAATAATAAGTATTTAATATTAATAATTTAATAATATTTAGTGTTAATTATATTAAATAAAAGATTTTAATTTATATCAATAAATAATACATACGGATAGTTAACCTCAATTTTATCGGAGCACTTGAAAAAGTATATAAGCACAATTTTTTCACTAATATTCACAAATAGTAAGTAATATCAATCAAAAATAATTAAGACAATTAAAGATGATAGATTTACAAGAACTAATCATAAATAATTCGATTAAGAATTTATGGATTCACAAGACGTACTTTGATATATCATATAACTGTAGTTCAGAGCCATCTGTTGCTTACAAATGTAGAATTCCTAAGAGATGTTTTGCTTACTTGTACAGCGGTACTATAAATCAGAAGCTTTGATTATGTGTGAGTAGATGGCGCTTATCTAAAAGCATATACATAGATAAATCACAATGTTGATATATTAAATGAATAAAAATATTACCATTATATCAAGTTGAATAAACATCATTACAAAATTAATATATTTATCTAATAATATATTTAATATATATATTTAATTTAAATTTAAATAATAAAAATATATTATTAATAATAATAATATATATATATATATAACCAAAACGAACCTTAATCCTAACTCATAGAGCACATAATGCAACAACTATCGTAAATAAATAATATTTAGTGTTAATTATATTAAATATAAGTATTTTAATTTATATCAATAACTAATACATACGGATAGTTAACCTCAATTATATTGGAGCATTGAAAAAGTATATAAGCACAATTTTTTTTCACTAATATTCACAAATAGTAAGTATATCAATCAAAAATAATTAAGATAATTAAAGATGATAGATTTACAAGAACTAATCATAAATAACCAATAATAAGTATTTAACATTAATAATTTAATAATATTTAGTGTTAATTATATTAAATAAAAGTATTTTAATTTATATCAATAAATAATACATACGGATAGTTAACCTCAATTATATCGGAGCACTTGAAAAGTATATAGCACAATTTTTTTCACTAATATTCTACAAATAGTAAGTAATATCAATCAAAAATAATTAAGACAATTAAAGATGACAGATTTACAAGAACTAATCATAAATAATTCGATTAAGAATTTATGGATTCACAAGACGTACTTTTGATATATCATATAACTGGTAGTTCAGCGCCATATGTTGCTTACAAATGTAGAATTCTAAGAGATGTTGGCTGACTTGTACAGCGGTACTATAAATCAGAAGCTTTGATTATGTGTGAGTAGATGGCGCTTATCTAAAACGTATTACATAGATAAATCACAATGTTGATATATTAAATGAATAAAATATTACCATTATATCAAGTTGAATAAACATCATTACAAATATTAATATATTTACATAATAATATATTTAATATATATATTTAATATAAATTTAAATAATATAAAATATATTATTAATAATAATAATATATATATATATACCAAAACGAACCTTAATCCTAACACGTTACATAGAGCACGTTATGCAACAACTATCGCAAATAAAAACGACAACTCCATTATCACTACACAAAATCAACCTTATCACTATGTAATATGGACCTTATTACATTTTCACCGTTTTCATTATAAACTGTTAATTTCGTGTGACAAATCGTAAAATTTCACTCTCATCATTTTTTCATAACGCCCTAAAGAAGTATAACTTCAAAATATTATCAGTACATTTTAAAATCCCCTAGTCAGAAATTGCTTCCCTAAGGGCATCATCGTAAACTTTAGGTAATTGTGCAGTAAAAATTATATTCATACCCATTCGACATTATAGTAAAGAACAGGAATGTAATTATGCGCCGAATTTGTTAATCTGTCTGTCAGAAATTACGAACAACTACCGTAATATATAACAGCAAATGGAATAGGATAATGTTCTCCAAAATTAATCCTCCTCTACCGTATTATGATCCAACTTCCTTCGGTACCTACTGTTTTTATAGTTTCCTTTGAATTTAAAAACATTTTTTACAGAAGTGAATTCCCATAACTAAAGCAAGAACTAACTTTACTTCAAAAAACGATTTTGATGTTTATGTAAACGCGTAAATCATCAGCGTGGCTTAGTTATTACCATAGAGAATGTTGGCTATTGGTGTTTACTTTTAGATTTTCTTCCCAATCATCAATTTTATTACTTGAATTATAGCGAGAGAGTCATTTATAACATTGAATTCCAAAATATTGATATTATAACACCTGGGGAAGCAATACCGGGGTGGTTATTTCTGCTACAATTACTAATCGAGTAACATTTATGTCTAAGGGTGGCGATAGATTTCATGGCGTCTTACGCTGCGCTTCTAATGGGCATTTAGCGTAATGCTGCTCGTCAAATGGCTTAAATCTGTGATTTTGTGAAAGTCAATTTATCTTATTAATAAATAAAATAAAAAATCAATTTCCATTATATTTTTTTATTAGTTATATTTCAAGCAATAAAATTATTGTGGGAAGTAAATGAAGTGAAATCGAATAACTGACTTTCGATGATTTAAGCGTTTACATAAAACTCGAATCAAATTTAGTTCTTTCTTCGGTTACAGGAATTCAGTCGAAAAAAATGTTTTAAACTTTTGCATTCAAAGTAAACTGAGGGAACAATTAGTACCAGAGAAAGTTGGCACCATAAAACTTTAGAGAAGCAACCATCTTGGAGTACATTATCTATGTCCATTAACTATGATATATTATGGCAGTAATATTGAAACGGAAAGTAAAGCACCGTGGGTTTATACATATCAATTACTGGATAACATTTATAATAAAAGAGACAGGATTATTTAGTGCAGAGAAGATAAATCAAGATACGGATAAAAAAATAATTAAAATCCAATTGCGAACGTTGTACAGAAAGTAACAAGATTTCTGCAATGTCAAAGCTGGAAGCATACACTCTAGTGTCCAGTTTACCACTCGGACAGATAGACTATTACATTCAAGAAGAAATAGCACTAACTTAAGAACCTTAGACAGATTAATAAATTTGTCGCATAATTACATTCCTGTCGATTGCTATAATGTCAAACAGGTGTGGAAATTATTTTTTACCGCACTTTTACTTCTCGATTCCTAGTGAAAGGCAAATTATAACAAGGGTAACTAAATTTGCTGATAATCTTTTATGTACCAATCTTATAGTTAAATATCGAAAACAATATGCTGACTTATTATGATAAATAAAACCGCTACCGGCCAAGTAAAGCCACTGTAACTTAACATTGACTTAATCCAAAGTGATACAACTTGCCTTTCTGGTCTCGAAACTGTAACTAATTAAACTATTTCGAGGCTAGGAAGGCACTCAAATAGTTTAAACTCGATGTGCATTCCTTTCTATAATAGTAAGTAATGAGTTGAATAAAATGATCAAAACAAAAATGCAAGCTGCGTGACTTTTGACTGCTTTAATTAGCATTTAAATAAGATCAACCATCTAAGCCAACTAATATATTAATGATTTATACGCTACTAAAACTAGCGTATAATTCATTAATATATGTTGGCCTATAGTTTATTAAATTAAATAATAAGGAATAGTGCCTTTTACTGTACGTAAATTCTTAGTTTGGATTGTTTGCTTGTTTGCCCAACCTTTGATTGTTTGGGTAATTATATCCTTTAATTTTTAATGGATAAAATTCCGAGTCACAGTCATAGCAGTCAATATTAAAATTACTTTTTGGGCCATATCCTCATATAATTCTTAGTATTATAAGCATCTGATGTTAAAACGTACAATTTTAAATAGTTTTATCAAAGAAGCTATATTGTCATTTAGAGTCTGTATATTTAAATGATGGTTATTTATATTATTTAAAACATACACTTTATATTTACTGAGACTATGAAGCAATCACCAAGATCATTTAAAATTTTAAAAGAATTTGTGTCCTTTGCTCTATAGAAAGTACAATTTTGTCTTCAGTGTTTATTTCTTTAACAGTGATTTATAATAGTTCAAAGGCTACTACAATCAGAATTTGGTGTTAAAAATGATATAGCTTTTATATGGCAATTTGTTAGTATTTTGTCGGTCTGTATCAAAATATTTGTCAAGATCCTATTGCCTGTTGGTTTCCAAAATGAGTATAGTTCTCTTATAAGGTTGCGGCAATGACATTTTTTCTATATGTAAACGAGACTTAGCAACCTTTATCTCAGGGTAGGCTGCCCGTTGATGATACCCTGGTATGAAAAATGTCTATGTGCGTTAGTTTCCACTTACCATCCGGTGGCTCGACTGCTGTCTGTAGACAATTGACAATTAAAATAAAATATACTATAATAGGATCACGAGGCTGTTTTTACCTCATATAAATTCATAAGAGCAGATTTCAAGGGACAGATAATAGAACGGGTTTTAACGTCAGAACTTTCATGTGTATAGTTGAAGTGAGGGAGGATAAGAGCCAAAACCATTAACTGTAAAGCATTGTCTGTACGCTCTAGATAATTTCACGGATATTGATTGTTCCATTCGTTCTGTTTTTGCTATTTCTAAAACTTGTATCTTTGTGTGTTCCATTTAAAGGAAGGCATTGTGTAAGTATAGGTAAAGATTATACGGAATTTTTTCTAACTTCTACCTTTCCTTCATTATGAGTAAAAACAAATTATCAAATTTATTTTATATTTGTTAGTTTCATATTATTACGATATTACAAAGCCATTTAAGGAATTCCAACATAACGAATTTGTTATTAAATAAAAGTAACAATTAGTCTATAAAACCAAATCATCAATCTTACCTTACAGACAATATCAGCCCGCATTGTTATAACCAATTTGGAAAAAACAACAACAGTTTTTTGATATCCCACAAGAGTCGAACAAGCTAAAGCTACTGTTCTAGGCAGTTAAATGTTCAGATATCTAGCTAGGAAATACCAATATTCATCTCACTGTAAGATTTTTGCTCTCACAATACAATCGAGTTTTAAATAATTTATGTCGTATGATTATTTATTTCGAAGAATCACGAACTTATATAACATCATACTATATTCTGCAGTGGAAAAATGTTTTTCACGATCTATAGAACGGTAACCTGAGTAAAATCTTCATAATTTTACCATTTGATTGGTTAAAATCGATAGTTATATATAGAAATCTAGAAAAATGAATCTAGATTTGCTACATAGCTTTATTAAATCAGAAAAATAGGCAAAAATCAAAAACAAATAATATTAATTCAATTATTATTATGGTGAAAATGGTACAAGAATGAGCAAACGATTTTCGTGACAATTTAATCTTGTTGTTCTATTACGATAGTAAACAAAGCACTTACATACGTCAACGTGGTCGCAGTTACATAAAGGCAAGAAAGCATCTCAATTCATCGTATTTGGTCGTAAAAAATAACAAGCTTGTCTTTACTTTTTTACGGAATGAGGCCCTTCAACACGTTATCTTAACTCTGTATGGCATTTAGTGCAATGTTGGAACACTATACATACTGATTATTAATATATATTACTCATATTGTAACTATGTCTTATAAAAACTTTTTGGATATTGCATATTATAAATAAACGATTAATAGTTTTTTATATTCTTACCAGTTAAACCTTTCTGTAATTTTTCCTCATAACATAAATGCATTGTCCTTTATAATTAATTATAAAAAAACTATTATTATATAAGAACAAAGCAAGTTAATAAAGGCAAATTGTATTTAGAAATTATTATTAAAATATCGGAACCTACCGATTAACAAGTGACAGAACACAAATTATTACAATTGTCAAAAATAATACGAACTCTCCGGCGGGAAATTGAACCCCGGTCTCCCGCGTGACAGGCGGGGGATACTGACCACTATACTACCGAAGACTCATACGGAATTTTAAATGTATCCCTTTATTTTGATCACAACAAAAGATTTGTGTGTATATAAACTTTTTCTGTAGTTTTTATGTTGCTTAATGTATTAAATATTTTAAAAAACGAAGAATGACATATTTTATAGTGATATGATGAATTAAGCCCCCAGCGTTTTATATTTTTAATAATAGTAAATTAATCTTTCATGTAAACAAAGAAAATTATTTTACAAATAGTCTTCCTATCGTACGGCTGTTGTATGACTTTTATCTATACTAGTTTCAATAGTCAAACTTATCATTAATATGTTTATAAATTATAATATTTAAGTCGTAAAGCTCCTCACCTTATTTTACTCGGGCTAAGTTTGTAAAATCGTCTTTTAATTTAAAACCTCATTACAATTCCAAGAAGGATCTATCTCTTTACATTTCTTTTAAAGTGTATTTGCTCATAGCCAACGTATTTAAGGATACTGTTATCCTTTATGAAAACACAGTGTGTGTTTAACATTATTGGTCGATCAATCATTTGCATAAAAGTGGAGGCAACTGCTATTCCTAATTACCTGTATAAGTCCGTAATATTATTTTTGGTAAGCAAAAATAATTGGTGAAAATTTTGATATAAATTATTTTAACTTTATTAGA
Source organism: Lamproptera curius (assembly GCA_029286875.1). NCBI lineage: Eukaryota > Metazoa > Arthropoda > Insecta > Lepidoptera > Papilionidae > Lamproptera > Lamproptera curius. Next base: position 11,140 of record JAGSMT010000317.1, read on the forward strand.
GAGGTACCTACTACTATATATAATAATCCATAGCATTGTTATTTATCTACGTATTTTTATAGCAATTCTTTATGTCCAATGCATTTTTAACCAGCCCCATAGACTTTTATCATTTATCTAAAGCAAGGCGAAAAAAACTTTGCATGGCGTTGACCATAAAAGCCCCCATGTTGTTGAATTTAACTATGGTGTCGTTATGATTTTAACTATCTTGTATCCGTTAGCTTCCTATATTTTAATTGTGCTTAATACAAGCTAAGTACAAAACCGACTGATGTATAACAAAATTTATATTAAAAACAAGCACATTTCTTTACAGCAACTGTTTTATTGTGTTGTCACTTATACTGAATCAGTAATGTACACCAACTCATAAATGATTAATATAAAAGAACAAAAATGGCATATTTTTGAGATTGCATTAAAAACTTTAGGCAATAATTTTTATGTCGGACTCTCACCGACTAAAACCACCTTGTTGTTTCATCCTGACGCCTTTAGGTTGGCCTTTCACGCGAGGAACGTTTTTACACTTTTTCGCGACCCCATCAGTGCTGGCCGCCGAAGTGGCCCCGTCTCTGGCCTATGGCCCAATCCACCTCTGGGCGCGTCGGAACTAACGCACCCTTCGCCTCGGCTCCTGTAGTTAGGTAACGGAATCTGCCGAATCTGTTACTCAGGCACCACAGGAGCCAGGAGATCCCAGCTTACGCAGGGACAAGACTCCTAGCCCCCAGCGATGGCCGATGTCAAGCTCCACCGCTAGCTCCGTTTCGGCCGCAGCAGTAAGAGAGTTCAACGAATCCGTGCTGACTGTCCTATCCTCCCACGGCCCAGTGCGGCCTAACCGAGTCGCGCAGGTTAGGGAGAGCGCCCTACGGAATACTGACACTCCTCTTCCCCCGCGACTCCTCCTTGGCTGCAAAGGACAAGGATGGCAATAAGCCTGCCGCCTCCGTCTCCGTCCACTGCAAGGCTCATCGAAAGCGGGCTTGTTCAGCCCGCTCAAAGCATCTGCCTTTCATTGTCGGCCTTACACCATAGGCCGACCAGTTTCTTAACTTCTCCGCGACTGAACAGGCTGCAAGTACGAGCCCCACCCTACGACAAAGCGGAACCTGTATAGGGGAGGAATATATTTACCTGGAACAAGCAGTCTGGTGTAATAACAATATTTATTCATGTCGAATTGAATAGCCTTCATATTTTATATATATATATATATATATAGTGGCATCTGTGCTCTTCAAAATGGAGCAAAGTAGTGCTTACAATATTAATTTGCAGCAGAAAAAGGACTACGGAGGTACCATCACCAGACGGCTCCCTGCAAAAAGGGTATTAAATTAAAATGGTTATTGGGCATTCTTTGAACTTAATATACGCGTCGGACTTTATAATCATCATCATCATCATCATCAGCTCGTGATAGACAACTGCTGGACATAGGCCTCCCTAATACTTCCCTATCCATTAGGGTTTTGGACCGTATCCCACCACGCGGGTCCAATGCGGGTTGGTGGGTGGACCGACTTTTTACATGCCCATCCGATGCATGGATCATCTTACTTTTCAGACAATCGGGCGATCGGCCCAAATTGCCCTAACCAACGAGCAAACGTCATTGAAGATTTGTTGAGTCCCCGCAGGATTCGAACCCATGACCTCCGGTTTTAAAGCACACGCCCATACCACTAGGCTACGGAGGCAGTTACACCATATTACCTTAAATGTAGTCTGAATAGGTCGTATCGCAAATTTTAACAATGTTTTACATTAAAATGACAATTGGAGGTTATTCTTAAAACATAGATATATGCATTTGCGGACTTTATTATCGATAATTTTAAGAAGTACAATTATTTAGAATTTAAGTCTATCTTTTACGGTTTCGAAAGCGTTTGCAACTTAATCGCACGATGTCGGTCGGTCGGTTAAAAAGAAGATAATCCAGATTCATTGTTTCAATGAAATATTACTTACAAAAAACTGAAAGGAACAACTAACGCTAGAGATAATGTAAAGTACGCTTGGTTATCGAAAGCTATCTTGTGTAATGATTTAAGTTTTGTTGAATAATACTAATAATTTTCTTTCACGCAATAATACCCTTATCAACAAGAATCTTAGGAACTAGACTAAAGTATGACCTTTATGAGTTAAAATTTATTAATATTCGATTGATTCTTTATTTATTTCCCACTAAAAATTTGTACATTCAGTAGAAAAACCTAATGATGCCTAGGAAATATTTACAATTTATTGTTAACCACTTGAAAAATTATCAAGTAGTAAAATATATCAGACAAAATACTTTTTAATATAATTGCCTTGTTCATATTTTACACTTGTATATTAGTTCACTCGTACTGTTGAAAGTTTATATTAATTTTTATTCTACGATTACTTAAGTAAACTTTTCCAAGCGTCTACTATCACTTCACGTGCGGTGCCATTGTATACTTTATGTAAAATGTCAAAAAACTAAATAGATAGCAGTAAGAAAAAAAAATATCAAGGCACCCTTTTTGTGTGTTGTTAAAATTACTAACGTTCGATTTGACAATTAGTCGCTCAAATGTGATGTTTGATTTCAATATAACGAAATACATACCCATGATACAGATATATTTCACTGGTGGTAGGTCCCCTTTTTACAGGAGACCGTCTGGGTGGGTACCACCGCGGTGCCTATTTCGACCGCAAAGCAGTAGTGTGAACACACTACTGTGTTCCGGTTTGAAGGGCACCGTAGCCAGCGTATTTACTGGGTAAACGAGACTTAACATCCTTTGTCTCAAGGTAGGCAGCGCGTTGATGATATCTGTATTGACAATGTATATGGGCGTCGGTGACCACTTTCCATCAGGTGGCCCCGACTGCTCGTCTGCCTTTTTGATTATAAAATTCAACAGGTGAAATTTTAACTAAAAGATATTACCGACTTCTAACAGCGTATAACTATATATAACTATTTTACGCAATATAAGCAGGTAACAACGTGCTCCCCGTACGAAATTGCATCACGTTTTCTGCAGCCGATTTTAAATCTCTGATAACTTTTAAGGTATTCATTTCACCAAAATGTGTATGACACGTTTTTTGTAATATATAGTATTTTTAAACTTAGTAACTTCTATGTAAATCACGGTGTAATATGGACCCTAATAATTTTAGAACTATCACTTGCCTACTTTTAGTAAAATATTTGAAAAACTATTCAAACGGTGTAATGCGCTCGACCTCCCCGAACATCGGGCGGTATCGGCTTGTCGTTGCTGTTGCGGCCTGCGGCAGTGATGGGGGACCTGCCTTCATAAGCCGGACCACGAGGAGAAAACCTCTCTAAAAACCGTTTATCTCGACGATGAGGCACGTTGCGTCGAGTGCTGGCAAGATCGGCTGGAACGATGCAACAGCCTTAAGCCAACCGTAGGTACTTCACGTCCCCCAAGTGTATACGGGGTTACCGGTGATACATGGTCGCTAGCCCGGTGGACTTCCTTTACCTACCACTCGTTTTTATTTGTTTATATACGTATTGCGTAAATTCTAAAAATCAAATACATGAAGAGGGAATACAGAAATAATGACAATTGCAAGAACACGGACACCGAAATCTTTCCGGATAGACCAAGCGAAAAGTGATGCGCGGACCAGGTGAGGGCTGGCTCTCTGATAGTGAAAGCGCGGGGATATCCTTTGAATTAAGTAAGCGCACGAGGGAGGAGATTGCCAGCACTCAGAGTGAGCTTCACCGACGTAGTCGCAGGACAAACGATAGCGATTTCGAAATACCAACTGCGACAACTGGAAATCGGGTCCAGCAGCGTCAACCAGAAGAAGAGTTAAAGCAAACGCAAAATAGATGGCTCTCAAAACTAAGCATCGTCCCTAGGTTTGCCACAAAACCCGGCAACCTATGCTGTATTTACGTCCGTGCCCTTAAAGAGTGCTCCTCCTTTAATGGCATTAAGCAGTCCCACCCTACCCATGGGCAACGTGACAATATCATATATTTTAACAAGTTTCATTCAAATAACTGAAAATACGGGACATTGATGCAGATGTAAATGAATTAATACATAAATAATTAAATAACATATCTCATATTAACCAAATATTATTCAAATGACTGCTAAGGTATTAAAATAGGATATGGTCAGTCAATATAAATTTACTGACTAAAAATTACTGCGCTTTAAAACTTCTACTACTACTACTACTACTTCACTCGATTTCGAATGGGTACTGGAATCTTTGGATTCTAAGTACTCACATATCGTCATCATGGGAGATTTCAATACAATCTCTTTGCTCTCCTCGAACTCTTACACTTTTACATAATGTCAGTTCAAGTTCTTTACTAGTTTTACCATTCCAATCTACCCATCACAACCTATCCGGTGAAGATACTTGGCTTGACCTGATCCTTTCCTCTATGATTCCTTGCAATGGCTCCAGGCTTTTCTCATCACGACATTATTTTCCCTCCTATAACTCTAAAACCTCCATAACCCAAAGTTAATGTTCTGCACTTGCGTTCTTTTTCATAAATTAATATGGACGAATTACGTAAAGATGCTGACAAAATTGAAGGGCAACCATTGTTGGACGATGACTCCATTGACAAGGTTAGTTTACTAAACGCCTCAATTAACTAACTGTTCGATACCCATGCACCAGTAAAAAGAGTGAAAGTAAGGCTTCTACCAGCTCCTTGGTTGACAGACGGCGTTAAAATAGCGATGAGGCGCAGAGACCGCGCATTTGTACGTTATAAAGGTAATCGCACTGGTGATAATTGGAACAAATATAAGATGACCAGAAATCGTTGCAACCAGATGATACGCAATGCCAAACGCCGTTATATTCACGATAACATTTCATTTTCGAATCCCGCCAAAATCTGGAGGATTCTTACGACCCAAGGTATTGGCAAGGCGCGAATAACAAACCTTTCCGATTCAATAACTTTAGATGATTTAAACCAACACTTCATCACCGTTTCTTCTATGGATCATCTAACAGTGCACAAAACAATTTCTTATTTAAATGGTTTGGTGCGCTCCTGTACTAAAACACTTTTAATTTTTCTCCAGTTTCTTCTGAAGAAGTCAAAAAAACCATTCGCCAAATCAAGTCTATCGATGTCAGACCGGAAAATATTGGCCAAAGAATGATTGTACCAGTACCTAATTATCTCTACCTTCCTATAGTCACGCATATAAATAATTTTTCATCGTGGTCAAGATCCTTTCACTCCTCATGGCGTAAAGAATTTGTCCGTCCTATTCCAAAATGTTCTAATTGATCACTTCTCGCGAATTATCGACCAATCTCTATCCTGCCATTTCTCTCAATTTTTTTTGAATCTTGTGTATATATTACAATTTATTAAGTCCACTTCAATCGGGCTTCAGACATGGCCATAGTACAACCACTGCCCTCTTAAAAGTGACTGACGATATTAGAGAAGGCATGGAGAAAACTAAAGCTACCGTACTAGTGTATACGTGTAGCGTATTTTTCTAATGCATTTAATACCGTCAGTCACGACATCCCTCTTGCTGTCCTTTCATATTTTATGGTTTCTGATGAAGTACTGGATTGGTTCTCCTCTTATCTTCAGGGGCGCCAGCAGTCTGTAGTTGTGGATGAGTCTTCCTCAAGCTGGCTGCATGTAAAAAGTGGTGTCCCTCAAGGCGGTCTCCCTGTCTCCACTCTTATTTTCTATTTTTATTAACCTCATTACTAACGATATTCAGAGTGCGTACCATCTGTATGTTGACGATCTGCAACTGTATGCTCAAGCAGATACTGGCAGTTTAGCGGTTGCAATTAACAAAATTAACATAGATTTGGCTGCTATTAAAAGTTGGTCTAATCGATTTGGTTTGGCTGTCAATCCATCGAAATGTCAGGCAATCGTGCTACGCAGTTCTAGTTCATCAAAAATCGAATTGATGCGTCTGCCAGACATTGTGTTTGACAGTCATCCAATACCGATTAGCCAAAGTGTAAAAAATCTTGGCTTAAACATCGATGGCAACCTAAGCTGGAAGACACAAATTGCTTGTGTTAGTCAGAAAGTTACTGGTGTCATGCGGTGTCTATATAGACTCAAAAACTATTCGCCCCCGCCTACGAAGACAGTGCTTGTGCAGGCTTTAATTTTCCCTTTTATTGACAATGGGGACATGTGCTACTTTGACCTGAATGCAGATCACCTTAATAAACTTGACCGACTTCTAAATAACTGCATTCGATTTGTTTTCAATCTCCGTAAATTTGACCATGTGTCAGCCTATCGTTCTCAGTTGCGGAGGCTACCTATTCGTCAAAGACGCTCTTTACGGGGCCTTACTAGTCTTTACTCTTTTCTTGATTCACCTTCTACTCCGACGTACATATCGTTACATTTTCAGTATCTAAGTGAAGTCAGCAACAGAATCCTTCGCTCAATGCATAATCGTCTGCTCCAATGTCCTATTCACCGTTCTGACTTTTTACACTCGTCATTCCTTGTACAATCGCTTAAGATGTGGAATGAGTTACCTCCGGAAATCAGAATGGCCAAAAATCGCAGTTTTTAACTTTGGGATTTTTGGCCAGGGCAAAATTCATGAACACCTTTTAAGACAAAAATACTACAGTAAGAAGCAGAATACAACATCTGTTATATATGATGATAGAGTATGTTTGTGTAAGTATATATAGTATGTGTATGTATTTATATGTATGTACTTATTTTTTTATCATTTTATGTATATGTATTAATCTGTATGATTTGCATATATCATAGTATGGGTATATTTAGTATATTAATGTTATATTACATTAAGAATAGTTAAGTCTTAAACCTAAATACTTCTCTAAATTTTTATTGATTACACCTACTCAACATTCTCTCAACCATCCATTGGCTGACTGGTAGAGAATGCCTTTGGCAATAATTCCGCCATTGTACTTTAATTTTGTACATAAAGTGTAAATAAATAAAAAAAAATAAACCTGTGCAAATTATCAATTTATTCAATGATAAAGATGGAACCTTAAATACGGTTAAAAAGTTTAACATCTATTGAATTAAATCATGTTAGTTGTTCCCTCAATTCGGGTAAACGACGAAAAAGATAAATTTCGAATATTTCAAACCGACACTGATAACTAGTATTCACTTCAGCGATTGGTAGTTCACTAAGGTGTGCCTCAACGTACTCGTAAGTAAAAAGTTTCAAGCACTTGCAGTAACTTAATCAAGCTGCATCAACTTGAGTTCTATTTAACTTGAGTTTCAATTTGTACTTCTAATACTTTACTAACAGCTGATTTTACAAGTTAATAGTGAAATTGGTTTGACTTGACTTATTATTGGTAATACAAAGAGGAAGTATCATTAAACCTACTTGTATAAGTTAACAATTAGCCACTCTAATGCAATGGTTGATTTCTCAAGGTTTGCAGTTATAGGCGATTACTTTGGGCGTTTATTAAAACGTCGCAATAAATTATCTACAATACAAACCGAAATTTGAAAAGGTTATATGAACTTGATAATGATTTGAATCTTATTTTGGTGGTAGAATTATCTAATAAATTATTTTTAAAATCACTACAAATCATAATCTATGCTAAGAACCACTAGTAAATAGAAGAGTAGGATGCTACATTGTTATGCAATTTATTATAATTTGAAGATTATATTCAGTTATTCAATAGGTTTATATATGTATTATTTAAAGACTATCGATTGTTAGTTTTGCATTACATATATTTTTAAATAATTATGTATATAAGTAGATTTGTGTAATTATTGGAAATTCCCTGAATATTTTAATGTACCAGTTTTAGGTTTATACAATTGTTGTTTTTATTATAAAATCTTCTATTGGTAAAAAATATATGCTTATTTGAGAAAAAATATGATTTAAGGTACAAGAGATTTCCTCCGTTGTCTAAAAATTTTATTTGTGACAGTGTTTTGCAATTTAATCGCACAAGGCGGTGACTTTTGGCGCCGTTTTTTTTTACTTCTCCAATTTCTGTTAAACTACTTGTTAAATAATTATTTTTAAAAAATGAGACTAAAACTAAGTTCATTACTATCATTTAAAAAAAGAATGAACAAAATCGGAGCTCTAGGAGCGGAGGAACGAGGCAACATGTATAAAAAAGAAAACATACGCTCCGAATTGAGTATGTCTTTCTTTTAAGAAGTCGGTCAAAAAGACAGGTTACATTTTCTGCGCCATAGCAGCCGTTAATCTGGGCGCTATGTAAATAATTTGTCCGCCCATGTTAACATAAAGGTCTCGTAAAATTACATATGAATGTACAGCGGGAATCCTGTAGGCTAGTGCGTTTTTCTATATTAGTGTAGTGTGTTGTTTGCACACTGAACCACTTGTCTGTCCTGTCATGTATTTTAGTACATAGACTTAAAATAACTGAAAAAGTGGATTCAAATACTGTTATTGATTTTAGATTATTATAGATTAATCTTGATTCTAGTTAAAATAAAAAAGAGGAGCTTATAGCCTAATATTCTGTACTAAAACTGCCCATGTCAACACTTCATTTGAGGTTAAAGCGAAACTGGCGTAATATCGATAAGTCCATAATTGACGTTGACAAATGACGCTTGTTCCATTAAACGTCTATCTTAGTGGAGTACCAAAACAGTGCGAATTTTCAATATTATACCTAAAAACTTTTTATCGATGGTTACAATATTGATCAGTCACTACGTGGGCTAGTATTTTTAAATACCGACATCTTTTATAATATGTTATCTAAAACTTTTGGTTAAATTTATCATATATTATAGTGGAAAGCAAAACGAAAATAATCTTAAATATTTAAAATAAAATCTGTATGAAAGATACAATTTATTCTTTGAGTTTATTATCAGAAGCTCTCGCATCTATTGCTTTCAATTAGCATAGAAATTCCGCACTGCACATTATTGAAATTTATCTATATATTTGCTTATATTGCAAATTATAGATCTAACTTAAACATATGTAAAATTATGAATGGTATCTACTAAAAAGTTTTAATGTTGCCATTCGAACACGGAAATATTTTTAATTTAATTGTTTTTAATAAACCTGTTTGCATATAGAAGTGAATATTACAGAATACTATAAGTAAATTAAATCAAGAATAAAGTCAACAATATTAGATTTCTATTTTTAGAAACACCGTTAGATCAACTATAAACATCGTTGGAAAGTCAAGTGAAAAATTCCATCCCTACACAGTGAAGACACAGCACCCGCGCGCAGTCTATAGGCTTTGAACAAAAGCGTCCCTCACGATGCCTAGATAAGTAATTCCAATTAAATTAAAAAACACAAGATATATTTAAGTATCAATCGTAATAAAAATTTTTGGAGACATTTTTCTAAATCCGATATCAAAAATTTACTCATTGTTATCTTATGTATAACTAAATAAGGAAAGATACGTTTGGCATCTGCAGCGTTTGAAGCAGGCGATCAAAATTAAATTATTCTGCTAATTGATGAAGTCAAGTAAAGCTGATTTTCTGAGTACACTGTTTGCAATTAGCGTTTCTTATGCCACAAGTCGACGAATCCTCGCGGTTTTTTATAATATAAATTTGTATTAAATATAAATCGTACAATTTGGAAAAGCTCTTAGGTGTTTTGATATCATTACAGTTAGGATATTAGGATAAAAAAAATATTAAGTTATTTAGAAGCTTTAGTTAAGTTATAAAGTCCCTATAACTAGAGTCTAAAATCAAATTTATATGCATGAAAAGTAAGCACTTATTATGTCACTATAGAGGTAACAATGACTGAATGGAAAATGAAAATTGGGTATGAGGGATAACTACGATACATTATCACATCATCAGCCTGTTATAGTCCACTGCTGGACATAGGCCTCCCCTAATACACCCCCTATCCATTAGGGGGTTTGGACCGTATCCCACCACGCTGGTCCAATGCGGGTTGGTGGGTAAACTACGATAATTAAAATATAATGATAGGAAATTGTGCTTGAAGCTTGTGCTACTTTTTTTGGAGATTTCGGAGTTACTTTTTTGCATTATGTATGCTGTAATTTGCAACTTTATTTTTCAAGAAATATACCTTTGTAATAAATGTAACATGCATTGAGAAAAAAAGTTATTAACTGTTTGTTAAACATGCAAAAGTATCAGAGTATTCGAATGATATTTATTCGTGTCATGGTTAAAAGTGAAAAGAAGACCTTTTTTTTATGGCATACGCAGGCGAACGAACAGTCGGGCCACCTGATGCGAAGTGGTCACCGACGCCCATGGACATTGGCAATGCTAGTGGTAACCAACGAGCTGCCTACCGTGAGACATGGGGTGTTAAGTCTTGTTTACCCAGTAAATACTCTGGCCACGGTGACCTTCAACCGGAACACAGCACTGCTTTCACACTACTTCTTCGCAGGAGAAATAGGTACCGCGGTGGTACCCACCCAGACGGTCTCCTGTAAAAAGGGGACCTACCACCCGGTAATTGGCTTGTTGATCGATTTATATTCAAATCGATTTAAGAACTGTTTTATAGAAAATAATTTAAAGTATCGTGTTTAATAAATAAGCATACCATTTGATTATTAATACTATCTAGTAAAGGACGTAGTGACTTACATTCCCATGGTAATTGCTTTTTGACCGATTTCCTAAAAGAATAAAGTAGGAGCAAATGTTTTTACTATGCTTTATATAAATTTTTACTTACTTCGTTGCTCCGGATCTGGCGATCCGATTTTGATATTTTTATATAAATTTCTGGAATCAAGGAAGTGGCACATTACTTTTTAAAATGTATTTATTGACTTTCGAAGTAATCTCCGCGAAATTTGACACATTTTTCGACAACGAATACCTTAAACGTTATTAAAAGTGATTTTAAATTAATTGACGGAATCCGCAGTAAAGTATCTTGTAGAGGGTACATTACATTCAAATTAAAGCGCCCTAAAGCGCTATAAGTGTCAACTATTTAGAATGCTCCTGCTAAACCTGAAAATACTAAAAAAATACCCTGATATCGATAAATGCATAAATGACGTTAAAGTCAAGTGCTTGTTCGATGTCAAAGTCAAAGTCAAATATCTTTATTCAATATGGAAGCATTACATTTTCTTATTGATTGTCAAATAATCTACCACCAGTTCGGAAATGGAAGCCTCTGACCTGAGAAGAACCGGCGTAAGAAACACAGCTCACTGAAGCACCGAAATAGTGCGAGCGTAAATTAAGGCCTGCCAACGCAAAACAGATTTAATATTTTCAAGAGGCTAACTTGATACTACTGGAAGATTTTATTCTTTTTAAATGTATAGAGTTACAAAACCGAAGTAAAATTTAAAGTGGATGGTTTTTGGTTGGAGAAGTTATTAAAACTAAATTATTTAAAAGAATACTTAAACAATTAATTTGTGTAGTTAAAAAGAAACTCTTTAAAACATTAATTGCAATTTCTTTATTTAAACGCAATTACAAATTTTAAGTACTTCCTAATTACTGATTTGCAGTTGAAAGAGTTGTGGAAGTACGGCAGTTGGTCTTCACTAGTCGGTCGCCTGTATGATGGGACAAGCCATTCCTTTTAAAACGATGTTTACAGCTTTTTTAATATAATGTAACAAAATTAATAAATTCCTGAAAACACTAAATGATGTTTTTTATTACTAAGAATTAAAAATCTATAATTTTCAAATGCTCCTCATTAGTTAATTTATATTTATAGACATTTATTAGTAAGAAACAAAAACATTTATTTGCGCATAAAAATAAGAGACGCACAATAAATTATAAAATACAAGCTATAATTGTATCATGTACCATACCTTTCGATCACGAAGTAAGGGAAACTTCATCATCATCATCAGCCTGTGTTAGTCCACTGCTGGACATAGGCCTCCCCTAATGCTCGTCTTCTCCGTTAGGAGGTTTTTGGGTCGTCACGCTGGTCTAATGCGGGTTGGTGAGTGGACTCACCAACCCGCATTAGACTGGATGCCCATCCGTCGCATGAATCACCTTACTTTCAGTCATTTGGGTGATCGGCCCAAATTGTCCTAACCAACCAGAAAACAATGATAATACAAAGCTGTTTTCCCGCGGGATTCCACGACCTCCGGTTTTTAAAGCAAGTGCCAATACTGCTAGGCCAAGGAGGCGGTAGGGGTGGGGTAGGGAAATTTTATAAATGCTGATTTTCAGGAGATCCGTAAAATTATAGGTAATAAGGTAAGGTAATTGACGCTATTTAACAAAGAAGTTGTGGACAGTTAAAATAACAATTTTGTTTACGATTTTGCTATGTTCACCTTAATACTATAAAGATTGAGCTGTATAATAAGTTACACAGTAAATAGTATATTATACTATTTTGTCGCATTCTAAAAACTAAAAAAAATTATTAAGTCATTACAAAGAAAGTCTTTTCATTTGCGTTTTTTTCATTGACTGAAGTGATGAGATGAGTAGAACATTCAACAGACAGTAAGAGACATGCCTTATTGATAAGAAAAGCAGAGTAAGGCTACAGTGCTGTTTAAGCCGGAATATAGGAGTGTTTGGCACAACTAGTTTGCGGTGGAAAGGCATTGCCGTGGTTCTTGTCCAGATGACGACCTTCTAACGGCTCTTTTGGCCTATGCCTATTTACTTAATTTATTTTATATCACAGAATACATGGCATAAATCATTTTATCGAGTATATGATTAAAAATTACAACTAATCTAAACGAGCGATAAAAACACATACAGCAAGCTATTTATTTTAATAATAAAGGTGTATGGGACTCTATTCCTGCCATAATACATGCAGTTACGATCACATGGCCGCGGTGAAATGGCGGGAAAACTTGTCAATGGAATATGGCCACGTAAATTATTACAAGTTTATACCTTACATTTTTTATAATTATCACTACACTTATTTGCAACAAGTGTTTTTTCACATACATATATTATTAACAAGTTTTTTTTCAGTTATACTTAATGCATTTATCACCGTAAAATCCGTATTTAGAAGCCCACGAGTAAACATAAATTATTCTCTTCTTGCTCCCAAATTAATAAATTGATGTTTGAAAAAGAAATTCTTAACTAACATTCACAGTTAAATTTCACTTTAGAATTATGATTTTAGATCAATACAAATTTAAATGGAGTGATTCAGTAACCCGCAGTAACTTCATCATCAGCCTGTAATAGTACACTGCTGGACATAAGCCTCCCTAGCACACCCCTATCCATTAGGGGTTTTTGGACCGTAACCCACCACGCTGGTCCAATGCGGGTTGGTGGGTGGACCTACTTTTTACATACCCATGCGACGCATGGATCATCTTACTTTTCAGACAATTGTCCAGCAGTGGAAGTCTTTTTGCAGAAATAGATATACAGATCTTAGTATATTATATCTGCGTGCATTGTTATATGATCTGTGGTATATGACAACTAAATAAATAAACTTTGTTGGTTTGTTTCCTATTCGAGAGCACGGTGAAAATAGTTAATTTCACTTTAAATAGCTCTCGCAGGACAGTTTGATTACGTTATGGCTAGAGTGTACATAGTAAGTTTCCTTTGAGCCTTTGGCCACCGTAGCGTCGCTGAGTTAAAGTTGCTTTATTCGATTAATAGTACAGCGAAGCTTCTTTGCTGCAGTTTAATACTGCAAAATATTAGATTGCAAAGTTAAAATGAGACAATTTTATTTTTCAATTCATGCGTATGTAAAAACAAGTGTAACAAGTGAAACAGGTAGTCTTTCTTTAATTTTATTTATTATTAATGTTATCATATCAATTAATATTATTATTTCATCTCTGTACCCAAGAGCTATATGTATAACTAACATTATGAGATAAGTAGAATAAGTGGTATGGCCATTACTAGTGATTGTATACGTTAGTTTTAAAATGGAATATTGAAAAAATACTTCATTATCAATAGTCTAGTATTAGTACTGTCTGGTTCAGTACTAATAAAGTTCTCCTTTCTAATACTAGCAGACACATCATCTAATTCTTTACCAATTTGTTGAACCCGAATGCTCGTGTAGCATTATCAGAATTATCCAAATATTGCAAGGTGGTTATTCCCCAGTCGTCTTGTCGAATTGTTAACATAGCTGCTATTGAAGAGGAGTTTGACAGCGTCACTCAAAGTTTGTCAAGATCTGACAATTTTCAATTTGATAATGACAATTTTCATATTGAGATATAACGTCACTAATCAACTTTCAACGATCAAACAACTCTCTGAGTGATTCTGTAGTACCCAGAGTATAGATTGCACGAATAGCTCTTTTTTAAAGCACGAAGATTGTGTTAATATCGCGCGTTTCTTCACAGTTAAAGGCCATAAGATTTATACTGTGGAAGCAAACGGAAATATACCAAGCAGCCTTTCTCTACGTCAGTTATTTGCCAATTTTTTTTTAACATATTCCGCGAAGCTAAATTTATTGGCCAGTCAACTTATATGGGAGCTCAATTGCAACTTAGCGTCTACTGTAATGCCGAGATACATAAAAGAACTAACTAACGAACCAGGTCTAGCACTTTCCTATCCAAAGACACTTGTATGTCTGTGATGTAAATAAGTTATTTTTGTTATATGTTACTTCTACACTTCTCAATACGCTTTTTATACTTAGAAACAACAAGTCGGTCCACCCACCAACCCGCATTGGACCAGCGTGGTAGGATACGGTCTAAAACACCCTAAATAGAGAAGGGGAGGCCTATCTCCAGCAGTGGGCTGATACAGGCTGATGATGATGATGATGACTTAGAAACAAATTATTTCCTTTCTTTGCTATTTTTTTATTACATATTTGTTTTCCTTATTTAGAAGAGGCAAACTTATCAGTCAGAAGTGGATTTAAAAAAAAATATATTTATTAGTTTACAGTTTGTAAAAATATTGTGTTAAACATGTAAGCAGAAGTCTCAGCGATTCTATTTGATGGTCTATGTAGCCGGCTTAACCAACCGGGCAAGTTAGACGTAACAGAATTAAACACTTTAAAAATTAACACCGAACGAACAAAAAAATTAACAAATAGATGTAACAAGCAAAAAAACTTCTGACTCTTAATCCCTGTACATACGCAGTTGCACTTAAATCAGTTAAAAAATTATTCGTCTTCCACACCGTCTTATATATCTCCATATTTTCAGTATTTATGTGAAGTCAGCAACAAAGGCCTTCGCTCGACGCATAATCGCCTTCTTCAATGCCCCATTGACCGTTTTGACTTTATGCATTCCTCTTTATTTATTCAATCCATTGTTCTGTGGAATTCGCTACCTCTCGAAATCAGGATGGTCAAAAGTTTCATCAGTTTCAAAAGAAAAGTCAAAGAGTTTTTTCTTTTTAAAAACTTGTCGTCAGAACAGTAAATTCGTCAATTATTTCTGTATTTTCTTATTTAACTAATTGTATACATATATGTATGTAGTTTTAATTAAAAAAAACTATTGAATGATTGTGGAAATACACAAGTTAGTTATCGGCGATGTTTTCAGGTTAATTTACTTATCATATCTTTTTACTAAAAAGGTAACGAGAGAACAACTTATAATCCTTGAATCCAAGAACATATAGTGTAGACCGTGCATTGTGTTTAACTAGATAGCAATGATTTTAAACCGCTTATTACTATTATTCATATAGCAAGTCCAGTAAATAAAAGTCTTTGATGCTACCGAAACCGGAAGTTTGGCAGAACGGCACGTGACAACTTCCGGTGGCAGTATATTTTATGACGTTAACTTTTCTGTTATTGTAGTTAAGTTCAATGGTGCATATATTAATCATAATGTACATTCCATAAATTAACTAGACATGTTAACTTGTTTAAATGCTTAAATTTTGGGCAGTAATTTTTATTAAGACCCAAGAAGAATAAAAAACTGAAACTGCTTAGCAATTTCTGTCACCGCATTTTAAATATCTGAAAACTTTTAGAGTATGCATTTTATTAACATGTACATATATTAAAGTTTTTTTTAAAATTTATTTACTTGTAGGACTTACACTGCATTACAATAATCGAGCTTTGAATATACCTCATTGCAATTTTAAACACATTATGTGGTTATTGTGCCTTATTTTTAAAACATAGATATAAACGCTCGAGGACCTTATTGTAGGCCGATTTAAGACGTATACTTAGGTACATATTAGATTTGGTTCGTCTTTTAAGGTTTCCTTCACGTCTGCAATTCAATCGAATAAGGTTGTGCCTTTTGTCGCTGTTTTTTTTTCTTCTTAATTACGTATATATTTTTTCTTTATTATCTATTAAACTGCTTATCAAAAACGGTAATGGGGACGAATCTTATTTATCTTATTTTTTAGACCGTTATATATTAGTTTAAATATTTCATGACAGATGTCTAATAAATAGAAATGATCATGTTTTCCATCCATCCATTTAATATTCTCACAGCACGTAGATTGATACTTGTCGGAAATCATAAAGTAAAATTTCAAACGATTTGCAAACGCCAGTACCATAGGGAATCATTTATCATTAACTCGTTCAAACCACGTCATTTAAGTGCATTTAGAGTTGCGTGATGTCAAGTAATATACCGAGAATGTGTTACAAATGCATTTTGCTTAGGAATCACTTTTTCTGTGTAAATGAGGATTAAATTTGTAACCAGCATTATACAGAGTTAAGGTTCATTTATCATTTCATTCATCCATGCGTCGGATGGGCATGTGCAAATAGTCGGTCCACCCACCAACCCGCATTGGACCAGCGTACGGGGGATACGGGGATACGGTCCAAAAACCCCCTAATGGGTAGCGGTGTTTTAGGGGAGGCCTATGTCCAGCAGTGGACTATCACAGGCTGATGATGATGATGATGAAGGTTTATTTGACAGTTTTCTGTTTAGTTTCTTTTGTCTTGTCTATAATACATCAAGAGTCATCTAACAGTTATCTAGCAATAAGATTTTTTTTAAATTTCTTTCGCAAAAACGGAGCACATACATTACAGTGGTAGGTGAAAAATAGTTAGAAAATTATTTTTTTTTTACAAAAAATTTTAAAAAATTGTTATAAAATTATTATTCTGGATAACGTTAATTAAGTATTTCAATTCCCTTTAGCGAAACCTTTTTAAACTTTCTTATGCGAGACTGTTGAACTTTTCTTTAACTACATCAAAGTATAATTTATTTTGCTTAAATAAACAAATTCAGAAATAATAAAATTAATAAGCCTCTAAACATGACGCAAAAAGCTTTTAATGTTGTTATAAAAGTTTATATATCAGTTTATTGAAAAATATTTTGTTAAATGTTTTTTTATGAGATGTTATTTATATTTCTTTAACAAAGTATTATTATGTAAAATAAGAAACTACAACTAGAAAGTCAATGAAGAGGAGAAGAAGAATGCAAGATCTTGCATTGGCTATTTTCAATCGATTATTTTTAATTTCTTCGCTTCTAAGATGGCTAGTATATGTTACGTCCTGATCACCTGCTAGCTAATACGTCAAGTGAGTTTTATGGAAGAGTATAATATTACTATTTATTAAAAAAATTATCCCTCTCAATGTGTCTATTTAAGTTAAATGTATTGTTTTTGTGTCATATACATTCGTTCAGTATTATACGTCTAGTATAGAAAATTAACTGCCTCCGTAACCTATTGGTAACGGCGTGTGCTTTACAAACCGGAGGTCCTAGGTTCGAATCCTGCGGGAAATCAACAAACTTTCATTGTTATAGTTAGTTAGGGAAATTTTGGCTGATAACTAAATTGTCTGAAAAGTTAGATGATCCATGCGTCGGATGGGCATGTAAAAATTCGTACCACCAACCCGCGTTGGACCAGCGTGGTTGGATACGGTCCAAAAACCCCATAATAAAGAAGGTGTGCAGTAGGGGCGGCCTGTGTTCAGCTGTGGACTAACACAGGCTGATGATGATGAGCTTATGTAGCGCTAGTTTTTTCTTCATAATATACCTTATCAAAGTTTTCACTTAAGCAAAAGTCACTGAAGAACTAATGATATATGAGATGTGGGAGTTAACTTTCTATATTCGTGATTTAAAGTAAGGTAATATTCCTTTTTTATGTTTTGCACATTTTTTCTCTGATCTAGTTAAAAAAAAGCGATAAAAACTTTTTTCAAGTTATACTTTTGTTTGCAAGAGACGAAGTGCTTAGATTTAAAGCTTTTATATATAATATGTATGTTGGTATGTTAGTATAATATATATATTATTATATATATATATTTATTCCCGACACTTCAGACTCTTTCCAGTATCCATGACCACGGAAAGACTGGATCTGAGGGCTGATGGACTGATGACAAAGTGGCCGGTGCAGGCTGGATGAGAATAGCCCAAGTTCGGAAGCGGTGGCGTGCATTAGGGCAGACCTATTGAGTTTAGTAATAGTCCAGCAGTGGACTGACATTCCAATGAAGATGCGTATTTTCAACTTTTTCATTATATTAACTAAATTTGTAAATATCTTAATAGTCTTTTCAGCGTTACTACGGAAAAATGAATTCAGTGTATTCGCATAGTTTTCCGTGGGAAATTAAATTCCTTGAGAATTTTTCAATGAGAAAAAATGAGGCTATTGTGTAGTAAGAAATTTTTTTTGCTCTTGTTTTATGATTTTCTAAAACTTTATAGGGTAATGATATCTCCGATTCAGTTATTTACATAATATGTAAATAATAAAAATATACGTTTTAACCGGTTAAGTAACGTTTTATGTGTAAGTGCAGGACACAATTATGTCATTTATTCGTTCTTGGAAAGTGAAGATATATTTTTGTTGTTTTTATGATTATTGTGTAATAAAAGGCACCTAGATAGATAAAAGGCACGTAGATTTATTTTGTAAAGTTATTTGAAGATGTATCATAGAAAGCACGTTTTTGTTCCAAAATATCTGATAATATTTTAGATAAAACAATCTTGCTCAAAAATAAAAAACTGTTTGAACTTACATAAGCTTTTATAATTTTTCATCCAATTAGCTACAACTTACGTTCTTATGAAACAAACGATCAATAATATCGAGGGTGTTAATAGGACATGCCAAATATTGTTGATGTGACCACGCCTACAAATGCGTAGAGCATGGATGGATCTTATCACCTATATTGTGAATAAACTATCTTATTTTTTAATGACAAAAATAATTAATACTAATATTTTCTAAAATCAAAAACAAAAAAAAGACATTTACGATGTTTTTACCTAAATCATCAACAAAATATTTTAACGCACCTCATATAGTTGCTCTATTTAAAATGGTAGATGATAATGTCTTCGTCGAACTATATTATACAGGACCTTACGGTTTACGTAAGGTCAAAGATTTTTATTATAAACGAACGAAAATTTCCAAAGTATTAAAGTTTATGACGGGCATAATTTTACAAATCATTCGTCTAGGTCTTAGAGCCCTATCGTTATTACACGTACCATCGATTATATCTTCAATGTCGATCATAATTGGCACCCCACTCTGACGAGGGCTTTCCTTATGAAACTGGACCCAAAACGAATCAAATAGGCACTTAGGCTAGATTTACACTTGTTACTTTTGAAATTGAAAATCACGGTTCAAAACGTCCACAGTCCAAATGAGCGCTGAAAGGTAGAATTTAGTCAACTGGTCAATAATTGCAAACTAGGAAAAAAAATTTTTTTAAATCTAACCAAAAATAAGCATATTTTTAGACACTTAAATAGGATCAAAACAAATATATAAAACATTAAAATATTTGTTTATTTAGTTATTTACTACTATAAACTTTAGTCCTAACTTGAGTCCTACCAACTGATTTTGACCACAACGTTTTATCTGCACTAGAGATCAATAAGACCTGAATTTTGAAAGTTTTACATTTTAAATTCATCATCTCATCATCATCATCATCATCAGCCTGTGATACTCCACTGCTGGACATAGGCCTCACCTAATACACCCCTATCCATTAGAGGGTTTTTTTTTAATTTTATTGACTAGTAAATATTTCAACCTCTTCTGCTGTTAGGAAGATAGAAAAATAACCGAGTTTTCTGAAAAAACCACGTACTTAAACATTGCCAATGCAAACGGGCTTTTAACCGTGTTTTATATAAAGTAAATAGAATACTAAAAGGCTGAATGGGCATTAATCCTCGATCAATATTAATGAAAGATGCTGCTAATTAGCGTATGAGAAACGAACCTTTTCAATAAACTACGATTTACGAAATATTTCTTATTTTAAAAAAAGTACCTTAACAATATGACATCAATGGTATGTTATTAAATGTTTGCATGGTTATGCGCGTCAGTTATGATGCCATAGCTTCTAAATAATCAACGTGCCTGTAAGAACTTTTCAGCCTGGGAAGTAAGGCCTAAAAAAATATAAATTTATATTCAATCGAATACATTTCATGCCATTTCTCAAAATCAATGACGTATATAGTAAACAATGTGCGTTTAGTTGTATTACATCAAAGCCTACGAAATAAGTTATTGCATTCTATATAAAGTAAAAAAGTCGGTCTACCCACCAACCCGCATTGGACCAGCGTGGTGCGATACGGTCCAAACCCCCTAATGGATAGGGGTGTATTAGGGGAGGCCTATGTCTAACAGTGGACTATCACAGGCTGATAATGTGATGTGATGTGATGTGATTCTATATAAACTTCTCTTCCTTTTTGATGCTTAATCTATTTATTAAAACTTAACATGTATATAGTAATTTAATGAATTGTTGAGTATAAGACTAATTAATTGGAAATAAAAAACTTTCGTCATTTTCAACTTAAAATCTTCTGTGTTCTTAATATTTATTTAGGAAATCTAAACTTGTATAAAACTTCATGTTTTGAGTATCATAACCGTGTTTATATATTTTATTGCAATCAAAAATATTAATAACGCGCTAAAGTCTTTACTTTTAATGAAGAATTTAACGGAACAAAGCAAAAGATTGACAAATTTCAGTAAATATAAATGCAAAAATTATACTCACATGGTTGTCATACGTCAACGATGATCAAAGGACCGGAAACAAGATTAACTCCAGTAAAGAGCCTCCAATTAGAGAGAGTTTGTATAGTATGTTTTCGTGGTGGTTTTCGCAAAAACAAAATTAAAAGTGGAACGGATAAAACAACAGCAAACAAAATTTTCTTATATCCAATTAGAGCTAAAAAGAAAATATTATGTTCGTATTGGTTTCCTTAATGATTTGTAATTAGGTTGATTTAATACTTTATTTTTTTGTTAATAAAATATTTGTGACGTTATAGTTCTTTCGGCGTGTATAGAAATTTTATGAGAGTAAATTTATCAGACGCGTGCACATACACTGTTACGAAAAACCGACACCTAAAAGTTAGCTGACATCTGTATTCTCGATATTTATATCTATAGACGTATAATAAGGCAAAAGATGTTTTTTTTTACTTGTTACTACTAATGCTCTAAAAATATTGGCAACCACAATGGCAGTTGACCAGGCACTTGATGCCATGATGGACTGCATACGGGACGTGGGTAAAGGGTTTTGTAGAAGTAAGCGATTCGTCTTATGGGGGAATGTCGGTAGCATTACACAGCATTACATTAGTAGACACTACTTTATCAGATGTGAAACTTCTTTTGAACTGGATCCGCAAACTGATACGTCGAGACGTTCGCTCGAATACAGATAACTGAAGCGATTGAGCAGAATAGAAGATCGAAGTTGTTGTTGAAGAGACTTGGAAGAAACGCTCTGTCGAAGCTCAAGAACAGTTCTGGCTCGACCGATGCTACTAAGCCTGAGATATTATCAGAAATAGAGGCCTTCTTAGTCAGTCTCGTAGACAGCTTGAGGGAGAAAGGGCTCCAGAATGGAATCTTGACCAAACTGCTTAGGGCATAAAATAACTCTTATCTGAATGAGCTCCAAAAGGTGTACGATCCCGTCCTTCAAGGAGATATTTCCTTAGCTTGAAAGAAGCACCATTCCTGAACCAATACAACATTTTTTCAGAAAGGGTGACAAAACCTTACTCAGTTTTTAATCCAAAAATGCAAGCTATTCTCAATTCTGTATTCAGCATCTTAGACCACGTCTACACCATAAGGCAAGTTGTACAAAAGACACATGAGTACAATCAGCCTGTGTGCCTTACTTTTGTGGACTATGAGAAAGCCAAGGGGTAGGCCGTCTTGGTGTTTATTAAAAAAGTCCTCTCTCTAGCCGTATATCGATATAGAGTGATGATAGTTATATTACAAATGTTAGTATAATTGGAAAGAACAACAATATTAGAAAGTGTTTTAAAATTAAAATATTAACGCAAAAAAAAATATTACGTGAAAGTTACCATGAGCATTTAAATTTTCATATCGACTAGAGTAAAAAAACTTTAGTCTTGTGCTTTCCACTTGGTCGTTTCACCATTTTGCTTTATTTAAAACTGGAGAGCAATTCTTACTCATTACCTGTATGCGAGTCGTGTTTAACTATTCAAATATCATATATATTTAAAAGTTCTCCCCTAGTAAGTCTAACGAAGGTGCACAATTTCTACTTCCCAAAAAAAGGAGGTACTCGATTCGGAGCGTATTATATATATATATATATTTACCTCGTTGCTCCGCTCTTGGTGCTCCGGTGTTGTTCATCCTTTTTTTAAATGATAGGTATTAGCTGTCTTTTAGTCCCATTTTTTTAAACATTTTCTTGGCATAATCACGAAACATCCTCGGTGGAGACATGGACAATGGAGGACATTATAAACAAAAAAAGAAGAAGAAGAAGAAAACATTTTATAATATGTAGTTTAAATGAATATTTAAGAAATTAATTAAATTCATGCTCTAATAATCACACCACTATGGATTAAATTTAGCAAACGCTGGCTCAACCATGAGATAGATTTAAACTACACTAAACACTAAACACGGGAGCATACATCATTATTAAAACATAAAAAACCTACAATAAGCAATTTAAGCTAAACGTTTTTAAAAACTGCAATAAGGCATGTTCAAATACAGTTTAAGTTCACATAGGAGTTATTGCCTGAAAAATATTTTTCATTCTATATACATAAAGCATGCCATAGACGACAATTTGGTTAAATGAATACCTTAAAAGATATCAGAAATTTAAAATGCGCTGGCAGAAATCGCGTGCCAATTCTGTAGAAAGAGCACATTGTGACCTGCGTATTTTGCTTGAAATAGTTATATGTTGTTTAAAGTCGGTCATGTTTTTTTTTGATACAATTTCATTTATTTATTGACTAATAGCATTCAATTCAGAGTGTATGTTTTCTTATATATATGCAACCAAGTCACTTTGCCCGCGATAAACTGATTTTTGAAAAATTTACAGTAGTTTTTTTTGTCTAATATTGTATTATTATTTTGTATTACTTTTTATCTGAAATTAATTAACAAAACGTTAACATTTTAAAAAACTAAATGTACAAAATTAAATCACCTAATTCAATGAACGACTTAAATGATTTTTTATAATATGAAATATATTTCAACACTTTCTTAAAATTGAATGTTATAATATGGTCTCCCCATGTTATAATGCACGTAACAATATATCAATAGTGACAAGTTTCGAGCAACACTGTTACCATTCCCCTCAATGGGGTCCGCATTGGATTGTTTGGGATCCCATTGTTATTAAAGTTAATGCCAACAATATATAAATACTATAATTAAAAGGTTTGGCTGCAATATTTGAGATTAATGACAATGATAAGTAACAAATTGTAATTCTTGTGATACCGTGACGCTGGAAACATCGAAACATACATACATATATGCATATGTGATACATCAGTATAAGGGAATCTATTATGCACCATTCCTTATTCTGCTCATTTTATAAAAATATTTTAACACAGTGTACTACCTACCTCCATTGCCTCCTTACATTTTCGCAATTCTACTAGCTGAGAATAAACTTAGACTAACTTGGTATTTGTTAGACACACTTTTGTGTGTCGAAGGCCAAAATCTAACTAATTTTTTGTGAAAGTATATTTTCAACTAGTATGTATGTTGTTTCTGATGATTTAAGCGTCACGGTATCGAGAATTACATAAATAGCATAACATAAATACTAGAAACATACACAATTTAATTCTTCCAGCAACTAGACTTTTATGGGACAATGTATACGCTTTACAACAAAATCCCAGTAAACGTTCAGAATTTAACTGTTAATAAATTTAAAAAAGTAGTTAAGGAACGTTTATGTGTTAAAAGTTATTATAACATAAATGAATTTATAAATGATAACACAGCCTGGTAATGGAATGATCGCTCCAGGCTTTTCAAAGTATAATATACGTATGATAGAACTGTATGTAACTCATAAGAAACTTTTATGTATTTATTTGATTATTTTAAAAGATGACAAAATAGGCCGCTGAGTTTCTTTCGCTGGTTCTTCTCAGGTCGGAGGCGTCCTATTCCGAACCGGTAGTAGTCTCCTTGACAATCAATAAGCGAGTGTTACACTTCTATATTGAATAAAGATATTTGAATTTGAATTAGAACTAGAATTTGACTATTGTCATTTATCTCAATTTTGCGTAAATCTCGTTATAGTTTTTAAATAATGCTGCATAAACTTCAATAATAAGAAATCCCAAAGAGTAAAACCCAACCAGCCGTTGTAATAAAATTAGGATATCTTTAAATACTATGGCTTTAGGTATTTTGCAGCTTGAACACTGTATTTATTGTTCTCTTTAATATAAGCGAAATCTTTCATCATAACAAAAAGGGAGATTCCTTTACCAATTCGCTAATCTTGATTACTGATCATCATCATAATCATTAGCAGCCTTTATTCGTTTACTGTCGGACATAGATCTTTTTCAATGAACACCAAGACTGCCGATCCCATGCTTCTCGCTGCCAACAGTTATTTACTGAACGGAGATCGGCAAACCACCTAGTCGGTGAGCAACCAAGGTTCCCACACCGGAACTTTATTGGCCTATCGGCCATCGGTTTTTCTCACTATGTGCCACTTCAACGTGCTGATCCTATGCAAAATGCCGGTGACTTTAGTTATTTGATGGATAGAATCGCTCAGAAGTTTATCCGACAAAAACTCTAAGCAATGAGCGTCTGTCGGAGCTTCCTTCCTTTCCTCTCGAAGCTGTGTCTTCCCTACTGTAATATGTGCCCAAGGTGGATATCAGGTTTTACACGTCGACATTAAGCAGCCTCCGAAGAACGTTGCTCCGTGTTCGTTGAACATGATTTTGTTTTGTCCAATTTTTGCCGTTAGAAAAATCCAGCCGCAGCCAGCAGGCGCCTAGTGGGGCAGCAGGGATATGTGGGGCTCCCCAGGCCAAGATGGAGCGGCCGGTATACCCACTAAAAATACAACGGTTCGTTTTGTTCAAGTTCAACCGTGCAACTTCCAAGCCGTCCAACGTCTCGGCCAATATGACGACATCGTTGAAAAACGTAGGTGTGAAAGGTACTGCCGTTTATGTTTATGTCACATCCAGCCCAGTCTAGGGTCTTGAGGACATACTCCAGAGCATTATTGTACTGTTTCGGGAAAGAACATTCCTCTGTGGCGCTCCTCTATGCATTTGAATTAGTCTGGTTTGACTCCCAAGAATCAGGACGGACATACACGCAGCGCTATAGACACCTTTCAGCACCTCGACGTGAATACTCGTCTAACAATACTAGGATAAATCCATCGGACCCAATTGCGAGCTATTGAGCGGAATTTTAACAGCGTCGCTCAAAGTTTGCGATTATTTAAATATTGGTTTAAATAATCGCAAACTTTTTCTTAGGTATTGCCTGTATGGAGACCAATTATAGCATTAAATTTTAAATTATCGTGAAAATATATTTAGTGTGATAAAATAATCGTGTGAGTCGTTTACTGAATTATCTCTGTCTGTCGTCTCAACTTTTCAAAATGAACATTTCATAAATACATAGTTTCTAAAGTTTGGTACGAACAAAATAAGATACGTTGTAAAGTATCATTACATTGTGCGCTTGAATTGAAAACGCTGATTAAACTGAAGAAGATATTACTATTGAAAGTCATTAATCTAAAAGCGTTATTACGCTTTTTAGATTAATGAATGAACCCAACAAGTCGAACAAAGATTTTTGTCTTTAAACTCTGCGGTATCGGCGACGTGAGAATGTGGTGTAGCTTCCTAAATGCTGCCCAGCCCAACTGAATCCTCCTATCGGCTTCTCTCTCGAAGCTGTGTCTTCCCAACTGCAATATGTGCCAAGGTAGACATATTCATCCACAACTTCGAGAGGACACCATCGTCATTCACCAGATTCGGGAGAAGTGTTCGTTGAACATGACTTTCATCTTGTCCAAGTTCATCCACGTCGGGACGATTCATTTAAGCTGTGCAACATCTCCTGCAAGCACTCCAACGACTCGGCCAATATGACGATATCGTCAGCGAAACGGAGGTGTGAAAGGTACTCGCCGTTAATGTTTATGCCACGTCCAGTCCAGTCTAGGGTCTTAAAGACGTCTTCCAATGCATTAGTGAACAGTTTCGGGGATAAACAACTAGTCTTATGGTGAAAATGCGGTCCATTGTGCGAAATCCTCTGCGAAACTCAGCCTGCTCCGGTGGCTGGAATCTATCAAGCTTGTTGGTGAGGCGGTTTGTTATGACTCTCGAGAACAGCTTGATATGTGAGCTCAAAAGTGAGATCGGTCGGTATTTTTCAAGCAGGGTATTGTCACCCTTTTAAAAAACAGCAAGTAAGTAACTTAGTAAGTAAGTGACTTGTACTATAATTTGCGTAAATTCTAATGTTCATATTTCTCGAAGTGTCAAATACAATTTGAATGCCACAGGCTTGGTATGAATAATTTAATTCAGAGACTCGACTTTCCTACTTTTGTAACGTAGATGTGGTACTAATATACCCCAATGCTTCCATTTAAATTAGTTTTATCATAAATTGATCGGTTATGATAAATTTTTTATTTGAATAAATTGATTTTATTATTTTTAAATTTGTCAAAAGTGAATTGTATCATAAAGATTACTCTTCATAATTTATTTAGGAAATTTGGAAAAATCGTAATTATTCTTTATCTGGTCTACCAGATCAGAGATGTGATGAACTTAATAGCGTAAATATTTCTGTATGTGTATTTGCTTAATTAACTAAATTATTCTGATTTTTGTGATATTAGCTGTTTATGTGAATGTTCAGAATGTGGTTGAAATTTAAAATATGGAGATGTAACATCCAACAGTGTTTTAAAAAATACTAATCTGTTTTAAAAACTAACTTCTAGCGACAGTGCAGATGGAAATAATCCATCAAATGCTTTTAAATGAAGCTATAAAGTTGAGGCGACAAAAGTAATCACAGAATAAAACCATGAAGAAACGTTGTGGACAGACCAGATCAGGCTGCCGGAAATGAGATCGAACGCACAGTTTCCGTGTGGTGATTTATGTTTAGTCATATGTGTTTTCTCGAGGTATACGCCTAATTTGTTAAAAACAACTTGATTAATTAATGATTAATAACTTTACATATTATTTTATGCCAAAACTAATTATAAAAGAAATAATAGTAGTAATACTTTAGAAAAATTGCATAAAATATATAAAGCAGTGGAGGTAAAAACTTTCCGATTTGTATTGCTTTTTAATATGCCCCAAAGATGAAAAATAATCTACGAAACTTAGTTATTAAGCTTATTCACTTAATATTCATAGCGTTTTCAATAAAACTGATATTTGCCTTGATGGTGCTTTTAACGCTTACCGAAAAGATCTTAAACAAAAAAAATCATCTTAACACTTTCCTTAGCCCAAAACAATATTTTCTGCTGGTAAGTAGTAGCCAATCAGTCGCATTCACACCATTATTTATTTATTTATATATTTACATTTTATGCACAAATATTGTATAAAGCCGCCTTTGTCTTAATACCTTTGGGGTAATGCAGAAATAGCATTGTGGGTGCACAGGGATAGGGCAAATGAGAAAAAGTACCTTAAATATACATTTGCGGAGGTAACCCATACCTCAGAAGAATGGATTGGATGGAAAAAGAGGAATGTATGAAGTCAGAGCGATGGGTTGGGCATTGCAGAGGACGGTTATGCATTGAGCGACGATTCTTATTATTATTTGAGCAAAGTTTTTGAAAGGGAGGTCAAGTTAATAGGAGTATCAGAAGAGTCAAGAAATTAATATAGTGTAGTTAAAACTCTCAACGAACACCTTTCACATATAGGCAACCTCTGCAACTTCGAGCTATAGATGGATATATGGTCATATTTACGGAGATTGAAATCGAATGCAGTTATTCAAAAGTCATTCAGGTGAAAATAGCACACATCACCATAGTGAATTAAAGGGAAGATTAAAGCATGCACGAGCAACTTCTTGGTGTCAGAAGGTAAGAAGTTTTTCAGTCTATAGAGACACCGCAAGGTATTTGTTACCTTTTTACTTACATTGGCTAGATTCTACTTGCATTGGTCACTATCAAAAAAACCAGATACCAGTTACTACGTAACATAAGTAAAGGACTACTACGAACTAAGTCTCTCCGTGTTTTAGGATGTCGGTCAAAAATATAAAAGGTAAGCTTACCAATGTTTAGGCACCCTAAAATTCCCGCCGTTTTGTTACTGCAACCATTTGGCTGAAGCTTTTGTTTTACAGTCAGAATATAACTGGAAGGATTATTTTTTTAATAGAGAACAATCTTTGTTTATTTCGCTTGTATAGTATTCACGCGTGAAGTGGTTATATTAATATATATATTTCTCTAATGTATGATTTTTGAATCGTATAAAAATAATGTTCATTACTATTAGATATAAGATGCATTAAATAATGAAATTTATACTGAGCAGTATTCTTTGATTTTGCGCCAAATAAAAAGTATAAGATGTTATTTAAAAACTGTCACAATTATAAGAAAAAGATGTTTTGACATTTAAATTAATGACTCATATGTTCTATTACAACTTTTTAACTTTTAAGAATTACAAGCACAAAATTAAAAAATTGCGCGTCCCAAGCTTACCACGTCCCACCATCAGGGGCTGATCCACGTCCACTAGTAAGTGGACCTGGATCAGCCCGATGGTTCAGTCAAAACGAAATTGACTTTATTATGACGACCAAACGCCAAATATTTAATGATGTTTCGTGATCACAAGGGTTAAAACCGGCAGTGATCACCGACTTGCTAAGAGGCACTTAAATCTTAACATCAGGCTGAAGGTCTCGTCTGATAAAGTCCACGCTACACCGTCTCGTGCCCATATCCTAAATGCCGAAAGCTTTCAGCTCGAGCTTAATAATCGCTTCAATAGCCCAGACACGTCAGCACTGTGGACGAAATTAACGCTAAGCTCGTGGAAACTGTCCGTACTGTGGATCTAGGTTCTACAAGGCGCACCGCAATCCTAGAACCAAAACTCTCTGATCACACTCTGAACCTTATGGAAACAAGACGGAAGATGCGGCTACAGTCTTCTTCTGACATGTTAGGCTACAGGCAGCTAAATAGACAGATCTCCAAGTGTATGCGGCATGACTGCGCATCTTTAATACACGTCTTATTAAAGAGGCGATTGAACGGAACAAGGTTCTAAAGTCTTCGCTAGAGATCTGTCTGTTGGGCAAAGCCAGCTAACTAAGTTAAAGACCGATCGTGCCGTCATCTCCGGTAGACCAGAAGTTTTGAGTGAGATCGAGAGATTCTATGGACAGCTGTACACATCGTCGTCGGAACCGCTTACTGAAGCGAGTGACGACCCAAAGAGGCAAAACATACCGGCACATCTCCGAAAATATCCGGAAGTCAGTCTGAGCGAGATACGAATGGCTCTCGCAAAACTTAAGAACGAGCAAAGCACCTGGTGAGGACGGAATTACAGCAGAGCTTCGAAGCGGGTGGAGAACCGATACTTGTAGTCCTTCAGAGGCTCTTTAATTTCGTCCTACAGGATGGTATTACGCCAGAAGCGTGGAGCAGAAGTTTGGTGGTGCTGTTCTTCAAGAAAGGTGATAAAAGCCTCTTGAAGAACTACAGACCGATTTCCCTTCTGAGCCGCGTTTATGTCCTGTTCTCGAGAGTCATCTTGAATCGTCTCGCTTCCAGACTAGACGACTTCCAGCCACCCGAACAAGCTGGATTTCGAAAAGGCTTTAGTACCATAGACCACATATTTACGCTGCGGCAGATTATACAGAAGACCGAGGTATAATCTGCCTTTATGCTAGCGTTTGTGGACTATGAGAAAGCCTTTGATTCTGTCGAAATTTGGGCTGTGCTGCAGGCCCTTCAGCGTTGCCAAATTGACAGTCGGTATATCGAGGTTCTGAGGTGTTTGTACAGCAAAGCCACGATGTCCGTCCGAGTACAATCCAGTAGTACGAAGCCTATCCAATTGCAGAGAGGTGTAAGACAGGGTGATGTTATATCCCCGAAACTCTTCACCGCTGCATTGGAAGACGCCTTCAAACTTATGAATTGGAAAGGACGAGGTATAAGCATCAACGGCGAGTGTATTACCCATCTTAGATTTGCCGACGATATAGTCAATATGGCGGAGTCGCTGGAAGACCTAAATGCTATGCTCAATGACCTCAACACGTGGGCCTTAGGATGAACATGGACAAGACGAAAGTTATGACTAACGGTCATGTCATGCCCTATGCCGGTGGTTGTTGAGTGCTGTGCTCGAAGTTGTTGTCGAATATATTTACCTGGGACAAGTAATCCGATTAGGTAAGTCCAACTTCGATGCCGAGGTCCATAGACGAATCCAGCTCGGACGTGCAGCGTTCGGGAAGCTGCGACATATCCTCTCGTCCAATATTCTCAATCGCTAAAGACTAAGGTCTTTGACCAATTGTGTTGTCAGTGATGACCTATGGCACTGAGACATGGTCCTTCACTACCGGCCGTATGAGGAAGCTCCAAGTCACTCAGCAGAGCTAGTGGAGCAGGCTTGCTCAGGTATTTCTCTGCGTGATAAAGTGCGTAACGCAGCCATCCGCAGAAGAACCATGGTAACCGACCAGCCCGCAAAATTAACAACTGAAGTGGCAATGGGCCGCCTTAGGCTCGGAGAACCGATAACCGTTGGGAGGAAGGTTCTCGGTGGCAGCCTCGTACTGGCCATCGTAGTGTCGGACGATCCCCACCAGATGGATTGACGACCTGTGCAAATGTGCAGGAGGTCGGTGGATGCGGTGGCACAGGATCGTACCTCTTGGCGACTTATGGGGAGGCCTATGCTCAACAGTGGGCTTTGACAGGCTGAAACGACGACGACGAATCTTACCACAATAAAACTAAGCTAAAGTAAAGACAAACGAGGGTAAAGACAAAAATATCAGATGCTGGTGACATAAAGAAGATGTTTGTTATCCTGCTCAAATCATCATTGAGTGAAAGTTGGTTTAACCCTTCCGTTAAACATCAGAGACTCTTTGCCTCATGACTGTGCAATCATCGTACTGTGACAAATTTCAAGTTATCAACCTCTCCTTCTTTAATATTGGCCTAAAATTTCAGGCCAAAATTTTGAGTGCTTTAGAACATTTAATATATCAAAATAAAAGTAGTTTGGTCTTTTATCAAAACCTAAAAATGGAGACTAAAAACATATAAGTGTAAATACGTATGCAGTTTTGAAAATCGAACTTGATAAGTGTTTGGCTAACTTATGAGCACTTGCAACTAGTATTAGAACTATATACTATATTCCAATTCTGCTGTTTTGGTTGGGTTGTAAAATTATTAATCAAAAAATTTCCAATCCATTAAGCACATGCATAGATATTTTAAAAATAATGAAATGATAATTAAGCGTAAGATATTGTAATATGAAAGTCTTAAAACATATGGAAATCATAAAATTTCAACATTTAGTATAATGCTCTTATTAATTTGTATATGCAAAGTTTATGATAATATCAATAACACACAATATGTGCGTCACTCCCGTACACATCCATGCTACGAGGGCGACACTGAAAATTTTGGGAATCAAGGAAGTGCACTTACACACTTTTAAATAGTAATGTAGTGCTACTATTTAAAAGTGTATTTATTGCTTTTCTAAGTAATCTCCGCAAAATTGGACACATTTTTTCATACGATGGAACCAATCATTAAAGCAACCATTCCGATCGGAAGTTTCGGTTTCCAAAATAGCCGTTTTGTAGGCATCCACAGCTTCTTCAGGTGATGAAAAACTCTGACTATGCAATTTATTATTTATTTAAAGGAAAGTATCGAACCATCATTTTTCATTATTTTATTATCATTCATAAGAATCATTAGGGCTCAGGTCGGGGTTGTAAGGGGGATGGTCTAAAAATTGTATGTTTTCTTGCTCTAAAAACTCTTTTGTTCTGTGCGTGGTGTGAGTACTCGCATTGTTGTGATAAAGAATGATGCGGAGGTTGCAGTTCTCTTTACGGAGCTCAGAAACGACCTGTAGCAAACAAATGCTAGCATACCATTCTGCATTAACCGTTCATTGTCCTTCAAGAGGAATAGTCGCAATATGGCCGGTTTTGAAGACTAACGTGGCCACCTTTTTATTTTTGCAACACTCCGTGAACGAACATTTTTTGTTAACTCATTTTCGAACACCCAAACTCGTGACTGGTTTTTTGTTTTGGGTTTGTACGCATATATCCAGGATTTGTCACCTGATATAATGACAAAAGGAAACTAACGGTATTCAAAGACAAAATATGCGAATGAAATGTTGAATCGGTTTACTTCCTTTAATAACATAATGTTCTCTGACGAGGCTCATTTCCATCTTAACGGGCATGTTTGTAAACAAAATTGCCGCTATTGGAGCCCCATCAATCCAAAACTTAAGCATCAGAAGCCCTTACATAGGTCGAAAGTGACTGTTTTGGGCCCTATGTCAGCCATGGTATCCTGGGGCCTTACTTCTTTGAGGATGGCAGAGGCGCGCAGTTACTGTTACGTCGGAGCGATATGTGGCTATGATCGAAGAGTAATTCATAACAGGATTGCAAAACTTATCAGGCTTTAATGCCAGAACGTGGTTTCAACAAGAAGGGCCACTTCTCACCTCTAACTCTGCTATGCCCGTTATCCGCAATCTTAAGACTAAAGTATACGACACAAACCCGCGGTCAATTGAGGCCCTAAAAGAAAATATCCGCAGAAATGAAAGCATTTCAGCAGTGACGTGCCGCGCAGTCATCGACAATTTTAGACGTCGTTTGCAAGAGTGCCGTGATCGCAACGGATTATATTTAGAAGATGTTATTTTCAAAAATAATTCCCGTTTTTAACCTTTTTGTAAATAAAATTTAATTCATAATATAATTAATTTTATTTTATTAATTTTTTCATATCAAAGGACTTATGAGCTCACCCTGTATAAGAACCCTGACAGATTAACAAATTCGTCGCATACTTGACATTCCTGTTGATTACCATAATGTCGAATGGGTGTGGAAATTTTTTACTGCACATTTACCTCACGTTTCCTATGGAAAAGCAATGGCATTATGACACCCTTGTACTAAACAAGGTGTTAAAAATGTACCGATAATCTTTTCTGTACCAACTTTATAGCTAAATATCGACAACAATATGCTATTTAATGATAATCAAAATCGCTACCAGGCCAAGTAAAGCCACTGTAACAACATTGACCTAAAACTTGCCTTTTTGGTCTCGAAATTATAACTAATTAACTTTAAACTAATAAACTGTTTTCCACTCGAGAAATGCGCGTTTCTTCCTATTAGAGTTAGTAATTAGCTGAATAAAATTATAAAACAAAAAAGCAAGATACGTGATCTTTGGAAGCTTTAATTAGCATTTAGATGAGCTCAACCATTGAATCCTTTCCTGAATTTTTCTAAGGCAATTAATATATGAATGATTTATAAGCTACTAAAACTGTCATAGATCATTTAAATCATTCAATCATTTGATTATTGATCTTGCGTTTGCATTGGAAGCTGAAATTAAAATATCTTACATGAAATAAAATTAGTGACAGGTTTTGTTCAATCAATATATTTAATCAACAACTTACTGTTCTTGATTGTTTACAGGTTGACAATGTTACAATTTATGGGTAACCTTTATATACAGCAGGCCCAAAAAGCGTCAAAGGGGACCTGCCGTATACAGGCTTCGTCTGGGGTGGTTTCGCCACGGTGCCTATTTCTATACATTACGAGGGTGGTCTGAAAGTTTCCGACCTCAACTCAAAGATGCGCCACTCGTTAATAAAAGCTAGTGAATGTAGTTGTGCATATTTTAACGAGTTACTTACCAAAGTTTCAGCCATTTTGGACGCTCGTTTTAGTTGACAGTCGTTTGAGTGAGGTAGAAAGTGGTGGTTTTGTGAAAATGGAAAATTGAGTATCGAGCTGTTATTAAATTTTTGTTTTTGAAGGCAATACGCCTACCATAATCAAAGATGAGATGTATGGAACTCTGTACCATCATTTACCACAGCTGAATTTAAACGTGGCCGTAAGAGCTTGGGTAACGATGAACGTTCAGGACGTCCGAAACTGCAACTCTGACTGACAACATTGCTAAAGTTAACAAAATGGTGTTAAACGACCCCAAAGTAAAGTGAGAGAGATAGCATTGTGGGTCACGAGATATGGCAAATGAAAAAGTACCTTAAATATACATTTGCGAGGTAACCCATACCTCAGAAGAATGGATTGGATGGAAAAGAGAAATGTATGAAGTCAGAGCGATGGGTTGGGCATTGCCGAGGACGTTATGCATTGAGCGACGATTCTTATTATTATTTGAGCAAAGTTTTTTGAAAGGAGGTCAAGTTAATAGGAGTATCAGAAGAGTCAAGAAATTAATATAGTGTGAGTTAAACTCTCAACGAACACCTTTCACATATAGGCAACATCTGCAGCTTCGAGGTATAGATGGATATATGGTCATATTACGGAGATTGAAATCGAAGTGCAGTTATTCAAAAGTCATTGAGGTCCAAATAGCACACATCACCATAGTGGATTAAAGGGAAGACTAAAGAATGCACGAGCAACTTTTGGTGTCAGAAGGTAGAAATTTTCAGTCTATAGGAGACACCAAGGTATTTGTTACCCTTTTACTTACATTGACTAGATTCTACTGCATTGGTCACTATCAAAAACCAGATCCCAGTCACTAGGTAACATAAGTAAAGGCATTCACTACGATCTTAGTCTCTCCGTGTTTTAGGATGTCGGTCAAAAATATAAAAGTCAGCTTACCAATGTTTAGGCACCTTAAAATTCCCGCCGTTTTGTTACTGCAACCATTTTGCTGAAGCTTTTGTTTTACAATCAGATTATATTCTGACTGTAAGGATTATTTTTAATAGAGAACTGTCTTTGTTTATTTCGCTTGTATAGTATTCACGCGTGAAGTGGTTATATTAATATATATATTTCTCTAATGTATGATTTTTTGAATCGTATAAAAATAATATTCATTACTATTAGATATAAGATGCATTAAATAATGAAATTTATACTGAGCAGTATTTGATTGATTTTGCACCAAATAAAAAGTATAAGACGTTATTTAAAAAAAACTGTCACAATTATAAGAAAAAGACGTTTGACATTTAAATTAATGACTCACATGTTCTATTACAACTTTTTTAACTTTTAAAAATTACAAGCACAAAATTATAAAATTGCGCGTCCCCAAGCTTACCACAATAAAAACTAAGATAAAATAGAGACATAAATGAGAGAAAGAAATAAATATGAGATGCCGCGTGACATAAAGAAGACGTTTGTTATCCTGCTCAAATCTCATCATTAGTGAAAGTTGGTTTAACCCCTTCCCGTTAAACATCAGAGACTCTTTGCCTCATGACTTGTGCAATCGTCGTACTGTGACAAATTTCAGTATTATCAACCTCTCCTTCTTTAATATCGACCTAAAATTTCAGGTCAAAATTTTTAGTGCTTTAAATATTTAATATATCAAAATAAAAAGTAGTTTGTATTTTATCAAAACCTAAAAATGGAGACTAAGAACATATAAAGTGTAAATACGTATGCAGTTTTGTTAATTGAACTTGATAAGTGTTTTGCCACCTTATGAGCAGGAACCTAGTATTAGAGAGGCTATATATATTCCAATTCTGCTGTTTTGTTTGGTTTGTAAAATTATAAAAAAAAATTCCAATCCATTAAGCACATGCATGATATTTTAAAAATAATGAAATGATAATTAAGCGTAAAGATATTGTAATAGAAAGTCTTAAAACATATGAAATCATAAAATTTCAACATTTAGTATAATGCTCTTATTAATTTGTATATGCAAAGTTTATGATAATATCAATAACACACAATATAGCGTCACTCCCGAACACATCCATGCTACGAGGGCGACACTGAAAATTTTGGGAATCAGGAAGTGACTTACACACTTTTAAATAGTAATGTAGTGCTACTTTAAAAGTGTATTTATTGCTTTTCTAAGTAATCTCCGCAAATTGGACACATTTTTCTACGATGGAACCAATCATTAAAGCAACTATTCCATTCGGAAGTTTCGGTCTCCAAATGGCTCGTTTTGTAGGCATCCACAGCTTCTTCAGGTGATGAAAAACTCTGACCATGCAATTTATTATTTATTTAAAGGAAAGTATCGAATCATCATTTTCATTATTTCATTATCATTCATAAGAATCATTAGGGCTCCGGTCGGGTTGTAAGGGGATGGTCTAACAATATTATGTTTTCTTGCTCTAAAACTCTTTTTGTTCTGGGCGGGAGTACTCGCATTGTTGTGATAAAGAATGATGCAGCGGTTGCAGTTCTCTTTACGGAGTTCAGAAATGACCTGTAGCAAACAAATGCTAACATACCATTCATTGTCGTTCAAGAGGAATAGTCGCACATATGGCCGGTTTTGGAGACAAACTGGCACCATTTTGTGCAACACTCCGTGAACGAACAATTTTGTTGGCTTTAACTCATTTTCGAACACTGCAAGTCATGACTGGTTTTGTTTTGGGTTTGTCGCATATATCCAGGATTTGTCACCTGATATAATGTTGTATACAGCATTGGACGATCCTTTGTGGAATCTTTCGGAGAGTTCTAAGGCACAAGTAACGCACGGCGGACTAAGCCCGTCAGAGGCCGGGCAGCAAAGCTGTATGAGGCCCCAAGCTTTAACAAATGTATTTCAAAACCTTTTATTCGGTTCAAATTTGTATGTATAAGTATTTATAACTATTTCGTTAAAATCTGACAAGTTAAATTTAAATTTGGCTAAAATTATTTAAGCTTAATAAACATAGGTATGTACCTACAATCATCATCAGCCTGTGATGGTCCACTGAGGAGGACATAGGCCTCCCTATTACACGCCCATCCATTAGGGGTTTTGGACCTGCAACCCATCACGCTGGTCAAATCTGGCAGGTTGGTGGTGGACCGACTTTTACATGCACATCGGACGCATGGATCATGTTACTTTTCAGACAATTGGTGATCAGCCCAAATTGCCCCGTTGAGTCCCCGCAGATTCAGACCCACGACCTACGGTTTTTAAGCACGCCCATTCCACTGGGCGAACGAAGACAGTCGAACCTACAATATCAGAATGAATATGGTGGAGGAAAATAAAATACGAAAATAGAATCAAACAACAAAAAAATAACAATTAGAAAAATAAATCAAGGGTAGTTTTTATTTTAAGTAGATATGAAGTTAATTTTATATGTGTTTTCTGCCTTCAATTTACTGAACTCTTCAATAACTTCTGTAAAATCAATTTCTTTTTGAAATTTTCTTTCAATTGAAAGCAGGGCTATATTAACCAGTCGCTCTTGACCCATTGTAGATCGAAGATAATTTTTAATTAGTTTAAGTTTCGAAAAACTTCTCTCGCTGATGCAACAAAAAGTATTAAAGGATAAGCGATGTACAGGGTAATGATTCACTGAAATCCCATTTTATTATAAATTGTAGGATTTCTTGGGCTGTCCATTGCAGCAACACCCATAGTCATATCAGTTGCTTTTACATGTCTGCGGTACCTTTTAATTTCTTCAAAACTTGCTCCTTATCAAATTCACTATAAAGATTTATTAAATTATCAAGTGCTATAGCCAGAGCGTCATCTGAAGCTTGTAGCATAAACTTTGATTCAATAATTTGGAAAATATTATTGATTTGCTTCATGGCCTCGTAACGTGTCGACAATTCTTGTATAAATCGATCTATGCATTCAAACAACACCAGGAGCTAATTCACCCGGCATCGTTCTTTTTACCTTCCTTCTTCCTCGTTTCTCTATGTCGATGTCCATTTCAATGCATTTTTTTGTGCCAAAAGTAACAGCATTGTCTACAATGGTGTTTCGTTTTTCACTAAATACTAATATCCAGAGTCATTTTGGGAGACTGCAAATATTGCTGAACTAAATTTACTTCCTCCAGTACAGAAAGCCAAAATTGTATATAGGTTAAAAAGGTAAAATTACAAACAGCCGGCAGGAGCAAGCTTGCTCCTGATCTTGTATCAAGATTTGCCTTTGTTGGATCTTGAAAATGTTCCAAACTACTGATAATTGTCTCTATGTTTTCTTTTACGATTTTTACTGACTCGTAATGAGCACTCCAGCGAGTATCCGATAAACGTTTTAAATTTTTTCCAGTCTTCTCTTTCAGTAATTGCCATCTCTGTGTAGATGATGAAAAAAACGAATACAATTTCTCTACTGTTCCAAAACACGTGACGCTGGAAGGAACACATGCAAACGCATGAACGCCACAAAGATTCAAGGAATGATTAGAACAGGGACTGAACAATGCTTTTGGATTTATTTCTCGGAATTTTTGTTGCACCCCTCCATGGATACCTGACATTGACGCGGCATTGTCGTAACCTTGAGCCCTGCACAACGCAATATCTAGTCCATCCTTTTTCAGCTGTTGCTGAATGTCTTTAGACATATCCTCAGCAGTTTTTCCAGATATCAAAAAAACCCAGGAAAGATTCCCGTACTTCCACAATGTCATTTTCTATATGAACGAATCTAATGATTTGACTCATTTTGTCTGTTTTACTTTCATCAGGAGTGCTGTCAAAAATTATTCCGTAATATTTAGCCTTTTTAATATCTGCAATAATTTTTTGCCTTACATGTTCACCCAAACATAGAATAAATTCATTTTGTATGCCTTTTGATAAATACGATGGTACTCTCTTTGACCCACCAGCGGCCTCTTCTAGGTTTAAGCAATGCTCTTTCAGCACCGGATCATATTTCCCTAACAATTGTACTAATTCTAAAAAATTTCCCCTGTTTTCCGAAGAACTATCTTCACGGTGGCCTCTGAAAGCAAGATTTTGTTGGGCTAAGAATAACGTGACATCTAAAAGGCGATGTAAAATGTTTCTCCATTTCTTAGTTTCATCGTTAATAATCTTCAAGTTATCTTTATCAATAGTTTTATTAAGTTTTAAGCTCACTGTCAACGTTTTCCATTTTCTAAGTTTGATAGATGTTCATGAGATGATTCATGCTGTGATATCCTAGGATTTCATTTCCACCACTGACGAAAACCAGAGACAAATTTATTTGTGTGTTTATCAACCGCACATGCAAATAACCGGCAGCAGTAGCAATATAATTTCTTTGTTGATGGTGAGTATAGCATCCATTTCCTTAAATATTTAGTCTCGTTTAAATGTGAGTAAAACCACTGCAAAGTTAAACAACGATGTGTTCCCTTAGTGCTTTCACCTGGTCTTTCCACAGATTCAAAAGGTCCGTCTTTATTTTGAAATACTTCACTACCCTTCTCGATAATGGAAATTCTGATGTGCTCTGCACGGTATTGCCGGTGAGTTGTGGGAGCGACGTATTGATGCCGCTGGCGAGCATATCACGTCGCTTCACCTCCTGAACCGTCAACTCTCTCGACCACCCACGGCCATCTGCCCGTTGACTGACAGAAGTGGTAACCGTTGTTTCAGTGCCCCTGCGAGAGCGGAGATTCTTGCGGAACACTTGGAACAGCAATTTACCCCTAATCCTCCCAACTTACAAAACGCTGTAGTAGTCGCGCACCACAGTCAGGTCGAGAATAGTGTACAGGAGTTTCTGTCGTCCCCGGCGTCGGATCTTGCTGAGGTGGCATTTATGTCGCCCGGCGAGGTCTGGCGGGCTTTGCGTTACGTTAACGTACGTAAGGCACCGGGTGATGATGGGATTCCGAATGCGGCCTTGAAGCAGCTCCCTAGGCGGGCAGTCGTAGAAATGACGCGCCTGTTCAACGGGATACTCCGTACGGGGTATTTTCCGGGGACGTGGAAAACCGGTAAGATTTTCGTGCTGCCTAAACCAGGTAAGGACCGACGACTACCTGGAAGTTATCGCCCGATCACGTTGTTGTCGCACATCGCGAAACTCTTTGAGCGGCTGCTGCTTCGGAGGCTGCGCCCGCACGTCTCATTACGGGACGAGCAGCACGGTTTTCGGAGCGGCCACTCGACAGTTACGCAGTTGACCCGAGTGTTGCACGAGCTTACGTTCGACAGAAATGTTGGACGTAAGTCGGTCGGAGTCTTTCTCGATATCGAGAAGGCTTTCGACCGAGTGTGGCATGAGGGACTTCTGTGTAAACTGCTCGTTAATACCACCATCCCGCGCGCGTTAGTGCGGCTAATAGCGTCTTATTTAAGTGGGCGCGACTTCTATGTAGTCGTCGAGAATTCCGTTTCGACAGCACGGCAGATCTTATGCGGGGTACCACAGGGATCTTGCGTCTCGCCGATTCTGTATGCTATTTACACCATGATATTTCCACCTGGATGGTTGCCTTCAGGATGGTGAAAGGGTGTTCGACTTGCCTTGTTTGCCGACGACAGCGCGTATTTTACGTCGTCCCGTCGGTTCGATATCGCAGTACGTCGGATGCAGAAGTTGCTCGACTTGCTCCCTGATTGGTTGGACAAGTGGCGGATTAGTCTCAACGTCGGTAAGACTACCGCATTTGCCTCGACCAGATCCACCAAGTCTGCGCCGTTACTGGCAATCCGCGGGCAAAGCATCGCCTGGAGTGACACGATAACTTATCTCGGATGCAAAATAAACCGCACGCTAAGCATGGTCCCCCATGTTGACCATGTGGTCAACAGCGCCAGAGCGGCGCGAGCGGTTTTACGGCCTGTTTGGCATCCCACCTGCCCTCCGGACTAAGTTATCTGTGTACAAGGCATAGTGCGCTCGCGATTGACCTAGCGAGCCCGGCTTGATACGCGTTAGCATCGGCCAATCAGCGGAAACGACTACAAGTCCAACAAAATCTGTCCCTTCGAGTCATCGTTGGCGCGGGCGCTACGTCAGGAACGACGTGATTGCAAGGGACTTAAGAATCGAGTCAGTCGAGGCGTTTGTTGTCCGTTTGGCGCGCAGTCTATATGACCACGCAGATAACGGACCACATACTGACCTACACGGCTTTGCGCCCTTGCACGCACGCCCTCCTGACGGCGCCCGTATCCACGGAACTACTGCTGTTGGGTGATCGGCCGAATTGCGGGGGATGAGGCTGGACACCCAAGAACTGACGGCCAATAAGTGTTAGCACAACCAGCCCGCGAATGTGGATTGCTTCGTATAGTGTGTGCGCCTCGTTGCGCAACAGCACACTATGCGTGCAAGTCCAAATATGCGACCTCGTTGTCCGAGAAAAGCCGGGGTCGATAAGCGACGCTTGCATGCCTCGCATGTCGACCTCTGGTGAGGCTCCGGGGTGTCCGTGTAAAGCGGATGGCCTCAGGCGCCTCTCGCGACAACGATGCTGTTTGTTGCGTTGTCATTTATATGACGACGTAAACGAATTAGCCACCTGAGAGCCGCAAGTACGGACAGTGCCGGGGGACTGTGTGCCCTGCGTTGCAACTCGGGTCATGGGATAACCCCGATACCCGTACCTGCACCTTCCTGTCCCAGGGCAGGTGTGTAGACGACCCTCACGCAGGTATTGGCCAATGTGCAGCATCATTGTATGAGAAGACCTCTAACTTAGCGACGTATTCTTCGGCTTCCGCAGTATTTTTTTTTAATTTATTAGTTTTGTCATCCTGTGTTTCAGCGTCAGTCACATCGGATTTTGTATTAACATCACATTTAATAGACTTTTCAACTATGTTTTCTGCCTCAATATCAATGATTTGTACATTGCATCCCGATTCATCAGTTTGACTAATTTCTTTGGCAACGCAACGTTTCTTCTCATCAAAGTTTGAAAGGTATTTGGATAAAGATCCAGCAAGTGCATTTGCCGCTTCAGCTATTGCTTTTTTTACCTTCCTTTTCTGAGAACCAGATGGTTGGATTCTTTTCACTAAAAAGAAATTAATATTAATACCATAAACTGCTATAACATTGCCTGTTTTATACAACATTGCCTAAATTGTTTATCTTTTTGTATCAACTAAACTAACATCTTTTGATTAAATCCTTGAATGAGGGTAAATTCTAAAATAATAGGCCACGAAAAAGACGAAACGATGAGTGCTAGACTTATTTCGTCTCTTTCTAGTCTAAGCCTAAGCCCCAAACGTCATTTAAATAAAAAAACTTGTCCGCAATTTTATGACTCGTAAAAGTTTTTATTTTACTAAATAAAATCTTTTATTTTTAGTTAAAAGATGCATTTACCAATTAAAGAAAACTATGCTTTATCATAGTTTTAACATCTTTAGAAATAAAGATTTATAGAAATATATAATGAATAGGTAGGCAATATTGTGACACATTTTCTTCACTCTTTCGTCACAAATTTGCCTGAGAAATAATTACATTACCATACCATAAAACTAATTACCCATTTCAACAACATAACTATTTTTTTCTTTTTGTTTGGATTTTGATGTATCGAACAAATGAATATCTAGTAAAAATAGATATTCCTGTAGGAAAGTTGACGATCTACAAAAGAGGTCTTAAATGATTTTCGCTAAGTTTACTCGTTTAAAAGTTATTCGAGGTTAAAGTCCAACCTCAAATAGTTGATGATAACATTTAGAATTTTCTAAAACAAGTCACCTCTTAATAAAAAGTTTCAGCCCTTAATATTAATATTAATTATAAGGGCTGAAAATTTACAAGATTTTTTATGTCCATGTCATGTCCAATCTGTATACATACATATATATATATATATATAGATGTCTAAATAAAAATGATCCCCATGAAAAGCTGACTGGATCAATAAGTTACTGATAAGTACTAATAAGTACTGTGCTAGCAAAAGTTATGAGCACAACATTGCCTAATACAAGAATATAAAAACAAAAGAGAATCTTCAATTCTACAACAAAAAGTGATGCTTACTATTGAAAATGTTTCATTTGAAAATACATATGAAGCTTATTTATTCGAAACAGAAGCCAAGGCAATGTTGTGATTTATGTCACAACATTGCCTACACACTTCTGGTTAATGTAATTGGCGGTATACATATTTGTTGTATGAAATTAAACGTTATTTTAAATTTCTTAAAATATAATTTTTAAATAAAAAAATGGTATGTCTGTCACAGTTTAAACGGTAAAGCAGTTACCGGTACAAAACTTTTAAGAAAGATAGCTGAATAGGCTAAAAAAAGTTTGCATAAAAACAATATTTTTGTATTAATAAAAGACTTACTTACTTTTCCAAATACCCAGAAATGCACCATCTCAACTCTAAAATAATTAACTTTTAAATTTTATATAACAGCAAAAATTAAAAACACTTTTTAATGAAATTAAAAGATCTTAAGCTCTTATTTTAAGCGGTTAAGATCGTGTTTCTTACTTAAGAGTTTGCACTATTACATAAATACACTATTAATTACCAACGTAAAAAAAATTATATATTTTAAACTTTTTCGACATAAGTGCAATGCAACTGTAGGCGGACAAATGTGATTTATTCACACTTCCTTCATTCAGGGGAAGTACCTGGTACAAAGACGGGAATCCCCCCGGAGTATTGGACGCGTTCAGCATAAAAGTTTATTAGTACCATGTAAAAACTTTCGATGGCTGTAGTGGTTTAATCTTGATGAAGTCATGTACCCATGAAATCATGAAATATTAAGCATATTTTTAAAGTATTATGAAAAATGCGAAACACATTTGGGGGCCCCCCAGACGTGAGGCCCGGGGCGGGCCGCCCCTTCCGCCCCCCTGTTAGTCCGCCACTGGTAACGCGAGCCACTTTTTGCTCTTTACAGAGCGAATGCGGTATCCAACGGGAAAACAATTTTTAACTTTTTAGATAAATAAATGGTATTCGATTTTCAAAGTGATTCGATTTTAATTGCAAACTTCTTGTTTGCAATTAAAAAGGTTTTAATATGACGAATAGTGGAAATTTTCCATTCCCGAAACTTTTCAACGAAGTGTAAAATTTGAATAAAACGAACAGGGCGTTTTCTGGGAATTTAGTCGATGGAGCGTTTACCGAAGCGGACCGTGCGTTTTGTGTGCGCGAGTTTTATAAAACGACAATTCGGCAACCTTTGCGCGGCGTAAATTTCGAGAACACACAGGTTTACACAAC
This sequence comes from Lamproptera curius, assembly GCA_029286875.1. NCBI lineage: Eukaryota > Metazoa > Arthropoda > Insecta > Lepidoptera > Papilionidae > Lamproptera > Lamproptera curius. The sequence goes on from JAGSMT010000317.1 coordinate 55,827, forward strand.
TTTGACGACACTCCAACTCTTCAAACGATTAAGAACTGGTGCTAAGTTCGAGGAGACCGGTTCGACGTTAGATAAGCCGCGTTGGGTCGCCCAAGGACGTAACGTACGGAACAAAACATTGACACAGTGACACAGTCTATTCGCGAAAATCCGACACAGTCAACTCGTAAGCGCACCATAGCATTAAACGTATCCAGGAAATCGTTACAACGGATTTTGAAGAAAGATTGACATATGGACCCTTAAAAATTCAGCTGGTTCAAGAATTAAAGGAAGCTGACGGTATTCAAAGACAAAGTTATGCGAATGAAATGTTGAATCGGTTTACTTCCTTCAATAACATAATGTTCTCGGACGAGGCTCATTTCCATCTTAACGGGCATGTTAGTAAACAAAATTGCCGCTATTGGAGCCCCATCAATCCAAAACTTAAGCATCAGAAGCCCTTACATAGTCCGAAAGTGACTGTTTGGGCCGCTATGTCAGCCCATGGTATCCTAGGGCCTTACTTTTTGAGGATGGCAGAGGCGCGCAGTTACTGTTACGTCGGGCGATATGTGGCTATGATCGAAGAGTTTTTCATAACAGGATTGCCAAAACTTATCAGGCTTTAATGCCAGAACGTGGTTTTAACAGGATGGGCCACTTTTCACACTCTAACTCTGCTATGCCCGTTATCCGTCAATCTTAAGACTAAAATATGCTACACAAACCCGCGGTCAATTGAGGCCCTAAAAGAAAACATCCGCAGAGAAATGACAAGCATTTCAGCAGTGACGTGCCGCGCAGTCATCGACAATTTTAGACGTCGTTTGCAAGGTGCCGTGATCGCAACGGATTATATTTAGAAGATGTTATTTTCAAAAATAATTCCCGTTTTTAAGCTTTTTTGTAAATAAAAATTTAATTCATAATATAATTAATTTTATTAATTTTTTTTCATATCAAAAGGACTTATGGGCCACCCTGTATAAGAACCTCTGACAGATTAACAAATTCGTCGCATACTTACATTCCTGTTGATTACCATAATGTCGAATGGGTGTGGAAATTATTTTTACTGCACATTTACCTCACGTTTCCTATGGAAAGCAATGGCATTTATGACACCCTTGTACTAAACAAAGGTGTTAAAAATGTACCGATAATCTTTTTCTGTACCAACTTTATAGCTAAATATCGACAACAATATGCTATTTAATATAAATAAAATCGCTACGGCCAAAGTAAAGCCACTGTAACTTAACATTGACCTAAAACTTGCCTTTTGGTCTTGAAACTGTAACTAATTAACTCTTTAAACTAATAAACTGTTTTCCACTCGAGAAATGCGCGTTTCTTCCTATTAGAGTTAGTAATTAGCTGAATAAAATTATAAAACAAAAAAAGCAAGATACGTGATCTTTGGAGCTTTAATTAGCATTTAGATGAGCTCAACCATTGAATCCTTTCATGAATTTTTCGAAGCCAATTAATATATGAATGATTTATGGCTACTAAAACTGTCATAGATCATTTAAATCATTTAATCATTTGATTATTAACCTTGCGTTTGTATTGGAAGCTGAAATTAAAATATCTTACATGAAATAAAATTAGTGACAGGTTTTGTTAAATTCAATATATTTAATCAACAACTTACTGTTCTGTGTTGTTTACAGGTGTTGACAATGTTACAATTTATTGGTTACCTTTATGTACAGCAGGCCCAAAAAGCGTCAAAGGGGACCTGCATATACAGGCTCGTCTGGGGTGGTTATACCACGGTGCCTATTTCTATACATTACGGGTGGTCTGAAAGTTTCCGACCTCAACTCAAAGATGGCGCCACTCGTTAATAAAAGCTAGTGAATGTGTTGTGCATATTTTAACATTACTCACCAACGTTTCGGCCATTTTGACGCGCAGTTTTAGTTGACAGTCGTTTGAGTGAGTAGAGGTGAGTGTTTTTTGAAAATGGAAAAAATTGAATATCGAGCTGTTATTAAATTTTTGTTTTAAAGGCAATACGCCTACGCAAATCAAAGATGAGATGTATGGGAACTCTGCACCATCATTTACCACAGTGAAATTTTGGGCAGCTGAATTTAAACTGTGGCCGTAAGAGCTTGGGTAACGATGAACGTTCGGGACGTCCGAAAACTGCAACTACTGACGACAACATTGCTAAAGTTAACAAAATGGTGTTAAACGACCGCCAAATTAAAGTGAGAGATAGCAGAGGTTATGAAAATGTCCAAAGAACGTGCTGTCACATATTAAATCAAGATTTAGACATGAGAAAGTTGTCCGCGCGTTGGGTGCCACGTTAGCTCACATTAGACCAAAAACATGTTCGAATGAACATTTCTAAAGCTCTGTTGGCGCAGTTTAAGCGCAATGAATCCGAGTTTTGCCGCTGATTAATTACTGTAGATGAAACTTGGATACATCATTATACGCCCTGCAAAGGGAACCAGCTCAAAAAAGCAAAAACTTTTTTTCGGCTGGAAACGATGGCGACTGTTCTTTGGGATAGTCATGGAGTTATCTTTAGCGATTATCTTCAAAAAGGAAGAACCATTGCAGGAGCAAAAAAGTGTGTAGAGTTACAAGGAGACTATGTGAAAAATAAATAAAAAGTAAGAAAAAATCATTTATAATTGTTAGGTCAGGAACTTTTCAGACCACCCTCGTACATTTATAAAAATAAATCCACAGACACTGGGAAATTGTAGCATAAGTGACTTGTATTAAGCACTTTTTTATTGTATGTACTCGAAAAAATAGGTATGCTGCAACTCAATAGTGGGAAGACACTATTGTGTTTCGTCATCGTCATCATCAGTCTGTGTTAGTCCACAGCTGGAAATATGCATGCCTTCTCCATTAGGGGCTTTGGACCGATTCCACCACGATGGCCCAATGCGGGTTAGTGGGTGGACAGACTTTATATGCCCTTCCAAAGCATGGATCATCTTACTTAGAGACAGATTGGGTTATCAACCCAAATTGCCCTAAACAACTATGAAACAACAATGAAAATTTGTTGAGTCCACGCAGGATTTGAACCCACGACCTCCACTTCGCGCACCTCTACAAAAGCACACGTCTTTACCACTATGCTATGGAGGCAGATGCGTTTCGCAGCTAGTTTAATTGCTTGGTTTATTAACATATCATGCCTCAGGGCGAGGTGTATCTATGGACTCTTAAGTTGCTGTCAAAAGTTGTTTTGTTTGCAAATCTGTGATGAATTTATATTTTATTACAATGTCGATGTTTAATCACTCGCTGCTTTTGGTGTACAAAGTAAGTGTGCAAAAATAACTTTCAGTGTTTAAGGTAGAAGGGTTTTGCATCACCTGGTTGATTTTTACCGATTACAGAGTTCCCCATAAGTAAAATGATGGACGCGTCTGATAGCAATGAAAAGTCCACTTGTCAAAATTTTTGCTTTTATATAGTAACCTATATGTTATTTTGGCATTATGAAATTTGAACTATTTAGTTTTATCAAAATTAGTTAACAAACATCCGTACACGTAAACTTTAGCATTCATAACAACGTTATCAGGGCACCAACTCAAAGAGAATAAACACCAAATTTAATTAATTACAGCTTACATGGTATATTACTGTCATTCAGAGGGTACAGGTAAATTGTTAAACTACAATTTTGTACCTTGTAGTTAAACACAAACACGTCACAACATAAACGATTGAGCATTTGTTATACGTCTAGCGTTATTATTGATCACCGAGATGTCAATAAATATGTGACAGTTGACTAATAAAGACGCCATACGTGACACCGCTTTGTTGCCATAGGTTACTTTGTTTTCATTTGTTCCTAGTCTAATTTAGCTGTACTATAGAATTTTAAATTGTTCCAATTTTGACACGAAAAATCCAAAAACGCCTAATATAAGTGTATTGCTTATGAACCTTTATTTTTATACAACAAATCAGAGTTGAGGAATGAGCAATCTATCCTGTGTGTTCCTTTTACCTTTTGCTAGTTTGCAACTGTTGAGTCCATTTGAGTATTAAATGTATGATTTAAACTTATTAAACAAAACAACCCTTTGCTTAATCTGAATCTTGTTTTATCATATTATTCTATTCCTTTAAATAATTATATATAAACTAATTTAAATTTAAAATATATACTTATTTTACATAGGCTTTGTCGAATTCCCTATGTATGAATATGAACATTGCATATTTTAGACGACAACATAACGTGACAAACAACGATAGCACAAAGTTGTTTCCCACGGATTCAGAACCGACGACCTCCGGTTTATATCGCAAGGAACGCTGGACTACGGTCATTATCATTAAATGCAAATTTTAATAAATTTTTGATCTGTAACCCTTTATCAGGACTCATAATCAGGTCGTATTTTACTTTGTTTTAAATTAATAAATGTAAATTTATGACATTTAAAATTTTAAGAGCTTGATAAAAAACATATATATTTGTAAATTCGTATAATAAATTATGAAGTTGATAGAATTGTAAGCCTGTTTCATAAATATAAAACTTACAGTGGAAGGTCCACTGTAAGTTTCAGGTTTATATAATTTGCTCTTTTCTACCAGATTAAAATCAGGCAAAGAAACACAAAACCGCTTCATGCTTTCTACTACTTTACGGCAGAAAATTCACTTTTTATATAACCTTAAAGCCAGATAACTGTAAAATCAATAAATATAATATTACTCTATAAAAATATCATAAAAAACAAAGCTTATGTGCATAGCTTTTTATTCTCTTTCTCTTGACATTATCATAATATATATAGCAAAAGTTCTTACATTTATGAAAAGTAAATTGCACACTAACGTTATCATAAAATAATACTCGACTCATAAATTCAAACAGTCCTTACTTTACAGAAAAGCTATTCAATGCAAAATACATTTGTAACACATGCTCAGGTCTGTTACTCGGCATCACGCGTGTAAATGCAGTCAAATTGCGGTTTTTCCGTAGTTATGATGAATAATATGACTTGAGAGATACAGGCTTTTTGCAAATGGTTTTAAATTTAACTTTACGATTCCCAAAAGTATCGCTACAAATAGCTTATGTGTCGGACATATAGAACAATAAAACATTTTTAAGTTGCGTTACTAAGAAATACTAAGAATACAGTCTCCGTAGCCTAGTGGTACAGGCGTGCGCTTTAACGTCGTGGTCGTGGGTTTGAATCCTGCGGGAATCAACAAATTTTATTGTTGTTTCCTAGTTGGTTAGGGCAATTTGGGCCGATTACCGATTGTCTGAAAAGTAAGATGTTCCATGCGTCGGATGGGCATGTAAAACGTCGGTCCCTCACCAACCCGCATTGGACCAAGGTAGGTCTTTGTCCAGCAATGGACTTTTATACAAAAAAAGGCTGATGATGATGATGATGATGACTAAGAATTAATTCAAACTCTATATATTATAAAATATGTCATTGAAATATTCTAGTTTCAATAAATGCGTGATTGTCTTAAATTTAAGTTTATAAATGTTTTGCATTCCAATTGCTGCGAATTATTTATTAATAACAAATCATATATCAAAGTTTTTGCTTCTAAATGGGTGATTTTGTCATACTTTTGTTTGAAAGGTAGTGCCTATCATAGTTTAATTTCTTGTATAATGTTCTCTTTCTGTGATTATAAACTTGTCAAAATGAGGCTGGTTTTTTTAAATAGAGCTTAGTGTAACGTTTTACAAAAACAGCGGTATATATGCATGAAAAAGTTTATATTTAAATTAGTACAATAGTGTTATAGTTAAATTTTTACGTAAAAAACGCTATAAAATGTGTTAAAGCTTTTTTTCGATACTGGCAAAGATATTGAACAAAGTTGTAAAAAACACAAAACTAATTTCGCAACTTTAAAATATTTTCACAAATTAATGAAAAAAGATTAAAGTTTTTAAAGCGAGAAAGGAGTTTTCAATAGATATCTAATAGAGATAATACCTAGCTTTTATACCGTCCTTTCACTCTTTTCAAAGCTACGTCGAATAACATTTAATTTTCTGCCAAAACTTAGTGCATAATTGGTGGTGCTCGATGAAATTAATTGTAATTCACTCATGTATCTATATAAAATATATATGTATTTGTTTACTCAAGCTGCAAAAATATATATGCTGCATTATTATTTAAAAATGCTGATTTTATTACTTATAATAACAGCGAGCAGTACGTGCCGTCCTGCCCTACTTATGAGGAGCTACTGACAAAATGGGGTGCATCTTGGAGAAGGGTTGCATAAAACGTATTTCAGGTGACATAAAAAGATGAGGTAGTTTTTACAATCGCCTAAGTTAAAACCAAGCAGACAAATATTGCAAGACCTCATGATACAGTCAGCATAGTATGCATAAACCTGATCACATGATCGGTATATTTACATGTACATTTTATATTTAAAATTCCAGGCCAAAATCTTAATCGGTCCCGTGACCATGGACCCTGAAAAAGGATTTCAACGTCGGTACAATTTTAAATAAATGCAAAGATTTTTTACTTTACATTTATTTTAAATTATATACGATAAAATTCATAAAACTGTACTATTCATACTAATGCCAAACTGACTCAGTCTGTATGTCTGTCCGTCTTTTCTGACTAAACCGCTAAACTAATTTCGATGAAATTTAATCCTAGATGTTTTAAAATTAGAATTCTTAATCTCTCTTAATCTTCTAATTTCTCAACTAGGTAATCAAAATTACACTAAGGAGGTTTACATTCTCTTAACATTTTTGATACTTATGTCTTTTTATTATATTGTATATTTCTTTGTTCCACTATTGTAATACACTATCGTTAATTTTAAGCCTACTATTGATTATTTGTAAAAAAATTGTCATCTATCACTTTCTGTTGGTTCCACTGAAAATCAGCATTCACGAAGTTTTTTAATTTTGTGAAAATACGCTGAGTGGACACCATTTGGTGCATCAAACTTTTATTATATTGTTATGTATCGTTGTGTTTGTGTACCAAATAAATATTTTTCTTTGTTTCTTTCTTTCTAATAACTTAAGTTCAGCAGTTTCGAATAGGTCGAAAAGGTTGAAATAGGATATGAAAATTTATATGGCAATCGTCTCTGTTAAACATAAAACAGTAAATTTTTATATCTAGATAATCGAATTGAGCCATAAAAGGTGTTTTACTAGTAGTTTTATAGTTTTGAACTCCTCAGGAACGGGCAGAAGGTTTAAATAAGGAGGAAATTCGATATGGTAATGCGACATCGTCGAAGCAAGAGCCATAAAACTTTGTGTATTATGATTTATGAAGAAAAACACCTCATTTGTAATATCCATAGTATATAAATACAAAAGTAACTCTGTCTGTATGTCTATCCGTATTTACCGACTAAACCGTTAAACTAATTTCGATGATATTTGGCTCATACTTAGAATAGATTTCAAGATATATATGTACACCTCTAATAAATTTCTCCTGTTTGACGCGGACGAAGTCACGAGTAACAGCTAGTTTATAACACACAGACATTTTTGCAACGAGCTAAATACATGACTTCCTCCGTAGCCTAGTGGTATAGGCGTGTGGCTTAGAAACCGGAGGCCGTGGGTTCGAATCCTGCGGGATTCAACAAATTTTCATTGTTGTTTCCTAGTTGGTTAGGGCAATTTGGGCCGATCACCCAATTGTCTGAAAAGTAAGATGATCCATGCGTCGGATCGGCATGTTAAAAGTCGGTCCACCCACCAACCGCATTGGACCAGCGTGGTGGGATACGGTCCAAACCCCTAATGGATAGGGGTGTATTAGGGAGGCCTATGTCCAGCAGTGGACTATCAAAGGCTGATGATGTGATGTATGTGAGTAAATAATATCTTAAAGATATATCAATAGTACCCAGTAACTTATGGACTACCTTTACATGAAATGTAGTCTTAATAGTAACCCAAAATTAAAGCTACTTTTCATATAAGGGTAGTCCATAAGACTGCATAATGGACGTAGTAATTTTAACCCTCTACAAAGTCTTTGAGGACAACATGGGTTGACTAGCTTTCAAACTTAGTAGGTTACTTAGCTTAAAATAGTAAACAAAATTAAAAGCAAAGGCTGCTTTACAGTGAAATACGCTTGTAGTTTAATTTTAATTAACCGTTAGCTTTCAATTTCACCCGTAAAGTTTGAAGAATATATTATTCGATTATAGAACGAATAAAAGCTACAAGAGTCGTAACTAAGTGTACAAGGAAGTTCAACCTTTAAATAATAGGTTTTCTTTCATAACTATATAGTGAAAAGACTTACAATCACAATCAATCCTTTGTGACATATGTTAATGTATACTCCAAAACATTCAGAAAAGTGTGCTGGACAGCGAAGTCACTCTACATAAAAAACAAAATTAAAGGTGCATCCGACAAAATAAAATGACTTGGAAAATAATTACTGGTGAAACAGGAACGGCTGTAAACAAGAACTTTGAAATTTGGCTAAATGTTATAATAATAAAATAAATTCTGATCAAGATGTTGCATTCTATTTTGAAAAATTTTTTTCAGACATTCTGTCTTTACCACCAAGTCACTTGTTTCTTCTCCAACTGTTGCAGAGTCCTTATTAAAAGAAAATATTAAAGAATGTAAAGATAATTTCTATTTTAGTTATGTAAGCGATAAAGATATTGTGTCCGCTTTTAAATCTCTAGACATTAAAAAAACTGTAGATCTGTGGAGGATCTCGGTTAAGGTGATAAATTCTATTATTGATGTTATATCACCTTGCCTTGCAGCTATTTTTAATGATTGTATTACATGTGGTAAATTTCCTGACCTTATGAAGCACAGTAAAGTTATTCCGGTATTTAAATCAGGCAGTACTCACAGACCCCAATAACTTTAGACCTATTAGTATACTGCCTGCGCTTAGTAAAATTTTCGAGAAAATAATTCTTAACCAATTACTTGTACATTTTAACTCTCATAACATGCTTAATAACAAACAGTATGGTTTTACACGAGGTCGTTCTACAACCGATGCAGGTGTCCATCTTATTAAGACTATATTTGAGGCATGGGAAAGGGTCACACGATGCATTAGGTGTCTTCTGTGACTTAACCAAAGCATTTGACTGTGTACAGCATGATACTTTGGTCAGGAAATTAAGCCACTATGGTGTCAAAATGCTGCACTCGACCTTCTGACTTCGTACTTCGAGCCATCGAACTCAGAGAGTTGACGTGAACGGCAAGAGATCTCCCGGACAGGTAGGTATGGAGTCCCACGAGGATCTATTTTGGGGCCTTTTCTCCTGGTCTATATTAATGACCTACCACACCAGGTTGAGAACAATAACGAGATTGTATTATTTGCTGACGATACTCTTTAACTATTAGAATAAAACGACGTAATTTGCAAAATGACGATGTAAATAATACCTCTCAAAAGTAAAATACTGGTTTAGTGCAAATAATTTATTGTTAAACAAAAATAAAACTAAATGTATAAGGTTTACAACTCCTAATGTTCCTCAAGCTGGTGTGATGTGGTCGTAGATGGAGAAGCGCTAGACCACGACATTGCACGTATGTTCTCGGCATCATAATAGATTCTAAACTGCAATGGGGCCCTCATATTCATAGACTGGGAGTAAACTTAGCTCAGCAGCTTATGAAGTCAAAAAATTAGACAATTAACCGATGTTGAGACAGCCGTTTAGTATATTTTAGTTATTTTCAAGTATAATGTCTTATGGCATTCTACGTGGGGAAACTGCGATATTAATACTATTTTTATAATTCAAAAAGAGTGATTCGAGCAGTCTATAACCTGGTCCCAAAGAATCGCTTGAGAAAAATGTTTACAGAAATTAATGTAATGACTGTTTTTCTCAATACATATTTGAAAATATTATGTATGTTCATAAAAATAAAAATGATTTTGTAAAACGTTGTGACACACATAATATAAATACAAGGAATAAGCATAATTATGTTCTTCCAAAACTAAGCTCCGAAGAACGATGAAATCCTCATGGGACAATGTATACTCTTCTGCAATAAAATTCCAGAAAACGTTCAGCTTTTATCTGTAAATAAATTTAAAAAGTTGTAAAAAGGAACGTTTGTGTGTTAGAGGATATTATTGTTGTAATGACTACTTGATAGATAACACACCCTGGTAATTCTGGTAAACTGTTCGCTCCAGAACATTTTAAAGTAGTAAAATGTATGGTTGTATGTAAAAGTTTTGTAAAATTTATTGAAGAAAAGGAAAAAGAAAAGTCCGCTGAGTTTCTTACGCCGGTTCTTCTCAGGTCAGAGGATTCCATCTCCGAACCGGTGGTAGATTATTTAAAAATCAATAAGAAAGTGTTATGCTTCCATATTGAATAAAGATTTTGACTTTGACTTCGACTTTGAATAAATTTCGCAGGCGTTGAATTTGGTTCCACAATTGCTTGCAAGAAGTCGCTATTATGTTGGTGGATATTTTATAAACTATTAAACTGGAACACTGGCCTTAACTTTGACCGTTTTTACAAGCGTTGTACATGCAATCAAATGTGAAAAGTTAGAAGGTATGTTGTATAGTAAACATATTTACGAAACGGAGAACACACTGAAAACTTTGAAATATATTATGTGTGTTTATTTATTTTTTCCATTTTTGGAGCCAATACTTGCTTTATTAACTAAAATGCTGATGGATTTATAAAGGTACTATAACTCAGTCAGTGCCATATGTCCAATCTCCAGGGTATTAAACCCTGGAGATTGAGCATATGATCGACTAAAAATAATTATTTCCTAACAAACTAAACAACCAGTGCTGCCACAGCGACTTTTCGAGAAAATAGGCAACTCAGTTTTACCAATTTGCTGAGAAAACTTAAAAAAGTAACAGTTATGATACGTTAAAACAGTAAAATATATTTAGAATTTTTATATAATAAGCAGGTTTAGTTTTTCAGCAAATTTAATAGCGTATTCACTAACTGTGTTTATTTTAAAAACAGGAAGCAATTTATGTTTGTTTAAACAACGAATGTCGCTCAGTTTAATGAGCATACCATTCATCATCATCAGCCTGTGATAGTCCACTGCTGGACATAGGCCTCCCTAATACACCTCCATCCATTAGGGATTTTGGACCGTATCCCACCACGCTGGTCCAATGCGGGTTGGTGGGTGACCTGACTTTTACATGCCCATCCTGACGCATGGATCATCTTACTTTTCAGACGATTGGGTGATCGCCCAAATTGCCTAACTAACTAGGAAACAACAATGAAAATTTGTTGAGTCCCTCGTAGATTCGAACCCACGACCTCCAGTTTCTAAGGCACTCGCCTATACCACTAGGCTACGGAGGCAGTTAATGAGCATACCAGCAGATATTAATGTTAAAAAAAATAAAAGAACTTATTTCAATTTAATAATCTCTTAAGGATGCCAAGAACCTAAAAATGATAAAATTGTAGGCCGGTGGATTATGCTTCTTTATCGTGTTTTGATTTATGAATCCATTGCTGATAATGGTTTTAAGGGTCCATTAACATTGAAATAAAAGAAAACAGTTTTTACTAGTTGCTCTTGGAGCATAACTTTTAAAGCGGAAAAGGATAGGATACAATTTCTCCTTCAAATTTCATTTCCTTGTGTACTTAATGATCTCTAAATACTAGTTGTAGGGTTTCTGTTGAACATTCACGAGATCCCTTTCTTTTCTGTCCTTGTGCCATCACCATTTTTCTCCAGTTCGGGAAATCTTAAGAAAGTGTAAATTTGTCCCAGGTATAGACATTTATGGTTTAATTTTTGAAAAAAGTTCTAGGTAAATAAAGTCCCTTAACCTATACTGCAGTTCAAGAAATTACTGTCTGTAGAGACCTGGGAGTTGTTGTTTTTTTTTTATTTATTTATTTTAATAAAAATTAAATAAGCAGTTATTTTCTTGTAATGCCCAGTAATAAGTCATAAACTAGAATTTTAATCTCAACTTTTTCATGAATGTTAACTTCCATGAAAAAGTCAATTCGAAATTAAATAAATAGGTGCAACTGAATTTGTCAATGAATTCTAAAGTTAGCTGAAATTTTTACAAGTGAAGGCTCTTTTTGCTTTTTTATTGCAAGCATATAAATCAATTGCTTGCCATAAATCACACAATTTCAAAAGTAATAACACTGAATGGCATAAGAAGAAAACTATTAATATCGTTTGATAATTAAGTTATATCTGCATTTCGTCCTGTGTCCTATTTTTAAACCGATATTTTTACTTTGGCTACACATGCTTTGCTATACGTAATTTAAACTAAGATTGAATATCTTGTAAATGTCATTGTCGATAAATAGGAGCTTAAAAGAATCATTCAAGACTATAAAAGCTATCTAAATGCTAAAACGACTTGGCAAAGCTGGTGTATAACGAGTGTCAGAAAAAAACTGAAATTACCTAAAAACTATCACTTTATATATAGATGATAATAAATTTAAATTGGAAAAAGATACAGGCGAGTTTTATGAAGGTATTAATTTACAGAACGATTATGCGCTCTTTTCAATGGTAACTTTATTAAAAAAATGGTCCCCATGTAAAGAAAAAAAATCAAAGGCGTTAATATTATGTAGACAAAAATTGTTATTAAGGAAAAAAAATATGTACCGGCCGAAATCTGGGGCTATTTACAGTTATAATAAAATGCTTTAATTTGAAACCAACGATTGTATTCAAGGGCAATAATCAGGCCAATACCATTAGCCACGAGGGTTATTTTCGAGTTGTCTGTATAGTATCTAGAAGACCTCTTGTTAAGATTCACAATGTATTTAACATATTGGTTATGTATTTAGTTTATTACTTAAATTTGAACGTATTAATCAACACATAGAATGAATTATTTGCACACGTAGTTTGTTTAAACTTTTCGAAAAAGAACTGAAGGTTTGTCTTGTATATAAAATAATATAGCTTATTGTAAGCATACATTTACTTCAAGTACTTGATTGGACTTAAAAGTTAAAAAATCACAAAAGATCGCCCACAGGGGTAAATTGATAATTCCATTAGTCTGGCGAAATTTGTTGCCACACAACATATAACACACTTTTTACTTGAATTGAATGTAAATAAGTTAAGCCATAGCAACAAAGTGGCATGGTATATATGGCGTATTATTAATAGAATGTCTTTCTTCTTCTTTTAAATAAATTGGCTCCACCAAGGATAACTTGGTGATTCATGCTAATGTCAAGGTTGGGTAAAACAAGAGCAGAATTTAATAGAATGTCACTCAGTGATTGCCATTTAAATGACAATTCATTATAAAAAAAAACGCTAGACGTATAAAACCCTTTTTAGCCATGAGTTACATCTCTTTCGATTCTACATTGGCTAACCTTTAATGAAATTTAAACTTCAATTTATTTTTTTGTTTATATTTAATATGAATTTTCTGATAACATCATCAGCCTTTAATAGTCCACTACTGGACATGGCCCCCCCCTAATACGGGGTGTATTATCTCCATTAAGGGGTTTTAGAACCTTGTCCCACCGCGCTGCGGGCTGGCGGGTGGACCGACTTTTTACATGCCGAATTGATTGATGAATTTTCTGATTGCCTTATTTAATTTACATAAATAATTTTAAAAATATTATAGTGATATAAGACTCAGTACCTTTAAACGAGGTACAAATTGTAGTTTAACAATTTCCCCGTACCTTCTAAATGTCCGTAATATGCCACGTAAGCTGCAATTAGTTGAATTAGTTGCTTGTTTCCTTCCAGCGCCCCGTGTTGCAAAGTTATAAATGCGGTTGTTTGTTTTCACGGATGTTTGTTACAAAGTTCAGGCAAAACTTTGCAGTCACATGCTTATTGCGTCGAAATAACATATTCGCCACCATAGAAACGAATAAAAAAAAATATTAACTTTGATTCAACTGCGATGAACTATTAAAATATAGAGATTTGAGCGATTTCCTTGAAATTTATACATAAACCTTTTAATTTGTTGTAGCGAATTTGTTATTAAATATTTTTTTAATATTGTTATAAATTTTAATATTTCACATTTCAATGTCATAAGAACATGGCAACACTTAAACAACTTTTTAGTGTGCAAGTATTTTTATTTTTTATAGTGAGCGCAAAAGGTCTGATTATAATAGATATTCCTTCCTGCCCTTCTAAAGCAGTTGCTTGTCATACTTTGATGTTACTTTTATCAGGTGATGTAGTATCGAATTGGATACACTAATGGCTAAAAATCTTGAACGATATTTTTGTCAGGAAATCAAATTTCTTAGACGATTTGTCAATGTCGGCGCTATCTTGCGATAGAATCGATTTGCACTTCTAATCTGTGTCTAAAATCTCTATGTCTAAAAGTATTAAAAAGCATTACAATTAAGCATACATACGGTCAGTATTAATATCATACTATTGGTTAACATAATGCATTATAATATTCGAATGGAAAATACTTACATTAACTGTGTACAAAAAATATCACAACTCAAACTTTAGGCAACGATATTTTTCTTACAGTTCACGTCCATTCTATTGATAATCGTTAATATTTATTATAAATTGATATGTTTTAGAAATAATGATCGGTTTTAAAGTTAATAAACTGGTAACATCTTATACTCAATTATATTTTCTGCACGGTGAAGTAGGTTCAATCACGCATCAATAATGTCAGGTTAATGAATTGCTATAAGAAATAGCTGCAGGCAGAATAAAAGGAAAGTATTAAAGCTCAAGAATTAGTGATCTATAAGACTATATATATATTGGTCCATTTATAAGCTCTGTATAAATTGAAAGCTCAATTGTTTTTATAATCATCAACAAGATCAACATAACTCGTTTTTAAATATATAGTATTACTGATATATTTGTTATGCAACATTTAAACTTTTTTTCTTTGTTCTCTGTTTGTTCTGGGTAATTTTTGAAAAGGCTTCTCCGATTTTGACTAGATTTTCTATGAAAGATAGCTGATAGATAGCGGGCAAGAGCTAATTCATAATAAATTCAAAACAATTCTAAGTTAAATGGTGAAAATCGTGATTCGGGTTTTGGCGACTCTTCATACAAATTATGAATTTGAATTCTTTTTTCTACATCATCAGCCTGTTTCGTAACGGTTAATTTCATACGATCTACTTACTTGTTATTTTCTATCGACAACCATTTCCTTAACGAACGATAAAGTTTTTGTGTGAATTAAAAATATACCGAAAAATGTAAGCTGTACATTAAACTGTGAACAAATTAGTGCCCATGTAGAGTAGTCCATGTTCAAAAATTATTTATTCAATTTAAGCATTTAAGCACTTTCAGATTGTTATGAACGACAATCTACCACCGTAAGCTATTAGTGCCCGTTATGCATAAACAGTTGCAAGTTATAAAACTTGAACGTGTAATTGCCAGCACTTAAAGAACATTTCAACTTTCTAAAACAACAAAACGGTTCGTTCATTATAGATGAAAAGCACTGAAAAATATCATCGCCCATTGTGCGAACCATCTAAAATTAGGAAGTGATTGCTTTCTATTTTTGGTATAAGTTGTAAGAAAGATATAAGATACAAGTGTTAAGAAAAAAATAGTCCGATAATTTATGTTACACTGCTTGTTTTAAACAATAGACATCGTAACAACCCATTAAAATCATTTGAATAAGCTTTATATGATCATGCAAAAAAGTAATTACAATGAGCTTTCGGAAATCACAAACTGGTAAAGACCAGCTCGTTATATTTTACGTGCCTTAGCGGTCGTGTGATGCACCTGGTTAGTCCGCCCATGTCATAAAGGGTCACATTATATAGGAATTTATAGCCGGAATCCCGTAGGACAGTGCGTTTTTTGTAGAGAAATAATAGTTTGTTAGTAAACTGATCAACTTGTCTGTCATGTCATGTCTTTCAGTGTATAGACCGAAGTAACTTATAAAGTGGATATTAATATTGTAATAGATTTAAGATGATTTTAGATTATATATTTATAATAGTTATAATAAAATAAAATAAAAGAAAGGAGTTCATAACCATGATATTCTGTATTATAACTGTTTATGTTAACACTTCGTGCGAGATTAAACTGAAACTGCCCTAATATCGATAAGTGCATAGTTGACCTTGATAGTCGACGCTTGTTCCATTAAATGCCCGTCTTAGTGGAGTATCGAAATAGTGCCGTTTTTAAATAATATAACAAAAACTTTTTGTCAATGGTGGCCCCTACTTTTTCTTCTTAATATATATCTTTATATTCTTTCGAATCCCGCGGGGACTCAACAAATTTTTATTGTTATTTCCTAGTTAGTTAGGGCAATTTAGGCTGATCACCCAATTGTCTGAAAAGTAAGATGATCCATGCGTCGGATGGGCATGTAAAAAGTCGGTCCACCCACTATTTATGTGTATATTTCTCTAATCAGAATAGCAACATTAAAATTTTGTTATTTAATAGATAGATAAATTTGAATAATGTACAGTCAGGAATTTTAAAGCTCTTTTAAGTGCAAGTGTAAGTAAACTGCTGGTCATAGGCCTCCCCTAATACACCCCTATCTATTAGAGGGTTTTTGGACCATATCCCACCACGCTGGTCCAATGCGGGTTGGTGGGTGGACCGAAGTTTTACATGCCCATCCGACGCATGGATCATCTTACTTTTCAGACAATTGGGTGAATCGGCCCAAATTGCCCCTAACCAACTAGGAAACAACAATGAAAATTTGTTGAATCCCGCAGGATTCGAACCACGACCTCCGGTTTCTAAGCCACACGCCTATACCACTAGGCTACGGAGGCAGTTCATAAAACTTAGAGCAACTACGATGTCAAAAATGTTACACATAATTTTTTTACATTTATCTAAATAAAGAAAGATACGTTTTGCACCTGCAGAGTTTAAAGCAGGCTATCTAAATTAAATTATACTAGTATTATACTAATTAAATAATACAACGAAGTCAAGTGAAGCTCGTTTTCTCAACGCTATTAAAAGTAATTTGCAATTAGCTTTTCTAATGCCACAATCCAGAGAATCCTTGCTATCCTTTATAAAAGATAAATTGTCAAATTTTGAAATTCTATTTGGTGCTTTTGTATCTTTTATAGTTACGATATATTATTTAAGTGGGAAAAAACATTGAGTTATTAAAATATTGAAGCTTTGGTTAAATGATGAAATCCCGAAGGTTTGTAGTCAAAAATCAAATTCTTATGCGTATAACGTGAGCATTTATTTTGTCACTATAGAGGTTGTAATATTTAAATGAAAAATAAATATTGGGTGTAAAGAAAACTAGGATACTTCAAATATTTAAGTAATGGCATATATATTGATATATGCCTATATTATTTATAGCCTAGCCCTATTGCTATTGAGCAACGGGCATTCTATTGTATATTCTAAAATTACAATATAAAAACTTTAATTAAACAATAAATCTCCGCATTTAAAACCTGATGCCGCATTTTGTGCGATAACGGGTAAGTCTGTGCGACCTTTTCTGTGATTTCGAAGGTACTTATTTGTATTACTTATACTTGTGCTGTAATTTACAACTAAAAGTATAGTGTTCAATAAATGAGCATGTCACTTGCATATTAATCATAACTAGTAAACGCTGTTGTTACGTATATTCCCATGGTAAATGCGTTTTGACCGACTTTCCAAGAGAAATAGATACTCAATTCGGAGCGTACGGCTGTATTTATTCATGTTGCCTTGTTGCTTCGCTGCTAGCGATCCCATTTTGATCCCTTTTTTTAAACGGTAGGCATCAGTTGTCATGTATTACTTTTTTTTTAAATCATTTTGCGCCGAGTAGTTCAATTCAGTCGCCGACAATCGCTACCTCGTGCGACAGCATTGCAAACACTGTCGAAACCATAAAAGATAGACTTAAACTATACGATTGTACTTCTTTAACTGATCTACAATAAACTCGGCGAGTGAATATATTTAATAGTAATTTCAATGTTACATTGTTAAAAATTATATTCAAACCTAATTTAAGGTAATATAATTTTAAATGCAGTGGCAGGAACCGCGCGATAGTTTCTTGCAGAGGACACGTCACCATCTTATATTGTACAAAATGCTTATATTTAAAGTCGGTCCTATTATTTTTTTTGCTAAAATTTTCGTGTCGTATTAAATATACCTTTTTCGTTTAGGATGCCCGAACGCGCTATAAATGTGAACATTATTAGGGATTTGCGCGTAAGTAATTAGATTAGATTTTGATATTTTTTTTATTTGTTTTATTATTCACTCAATGTTACCGATGCAAAACCTTTGAAAACTCTCTCAACTAAACCTGCTTCTGCTAAACTTGAATATGTTATGTGAGATTAAAGAGAAATTGCCCTGACATCGATAAGTGCATAAATGACGTTTTAAGTCTAGTGCTTGTTCCATTAACGTTCATGTCACTGAAGCACCGAAATAGTGCAAGCGTAAATTAAAGCCAAGGCAAGGCAAGACAAAACCTATCTAATATGCAAATATTATTAAGAGGCTAACCTAATGGTATCAAACCATGAAATTTTTTAATCTTTAAAATGTATAAATTTTAAAAATCGAAGTAAAATTTAAATTGTATGATTTTTGGATGGAGAAGTTATTAAAATTAAATTATTAAAAAATTACATAAAAACTTATTATTGTAGTGGACCGAAATTAAAAAGAAAGTCCTTAGAACATGAATTGCAATTAATAATAAAACAGCGGGTTTGTGCCCATCCAACATCAATCAATCTTACTTTTCAGACAAGTGGGTGATCATAAATTGTCATATACAACCAGAAAACAACGATAACACAAAGTTGTTTCCCTGCGGAAATCGAACCCACGACCTCTGGTTAATAAAGCAAGGGTCAATACTGCTAGGTCACGGAAGCGGTAGGGCCGGGGTGGGGAAACTTTATGGATGCTGATTTTCAGGGGATCCCTAAAATTATAAGTAATAGGTGTCTTCTTACAGGGAACCGAATATGTGAATACTACCACGGTACTTATGTTTGCTGCAAAGTGTTCCAGCTTGAAGTTTACGTGTCCACCTGAGACGTAATTTGAACCAACATAGATAACTGGCATTTTTTTCGGCGTTTCAGAGGCACAGTTTAGTAAACTTCAAGTGCGGTTAAATGCAACGTTTCAAGAACATGCAGTAACGTCATCACGCCGGATCAACTAAATGTATATTTGACTCGAGCATTTCAATTTGTGCTTATAGTAAACCATATACGAGATATACGACAAATTACTAGATCGATTGGCAGGATACTCATTATTGGAATAAACATCTTTTTTGCCTTGTTTCGAGCTGTGAAATAAAACAAAAAATAAATACTTTATGACCAATTGGAGCTGCCTCCGTAGCCTAGTGGTATAGGCGTGTGCTTTAGAATCCGGAGGTCGTGGGTTCGAATCGTGCGGGGACTCAACAAGTTTTCATTGTTGTTTCTGTTGGTTAGGGCAGTTTGGGCCGATCACCCATTTGTCTGAAAAAGTAAGATGATCCATGCGTCGGATGGGCATGTAAAAGTCAGGTCCGCCCACCAACCCGCATTGGACCAAGCGTGGTGGGATACGGTCCAAAAACCCCTAATGGATTGGGTGTATTAGGGAGGCCTAATGTCCAGCAGTGGACTATCAAAGGCTGATGATGATGATGATGGTGATGATGATGATGATGATGATGATGATGACCAATTGGTTTTAGTTATTAAATCAAAAGTATTCTTTGGATTAGTTTTATATATACTTTTGAATGATTGAAAAAATATGCCTCCACTTTAACTATATTCAAAAAGGTTCTGTTTATTATTAAAAACATGTGACAACATTATAAGATGCAACATTATTGATTTATTATTAAAACCGGATCGATTTATTTGTTCAAAAAGATTTAACCCTTGATTAGTTTTAAAAATGTTATTGTTTCGGTAAACAACTTAAATAAGTAATAATTTTTTCAATATATTTTCATAAAAAAATAAACAAGCATTTTGCTCCAGCCTTAACTATGCTTATTAATATCAGGGCAATTTCACACTGATCTCAAACGGTAAATAACGTAAGAAAGGCAGAAATTATTCGAATAAATGGATACAGAATGTGAACACACAGACATACAGATTAGAAAATAATGCAAGACGTATTTTTTACGGAAAACTAAAAAGTGTTTTATGAGTAAACATTTTAACAAAACTGTCACCAACTTCAAACGGTATATAATAATTTTGCTTAATATAAGTGGATGACAACGTGTTACCTGGATGATACTGCCTTGGAATTTCTACCACCGCATTTTCAGTCCGTAATATATTTTTAAGATATTAGTTTTATCAAAATGTCACCTATTGCACGTTTTATGTACAAACAATGAAGATTTTTATCAATGTATTCAGTTTTATTAGGACTTTCACCTTTTGAACCTTTGAATATGCCTTAGGGTTGTTTTTATGACATTTTTTATTTCAAAATTTAAATGTAGTAAAATAATACCTTTACTTTGAAATTCATCAAGTTTTCGAGTTAAAATTTTAATCATGTCAATTACATTTTAATAGTAATAAACGAAATAGTCCACTCCCAAAATATTTGTTTACTTTTATTGTATTACTCTTTAATTCTAACCTTCCTATAAGCAAAACTCGGTAGAATTCTAATTTATCGTTGTTTACATCCTGTTTACTATTTTATCGGTACCATACAGTGGTGAATAGTTAATATACCGTTATGTATTATCACATAAACCAAAGCTAATTGTCTAGATAATCTAATATATAAAAATAACTGTGTGTTTTAATTTTGTCTGCCACAATGTATTTCTACATAAAGTAAATCATTAAAGGTGCACACAAATCAGTTTAAAATAAAGTTTGTCAAGTATTATTTCTCATTTACAAAACTTGGATAATTATAAAGATTTCCGTTAAATCTGAACTTTATACCGATATTGCGACGCAAAACTTTAGCAATTTTGAGTTTACGTCAAGTTTTAATCAATTATTGCGGTGATACCGTCATAATTGTTACCTTTAAATGTAAGGTTCCTTATAATTGAGAACTTACGTATAAAATTATATAAAATGACTTAATTGGTGTTCATTACATATGCTGTAATGAGGAAGAGTTGAAGGGTCAACCCCGGAAATGCTTCACTTTAGAACTAACCACAAAAATTGCAAAACGCTATGAAATATTTTACAAGTACTTTTCTTGATTTACTGCAATAACAAGAATTCATTTCAATTAATAAATTTTATAAGCTAAGTTAATAACATTCATCTTTTACATTTATTTAAATTTTAAACGAAGGCAGACGAAAAATCGGGCCAACTGTTGGAAAGTGGGCCCCAACGCCCTTGAACGCCCACTAACGCGCTGCCTATCGTGAGACAGGATGTTACGTCTCGTTTACGCAGTTAATACTATGAAAAGGAATCTTCCACCTTAAAAATATTTATATTTTGTACACATATTTTTTATTCTGTAATTCAAAAAAATATTATCTCGTCCGTTACAGTATGTCCGAAATGTCTGAAGTTGTAATGTATAATGAAAAGTACTCGAAGTAGTTACAAGGACAACATGACAGTGCTCTCGCTTGGAGGAAGGTATACTTATGAACATGAGATCATATCATGTATGGAGCAATACTTAATATGATCTCCAGTAGGTAAGTATACGTTATTTGATCAAGGTCAACATGCTTGCGCACGTTGCAAGGTTATTTGAAAGTCGCTGTCATATCCTCACCTTGTCTTAAAAAGAAGAGTCAGATCTTTGAAAGCTCACGCTCTGTTACCTCAACAGAGATCTGATGCGGAAAGCTAGATATGTATTATGTTGTACTGATAATTTTCTTTCTTTATTAATAACTAAAACATTCTTATAGCCAGTATCCTTATTAAAATATTAAATATTTTAACTTGTCAAAGTATTTATTATTATATTTGCATATATGATATGTTACTATACTAACCTCTTTTTTTGTACCTATGTTAAATTACAAGCGATTTAAGTGGTGCTGTTAAATAAACTACGAAATCGGTACAAATCGTACATTTGTTAATCGCTCTATTCGCAAAAGGTAAAGGGTAAGCTGTGCACGTTGATTTCTCATTCCCAGTTTTTAGGAAATTCGTAATATCAGATTGAAGTTCTGCTTGCTTATCAAATATGGGAGTTTTCAATGATCATTGCTTTATAGTTTTCGCGTTGGAACATGCATATATGTTTATGTTAAAACTGCATTAGTTAGACTAACCAAACCCAGAAAAACGCAAAGTTAAAATCAACAAAGACTTTGTCAACCAGTGAAAACGACAAAATGCACGATCGTATATATATCGATGAAATATCGTGTGATGTCTCTTTTAATAATTTATAATAGTACGTCAAGATAACTATGAAACTTCCTATTAAAGGACATGGGCTATTTTCTGCCCAGCTGCTGATACTTTCAAAAAATATTATTTTTTCATAATTATTATCAAAAAAAATTAGACTAGGATAATTAACACCATAAATAAAAATAACGATAAAAAAAGCATTTAACATGACTAAACAACATTGATAATATTGAAGGAGTTGTCATAATTAAATTATATTTATATCTTAAACAATTTAAATCTTCTCATATTAACACTTGTTATTTACTACTTATATTTATTCAATGTATTTAAAATTTCAGCTGAAGGATAAACTATAAAATACAAATTTAACATAAAAGAGTTATGTGATGATTATTTTTTCTTTTTCCATTCCAATTTATTACTTAGCTTTTTTCAAAACATTACAAAGAGAACAACATATTTTCACAGTTCCGAATAGCAAACAGTTTATAATATAACGTCATCACACTGTTATTTACCAAAATACCAAGAACATAAGCTTTGAAATAAAACAATTAGTTTTTTTTATAGCAACAAGATGCGCGTGAAAATTGTTAAGAACATACGGGGAGGTTGGATTGTAGAACAGAAACGATCCCGAGCTTCCTTTTGGGGAGTTTATTTCAAATTCAAAGCACTTCATAATAACTGAAAGGTTTCTTGATTTTCAAATAACTAGAAACATATCTTTAATGTTCATTGAATTGATTTATTTACATAAAAACTGACACCATATTTCTTTAAAATCTCTTTTACTTCTAGATCTAGGTCTCTGAGACCTAGGATCAAATATCTCGTTTACCAAGTAATTATGCTGGCTACAGCGTCCTTCATATAAAAAGACAAATACAGTAGTGTTTAACAGCCTTATCTGTTCACTGCTGCACATAGTGTTTATACACTATCTATTTAAAACAGTTGTGCGTTGGAGGAATACCACACTTCGTCAATGACAGCACACGTAAGGCAATATCCGTAATATTCAAGTCCTATCCTATTGCTTTCCAGATTAAAAGATATGATTGTTGATATGGAGCACGGTTTATAACGATAAAACCAGTTATTCTATGACGCGTTTAACTTAAACTAAAATTAGACCAAAATTAACTCTAAATTTAAATATGATCTTATTTGAAATAATAACCATGATGAGAAGCAATGATGGTACAATATTTTATTATTTTTACAGACACATTCGGAACGAATATTGCATTAATCGATTAAATACGATCGATTATATACTAAACTCTGATAAAACCTCGTAAAAAAATTATACGAAAATAAAAGAGACAAGCTTGTCAATTTTTACGCACCACAAACTTGCATTGACGAGATTTCCCGTCATTTTACCGCGGCCATGTTGTCGTAACTGCTTGTATTATGACAGGATAAGAATTCCACAGAACTATATTATTACGTGAAATGGCCTACTCTTTGTTTTTATCGCTCGTAAGCTTGCTAAAATGTTATATTATAAATATAAAAAAAGGAACGATTTATGGGTTGAATGAACCTCACGTGCAAAGGCATGCCACGGAACAATATGGGACAGCTGATTAAAACTATATCTATAGATTTAGTCAGCTGTTATCCTTTTACAAATACAAATAAATTAAAGTGATTATCATACCATATCATTTAAGCATTTTTTAATGAGATCAATGGTTTCTTATCAATATAAAATCTTATTAATTCTTATCAATATTCCTTTCTTATAAACATAATGTTTTATAACAATTATTTTGTTATGTTATAAAAATTACTTTATACCTATTATATATATTTATAGAATTTAATAAAATGAAGAAGTTTAATTATTTAGAAGATACAATAAGTCCACTTTTTTACTGTTTTGTTAGCGTTTGCAATTTAATCTCACGAAAGGTCCTTTTTTATTTCTCAAATATCTTTTAGAATACTTATCAGACAATAATAAAAAATGGGGACCAACTGACAGCTATTATTTAACTGTATAATAACCTACATATAATTAAAAAAATAGAATAAACAATATTGCAGCGCTAGGTGCTATATCTATAAAAAATGTGCGCTCCAAATTTACCTCCTTTTTTAGGAAGTCGATCAAATAAATATGCATTACAGATTCGAGTGCATATCTTGTGATTTTAAATTTATAACTTACAACTTAGTTCTTAGCTCAACAGTGTAAGTACTTGAGAAAGTAAGTAATCTATTATTACTAAATCTATTGAATACATCATCAGCCTTTTTTAGTCCACTGCTGGACATAGGCATATTCAATGCGCCTTCTCCATTAGGGTTTTTAGATCGTATCTCCCACTGGTCCGGGTTGATGGGTGGACCAAATTTTCACATGCCCATTTTCATTAAAATTCCAGTCAATTAAAAATTTAATCATATTCTTTAATACTTACTTACGAAAAATATCTAGCCGATGGATTGATAACTTCCATTTTCTTTTAGTACAACCAATAACTTCATTAGTAAATTTGGACATTTGCCAGCTTATCAACGTTTTTTATATTACATACAGTAAAAACATAAAGATCGATCGTGAAAATCTGTTTAAAAAGTATATTTAATAGGTTAAACTGCCTCCGTAGCCAAGTGGTAAGGGCGTGTGCTTTAGTAACTGGAGATAATTATTATCACAATTGTTTCTAGTTGGTTAGGGCAATTTGGCTTGATTACCCAATTGTCTGAAAAGTAAGGTGATCCATGCGTCGGATGGGCATGTAAAAAGTCGGTCCACCCACCAACCCGCATTGGACCAGCGTGGTGGGTGCTGGTCCATAAACCCTTTAATGGAGAAGGGGAGGCCTATGTCCAGCTGTGGACTTACAAAGCCTGATGATGATGATGATAATGTAGTTTAATAGACAATTAGGAAATTAAGAGAAATACGGCGTCACACACAGCCTTGTGCGATTAAATAGCAAACGCAAGCTTAAGAAATAGAATTAAACATTGTCTGCATAATTGCACTTCTTATTAAGGACTTCAATAAAGTCTGCAAGCGCATATCTAAGTTTTAAGAATAACCAACACTAACCATTTTAATGTAAATAATTTGTGAAAATTTCAGGAAGACACATTCAAAGCACAATTAAGTTAATATTATATAAATCTTAGTAAAAGTAAATGCATTTAAAATCGATAGAATCGCTAAAAATGTTGTTTACAGAAATAAAAATATATACATTAACTCTCAATACATATTGGAGAACTTTATAAATTTTGTATGTGCGATAAAAATTGGCACGATTTCCTAATGAGCACATGATATTGATAAAAGAAACAAACATAACATGATTATTCAAGCAACTAGTCTACAAAGAATTAGTAAGTCTTATTTCGGACAATGTATACGTAAGAACGTCGTCTGGAAACGTTTACGTGTTAAAAGATATTATACTATAAATAATTTTTAAATGATAACACAGCGTGGAAATAAAATGCTCGCTCCAGGTTTTATTTCAACATTGCATAATATGTTATGCCTTTAAGTTGTTCGTTTCAAAAGATCAAAAAAAATTGGCTGCGCTGAGTTTTTTTTCTCCAGTTTCTCTCAGGCGGTAGCGTGTTTGTCAATCAATAGAAGTTTACACTTCTATATTAAATAAAGATATTTGAATTAAAATGCTGCAGCGAAAATCGGAGGGCAGTTACGCATAGAGAGCAACATGTTATCTTATTATAATGCTCAAAATCGTTTGAAAAACTGTTTGAAGTTTGTAATATATTTCTTGTTAAAATTCCAATGTTTCCTGTTTACTTAATGATTCACCAGCTATGAAAAAGCCAATACAAGTTTTGTTAGTAAATCACCATTTAATATTCGGATCGTCGCGTGCCTGCTGCTTAAACATAACTTTGTCAACTCAAAGTGAAGTTTGTTTGTTAAACGATTATGCCGCTTGTTTCTAAGTTTCACATATTGAGTGCCATACTTATGACAGCTTAATGATAAATGTAAAGTTTAAAAACTAAATTAAAATCCATTTAAATTAGTGTTTCAACAGGAAACCCGATGAAATTAATTAAATGATTCTTCTTTTATGAGTGAACGTTTTAAAAATAATTTCTCAAAATTAATTATACATTTTACACATACGCATAACTGTTACGTTATTTTAGACAACGATAGAAATATGCCCATAAAATTATGATCACAGTAATAGAATAAATAATCATTATTATTAAAATGCGTATGATGCTTAAATACGAGAAGAAAACCATTTAAACGAAAACAAATGCTCTTTTCCATTTTACATTTAATATAAAAAGGATGATATACATCTTTAAAATAAAAGAAAGGAATAGTTTCCTCTCATGACACTGCTTGAATAAAAATTGGACGTAACGAAGTATGAAAAAGTTAACATTACATTAATAAAATTAAAAAATAAACAATATTTTAAAATTCTTATAATAAACATATTCCAGTTTCAGAACTTAAATAAATTAAAATACAAAGATCAATCTCAGTCAGAAAACTGTAATTGCTTGTATCACAAGCAGGAATTTCAAAATTAGGAAGATTTCAGAGTTAAAACTTTATAGCGATATTGCGACCGCAAAACTTTAGCAATTTTGAGTTAACTCTCTTGCTTTAATTTATTGAATCAATTATTTGGGTGATGTTGTCATCATTCTTAGATGCTGTTAATGTTAAATTTGACGTACCTTTTGTTTCAGAGCTTATAGTTATACAATGCATAAAAAATATAATCATCCTAGTATTGTTACTAAATATTCTTCCTAAAATTTTATTATATAGCCGTAAAAAAGCTAATTAAACGATCAATCAAATCTGCCAGAGCACGAGAATATATGTTTATTAGGCATAGTAACAAGCTTTCACACCAAAACAAGAATTCAAATAAGTTTAGAAGCTTTTTAAATTACGCTTATATTGTAAAAAAAGTATACGTTCTCACATAACATTCTCAGGTTTTTGTTTTCTTCTGATCTTGAAAGACGCAATGTGCGTTTTCCTATTGAATGAAATATAAAAAGTGAATTAACGGAATTAAATCCGGTAAAGTTATTTCATTTAATAAAGGTAAAATAGTTCTAGAACTAGTAAGAAGGGCAATGTAGTAAGCTTTCTCGCTTAAAGGATCTCGTGTCAAGTAATCACACTTGTTACCGTCATATTTCTTCTAGGCATCTGTTTGCGAGTAAAATTTACAAGTTGCTTTTCATTGGTTCATGAAAGTAGTGACGAAGTTGTCCTTTTATTGTTATGTAAGTTTTCTAAAGCAACATTATTAAAGGATTTTTTTAACACATTCTCTGTAATCTCTTTCTTCAATAATACGGTATACGTTTCATCTGTATCGAATTGAACTTTAAACGTTTTCGAACGCGCTAATAATAAATTTATTTGGTAAATTCGAAAATCGAGGTAACATAAATTATACAATAACAAAGATTAGCCGGATTAGCTTTCAATGAAACGATTATTCAAACATTTACCGTATCATCACGATCTATGTATTTCCGCCTATTTAGCGTTCCACTGAACTAAAGTGTTATAAACGAAAGTCAAATTCCGACATTGTATCGGATATTGAATATTGTATATGTGAATGTGGTTTTCCGTTTTAAAAGCAAACAAGCGGCTAATCTAACGAATTACTTATTTAACTCGATGTGGGTCCAGTTTCATTGGAGTAGCCCAGTCGGAAACGTTTGGGCCAATGATGATCAAATTGGACGCGAGTATAATTGGTGGTGCGTGGAGTTGCGTATGTTGTGACCAGGATGCATGGTTTTATAAAATAATTTGTCCGTCTTTACATTACGAAATAAAATAATTTTGGCATTTAACTATTAGTCGCTTAATAAAAAAACCCGTTCTAGTATTTATCTTTATCACACTTTACTACATCAGTAGGTTGAGTATATAGCTACAGTAACAATATGTATCAAAATAATATTGATATTTAAACTTGAAGTTATTACTATTATATAAATGTATATTGTTAGCAAAACGAAAATTTTAAAATGACCCTATGGATTCATAATCGTGACGACCCTAGTGATATCAGGTACGTTTTATTAAACAGCGTTGATATTATTGATTGGCTGTTTGCATTGGGCAGATGGGTTTAAAAAAGCAGAATACATAGCTGAGCGCTAAGGTACTTCTACTAATCGGATTCATAAATATGAAAGCGGACTAAGACATTTTCTAGGAATTACGATTTTTCACGTATTTAATACATATTAAGTAATCCATCGAATCCATATTAAAGTTTTTTTCATATGGGTAGTAAGTATAAGTACGGGATCTGTAAAATCATTCAGTTTTTTACTAAACATTTTTCAAAGTAATAAACAGAGTATGTTACACTCAAAATTTTGCTATCAGCTGTTATCTCGCTAATAAAAGTTTTCCACTATACATATAAATAATTTGAGCACGATTTTTTACGTAATGACCAAGAAGAAACGCTTTTGTGAAAGGCCAATCGAAGTCTATCACAACATTATTGTTGACTTAAATGACACCTAAAGTCCAATAATCTATATTACGTAAATTTTCTTGCCTTAAATTCATACGGACACAGGCAAATTTCAATTTGCCGCCAAATAAAAAGATATATGACAAAGTAACGAAATTAGTATTCAATAACATTAGCAAAGATATATATTTCTGATAATTATATTTTTAATATTCTTCAAAAGTTATGAGTACTATAAACTAATCAGTGCTGCCCTTGTATGTCGATAGAACTATGAAAAAGAGGAAGAATGCAAATTTAACAAATTAACAATTATTCCTATTGAACAAACAAATTTAAGACAATCTACAAAAAAAGTTTATAAAACCGAGATAAATATGTTATTTATACATATTCTGCTATTAATTATTCCGGAAAAAGTATGGGTTCTACTAATTTTCTAATTTAAATTCAAATTCAAATATCTTTATTCAATATAGAAGTTTACACTTACTTATTGATTGTCAAACACACTACCACCGGTTCGGAAAAGAACGCCTTAGACCTGAGAAGAACCGGCGAAAGAAACTCAGCGGGCAATTCATCAATGTCATCTTTTAAAAATAACAAACAATTTGATAATTCGGCATTACATATTATGCAATTTTTGAAACAAGACTTGGAGCGAGATTCCATCACCAGGCTGTGTTATCATTTAAAAATTCATTAATATCGTAATAACATTTAACACATAAACGTTCCTTGACTACCTTTTAAATTTATTAATAGTTAAATTCAGACGTTTACTGGGATTTTTGTAAAACGTATACATTCCCCATAAAGACTTCTTTATTATTCGCAGTCTAGTTGTGGAAGAATTAAATTATGTTTGTTCCTTGTATCTATGTCAGTGCATCACAATGTCTTAGGAAATCAGGTCTATTTTTTTGCACATACATTAAATTTTCAAAGATGTATTGAGAACTAACGGTCATTATTTTTACTTCAGTGAACAACTTCCTTAATTATTCTTTGGGTTAAACGTGCTTTTTGCTTAAACGTGCCCCAATTATGAAACGAAATTCAGCTGATAAGCGGATTAAATATTAAGAGGCTTGACAGATTGCTAATTTGTAAGAAGGGATTCGACCCTTGTGGCTATTTAAGCTTTATTTTTCATAATTGATTATTTAAATAATTAAACAATATTGTAAAACAATTACACATTTAACAAAGTATTACATTTTACACCGTATGAAAGAAATAATTACTAAAAATAATACCTTTACTTCATTATCACCATCATCATCAGTCTGTGATAGTCCACTGCTGGACACAGGCCTTCCTAATGCACCCCTATTTATTAGGGGGCTCTGGACCGTACCCCACCACACTGGTCCAATGCGGTTTGGTCGGTGGACCGACTTTTTACATACCCATCCGACGCCTGGATCTTCTTACTTTTCAGACAACTGGGCGATCGGCCAAAATTGCCCTAACCAACTAGGAAAAAACAATGAAAATTTGTTGAGTCCCCGCAGGATTCGACCCACGACCTCTGGTTTCGAAAGCATATGCTCATACCACTCGGCTACGGAGGCAGTACAGGATGATAGTAAGGGTATACCTTACTTATCATCCTTTATTGTAAGTATTCATTATTGTACAGTTCCGTCCAATTTGTACAACGCTTGAAAACATTAACCTCCTACGGCTTTTGATTTTATTGTATATCAACATGGACTGCTTTAAGCTAGTGTTACTTGAAAATAGATCATATAATTTAGTACATTACTTTTTATTTACAGGAAACCAAAACTAAATACAACAACGCTTCTTTTGTTTGCTGCAGTATTTCAGCTTGTAGTTAGTTACGTGTCCACTTGAGACATGAGATCGCATGCTATATGTGAGCAGGCTTGTATCGTCTCAATTTTGTATCTTTTTAATGCATTTCCTTTGAATTAAACAAGTGCATCTCATCATTCAGTAAAAGTCCTGCTCGTCTTTTAAATATTTAATGAAAATACCAAAAAAATATATAATCATATACTCTCCATAAATAAATTTGTGTTCTGTCTAATGTGACAGGTGCGTTTTTCGTGGATGGACAAATCCAATTAAAATGAAGCTAAGTTTTAATACTTGTTTCAGGCTTTACTTGACTCTCTAGTTTTATATTTTTGCTTAATTTTTATAGTTTAAATAATTTATTAATATAAATAAAAATCTGTGTTGCAAGACACCGCACAAGCCGAGAAGGGTCTTTAAATCAAATTCAAATTCAAATATTCCTTTATTTAACTATAGAAGTGCAACACTCCTGTATTGATTGTCAAGGACGCTTACCACCGGTTCGGAATAGTACGCCTCCGACCTGGAAGAACTGGCGAAAGAACAAACTAGGTTAAGAATTTGACGGATGGGTATTTTTAGATCCTTTTAATGCAAAATATTGTTGAAAATCGCAATGAAGCATATTCGAACCTCATTTATGGCAAGGTAAAAGTAATTCCACATAAGAGTGATTTCTTAAAAAAATCATTCTACGTGCATATAAAGAATCTTACATGACACTTTTTATTAAATAATGCCTTAAAAGGTATTGTAGATTTAATGAGCAATGATGGAAACGTTTGGAAGTTTCTTGTAGAGGGCATATGTATCATATTAAACATACTCTTCAGTTTTAATCCGCCTGAAATCGCATATAAATGTCAACTATTTTGGAGCTTTGCGCGTTGCTAATTAGCTTTTAAATTTTTTTTTATATGTTTATTATTTACTTGATGTTATAGATGCAAAAGCATTGACCACTCTCTTAACTAAACCTGCTCTGCTAAAACACTGCATATACTACGTATGATATACTTTTGTATGTATGTACCCAAACTTTATAATGAAGTCTATATTTATGATATTTATTAATGAAGTAAGGTTTAGTGTCCGCATGGTTTTCGTTATATAAAAAAAAAACATCGCGACTTTCTTAATGGATAAACATTTAAAGTTTTAGAATTAAAATTTTGGCATTTGGAAAAGCTCTGGTTTTATCTATCATGTCCACGTATTAAGTTTTACTGTATTGTCGAATGAGGGGGAGAATATTTTTTACTACGAAGTGATCTCCCTATTCGAATTATGCATAAGGCAGTAGATGTCCTACGAGGGTTGATAAATACTTTTTCCGTAGTATGGGTCAACTGAAATTCAAAAATTTATAAGCTAATTCGTACAAATGGCTTGCAGATTGATAGTGTCCTCATCAGATTTGAAGGTTAGCATTTTTAGGCGTGCCTTTAAGTCGAGTAGGTAATCTAAAATGGTTGTATTATTGACCAATCTAACTATTTAATGATACAGCACGTTTTAATAAGTAAGGCGAAATAGCTTTATCTTTCAATCTGGTATAGATGGATGTACATAAATAACTATAATAATGTCCTCCTAGTCGAATTTAAGTACGGCGTCCGATCTATATTAGAGATCAGCCAACTGCCCAGGAGATATTACAGTGCACAAGTGTACGCATAAACACATGTGCAGTACCTATTCCTTTATATTCTCAAACCCGATGGGACGGATAACAGACACGACCGGAGAGACATAAGTCGCAGGATCGACTTTTTACGTGCCCACCCGAAGCATGGATCATCTTAATTGGGTGAACGGCCCAAATTGCCCTAACCAACTAGGTAACAACAATGAAAATTTGTTGAGCCTCTGCAGGATTCAATCCCACGACCGGTTTTTAAAGCACGCGACCTTACCACTGGGCTATGGAGGCAGTCAGATTGTCTCCCTATAGTAGCAAATTGGTAAAGTGTTAATAACTTGCTATTAAACCAAAGAAAACAATGTATTCGATTCCAAAGTAAATCATGGTAAATTTGAGGAGGCTATGGATGGGTAGGCGTACTCAATCTATTTCTAACAATAATTATAAATGCAAAATTGCTTTGGGGGGCTTTATATCAACAGGCTGGCAAGTAAACGAACTGCAGCTTACGCATTGAATAAAACTTAATCATTAACTAATGTGGAGACACCTCGTTTAGTAAAACTATTAATCATAAACATTAAACTCACGGAGCACATACGTAGCATACGAACAGTGGACCTCAACGCCTCCGCAATGGCAGAGCGCACCCTTAACTCAAACAACTCGCATTACGTGAGATTCGTAAGGCGAAATTAATAGCGCGTGAAAAGAGCTATGTCTCGCGTAAATTACTTGAAGCCATTGTTTGAAGGGATTTCTACATTTGGTGATGAGGCCCATCCAAAAATATAAAATATCGCTGATTTGCTGAATACCAACGTTGACGTGTCAAGGTCAGTGATGATACCCGTAAAGGTCGTCAAAAGACTGGAGTCACAAGTGCAAGAAAACGTTGATGCTGTACGTGAGCTAATTGAAGAAGATCCACATGTGACATACCGCTAAACTCAGGCAACTTTAGACATAGGCATGAGTCAAATACAAATAATCTTGCATGAACAATTGGGTGTAAAAAAGTTGTTTTCCCGATAGATACCGCATTCACTCTGTGAAGAGCAAAGAGCGGCTTGCGTTGCTTGTTGCGTCGGAACGCTTTAAAGATTCCACGCAGAATCCTTAAATGCTGTATACAACATCATATCAGATGACGAATCCTGGATATATGCGTACAAACCCGAAACAAAAAACCAGTCTCGAGTTGAGGAGTTCGAAAATGAGTCATAGCCAACAAGAATTGTTCGTTCACTGAGTTTTTTTAAAAAGGTTTGTCTGCTTTTCTCGGCACTTTCTCTAAAAGATAGCGGATATACTTAGGTGCTACTTAAGCTACTTTTTTCTAAAATAACTTTTAAAAGATTTTCTATACATATTACCACGCGGACGAGGCACACGGCAAGAGCTAGTTCATAATAAGTTCAAAACAATTCTAAGTGAAATAGTGAAAATCATGCTTCGAGTTATGGCGACTCTTCATACAAATGTTGAATTTAAATTCTTTTTTCTACATGATGTGTCTTTTTCATAACGGTTTATTTCATAAGTATCTATTTACTGATTATTTTCTATCGAAAACCATTTTCTTTACAACGTTATTGTTTCGGTGTAAATTAAAAATATACCGAAAAATGCAAAAAGCTACACTAAACTGTGAACAAATTAGTGCACATGTAGAGCAGTTCAAATTCAAAAATGATATATTCAATTTGAGCATTTCAGCCCTGTCAGACTCTTATGAAAGTCAATCTACAACCATAAGCTTTCAGTGTTCGTTTTGCATAAATGTTGCAAGTTATGAAACTTAAACGTTTAATTACCAGCACTCAAAGTACCTTTCAGCGTTCTAAAACAACAAAACGGTTCGTTAATTATAGATGAAAGGTGATGCGATGGGGAACAGATTAAGATTATGTCTTAATTATAGTTATTTATGCATCTATTTATTAAAGCTTAATGCACTAGTATGTTCAATGGCGGACTTAATGCCTGAAGGCTATATCTACCGGTCAACCTTTGGGTGGTACTGAGAAAATTAGGTAGGTGCACGAGTGAAATAAAACGAGGATGCAGTTTTTTATAAGTTTAGGAAATGTGAAGTGTAAAAATAGATGTAACTACATACATACTAACACATTTATATATATAAATATTATATTATATAAATACATAAACATATAAAATATACTGCTTATATTTACTACGTCTTTCTCACAGCGACTGAATCGTTACTCTTCTAACAGTTTATTAAATAAGTGTTCCCGAGCTTTTCTTTTAAAGGTGAAGCGACTCTCTGCCATCCTAATCTCAAGAGGTAACGCATTCCACAGAAGAACTGACTGGACAAAGAAAGAGGAATGCATAACATCAGAACGATGTGAAGGACAGGAAAGTAAACGGTTATTATTTGAACGCAGATTCATATCGTTAAGTGAACAGAGAAACACAAAATGAGAAGTTAAGTAGGAAGGAGTAGAAGTAGAATCAAGGAAAGCATATAATGTGGTCAGCGCTCTCAATGTCCGCCTTTGGCGTATAGGTAACCATAAAAGTTTTGAACGATAAGACGAAACGTGGTCATACTTACGTAGATTGAAAATGAATCGAATGCAATTATTGAGAAGTCGGTCTAATTTATGATAAGCTGATCTGCATTCAGGTCAAAATAGCAAACGTCACCATAGTCGATTACAGGAAATATTAGGGACTGTACAAGCATTACCTTAGTCTTAGTGGACAAAAAGTTTTTAATCTGTAAAGGCAACGCAGGGTACTCGTAACTTTTTTTCAAATTAGAAATTTGACTGTTCCAGCTCAAGGTCTCATCCATTAACAGGCCCAAATTTTGATTATTTTGATATATATTCTTATGACAAATGAGAGAAAGAGCAAACAATTTTCGTGTCAATTTTATCTTTCTAATTTGACTAATTGATATAATTTATTCTATGACGGCCGTAAACATAACTCATATATAGCGTCAACATGGCACGGTAACATAAAAGGCATTAAAGCAAATTGATTCAATGTTTTGTTAGTAAAAATAACGAAGCTTGTCTATTACAATTTTGAAAATTTTTGAAATTGAAATGAGGCCCTTCAAGACGTTGTTATATCAGCTATGCCATATATATCTTGTGAATTTTTTAGCTATTGTATTTTAAAAAGATTTTTATATTTTCGTCTGTAAATTCATTAATGTTTTTTCATACCATAAACGCATAGCTTGGTAGATTTCAACTAATTTATACAAATAAATAAAATTAAGCGTGTCTGCTTGTAACATCAAAATAACAATTTTAGAGACACGTGCGATAAAATTGCGATAGAATTAAACTATGTCCTACATAATTGTACTATTAAATGGGCCTACAATAAAACTACGTGAACATATTACTATGCTGTAAGAATAACCCACTATAAGCATTTTAATGTATATTTTAAAAAACTGCCATCAGGCATATTCTAAGCTATTTAAGATAATACAGTTTAAGTTTAAATAAAAATTATTTCCTTTGAGAAAATCGTCAATATATTTACATAAAATGTGTCTTAGACGTCATCTTGATTAAATGAATACCTTACAGTATATCACAGATTTAAAAACCGGTGTCAGAAATAGCAAAGCAATTTCGTGTAGAGAGCACATTTGAAGTCGGTCATAGACGTTTTTTGTTAAAATTTCACTTGTCGAAAACACATATAATATCGACACGTAATAAATTATTAAATATTACTTTTATTGCACATTATTTTTCCACGATAGGAATTAAACCTAAGGCCAGGCCACAACAGTCATTAGACACTACGCCCAGCAGGTTATCGAACGTAATATTGGTACTAAAATTAACGTCTATTGTACAATATACAATCCTCAATTACATCGCAGGTTCTTGATTGAAATTCAATATTGTTCTTTCTATTTTGAATAGTACTAATAATTCAAATTGCGATAATAGTTCTGCAGTCACGTTATTGTATGCGTTAATATGCATATTGTCAAGGTAGCGTATTATTCTCACTATGAACGGTAAATAAAATTTAAATACCTAGTTATAAAAATTGTATAATAGCTTCTTTCAAAAATAACGACAATTTTAATTGATAAGGTGTTTCTTCATACATACAATTTAAAAAATATATTAAAAAATTATAAACTGCATTATCCTCTGCCAAGCAAAGTATTTATCTAGTTAGAGATATAAAATCGATGTCAACTAAGTTCTTTAACTTTAACTAAGATCTTTGGTGATTACATTCAAAACTGGCTTATTCCTGTTGCTAATGAAACTTGTATACTTCATAGTTGAGAAAAACATAAAAACATGCCCCTTCAGCTTTTGCAAATTCTCAACGATTGGGTCCAATTGAGTGCAAAATACTAGTGAAATTGCGGGGTTATATTATAGCCATTAATTATTTTATTTTAAAGATATATCTACATTACTTACTAGAAGGATGGAAAAGATTATGTGTGGTAGAAGTATTATCTATTGTTATTATCCTTGTTGAACTTTTGTTATCTTTAAAAAGTAAACGACTCTTTCAATAACCGTCGTAAAAAAATCAACTATAAACGCTTCTGTAGGGAATTCACGTCCATCGCCATGTAAAAAGTTGTTTTCAGTGTTCAGTTCTTTATCTACTAATTCATAAGTATTCCTTAAAGCACATTGGGATCACCACTTTCCATCAGGTGGCCCAACTGCTCAACTGCCTACATTGGAAATAATAAAAAAGAAGACTGCTGTTTTGATTTTAGGATCGTCTTAAATCTTGACCAGCATTTTCTTGAAAGACTGACTTCGATATACGGCAGCAACGACGTTTAGGTAGATAAGTTTTATGACAGTCATACATTAATATAAAACCTTTAATATGTTATTACATAAACGGCAAGAAACAGTGACTCGATACTTCAATTAATTTCACATCATGCTTAAACGTCACTCGGGAGTAACATACTTGCGTTGAAATTAGCTATTTTTGAAGATTTCGACACATGATAAATCTCGTTTAAATTTGACAAATGAGATATCCGGATATTCCGGAAATTAGATATCAAAATGATGAGATAAACACTTTTTTTTCTTTACTTTATTTGGTATTTGCAAGAATATGGTTTACAAAAATATTGAACACGACCAGTGTAATCATATTTACAGTTCACTTGTTCTATCATAGGCAGAAGCGTGCAAATGTTACCGTGAGGACACATTTTTATGATCAATTTTTCTTTGTTAAGGATGTTTTTGTAGTTGTTACAGAAAGCAGACTCTGACTTAACGCCACTTTTAGTAACAGGCGGAGGGCTAAAAACACAAAATAAAAAAGAAATTGTTGAGAAAAACGGAACCATACAGCTTATCACTACAAAGACCAGAGCTATAAACTGAGCAACCAGATTACATATATAAAAAAGCATTCACTACTAATTTGGTCTTTCCTTGTTTAGGGATGATGGTCAAAAATATAAAAGGTAAGTTATAAAATAGCTAAAACTTCCGCTGTTTTGTTACTATTTTGATGTAGCCCGATCGTTTTTTAGTCGGATTAAAAACCGCTTGGATTATATAGTAGGTAGAAATTGTTGCTTTTTCTATCTTTTTTCTTCTATAGTATTCACTGGTAAGGTTGTATTTATAAATCTATTTCTCTTATGTATAATTTTCTGTAGCTCAACGTGAAAATATTCATTCCTATTAGATATAACAAGCAATACTGAATGATGAACCTCATGCATGTAATGCGTTACCCTCTCTAAGTTATTCCGAATATCACAATTAAAGAACATTCTAGCGGCAAAGTTTTTAAAGAGATGTCTTTAAAAGCTTTCCCGCTTTTCATCTAAAAATTAAAATAAAGCAAACCTTCACTTTTCGCTTAATCAGCCATGATAATATGTGCTACCTTTAAGCTTGAAGCATTGACAAAAATTCCACAGACGACAGAACAAGTTATTTGATGCGTTATCAAGCTTCTTAACCACAATTTTTAATATCATTCTGCATTTTTGTGGTTACCTGTTTTCAATTATTATCGTATAAGATCCATTGTAGCCGGCTCATTTATCTTGGGTGCATTACCGTTTTCTCTTACATTCCACACTTATATTTTTATACCATAGTCTGGCATCCATATCTACAGAAATAAAAAAAATTTTGAACGGTTAAACTTTGCTATTATTCCAGCAGTACTGAAGAATAAATGATATAAAATTTTAATCTGTCAGCAAATTGTATTCTTGTGGAAAATATTTTCATTTTATGCACAGAAATAAACGTAATAATTTGTAATTTAAAGTTGACCTCATTGCAGAGTAGAAGGTTTAAAAATGATATAAAGTGAAAAAATAGTTGTTTGTATAACTCCTCAGAAAATGCAAAAAATAAAAAAAGTCCAATCTGAATTTTTTAAATTATTAGCTTTTATTAAAATTTACATTTAATTACTCGAACAACTCACCCATCCCTTTCCAGACTTCAGATCGATGTATATTATTTTCCTTAATTTTATGATATTCCTACTTTTGTAATGGTTTCATCCTACTATATTTTTGTATTAAAATTATCAACCTGGTCATTACTAAAGATCACGTCAGTAGAATTTGAATTGAGAGTTGTATTACAAATTCAAAGTTTGTATGAGAGTCAAACACTTAACAAAAAGAAGCAAAAGAACAAAGTATGTTCGGCACAGTGATTGAAATAAGATTATTTATACATTTACAACACATCAACAAATAAATAAATTACTTTACCTTATTTAAAAACGTGTTGTATATTAAATATTTTGATCACAAATACAATATCCTTAAAGACACCCCTAAAAATGCTTACCTTCAAATCTAATAAGGAAACTATGAATCTGTTAGATATTTGTACGCAGTTTGTTATCAACGAATTCACACCATTGCTACAAAAAAAGTTATTCAGCAAAATTTTGCTAGAGCAATCCCTAATGCCAAACTTCAAAATTCTAAAATAAATATTTACTATACTAACAAAATCCATACAGACTACAATATTTACTTCATTATAATGTATTATAAATCGAGAGTTGATTATTAAAGAATATAAGATTTGGTAAATACATACCAAAACATATCGAAAAATGCACGGATGAGTGTCATTTACATAACTAATGCATAGCGAAGACTCAGTACTAAAACTAATGCTACTGACTAAATCTGTAATATAGGTAATTATTCAGCAACACCGCAGTCATCATCATCATCATCATCAGCCTGGATAGTCCACTGCTGGACATAGGCCTCCCTAATACAACCCTATCCATTAAGCGGTTTTGAACCGTATCCCACCACGCTGGTCCAATGCGGGTTGGTGGGTGTCACGCTACACCACAGTCGCACTATCCTAAATAAAACTGAGCCCCATTTAAATAGACTGCTCAATTAATTGTTTAATAACTACAGTTTAGCCAAATTAGACTCGAAACATATATAAACAAATAAATACCGGCATATATGCATTTCTAAAGCGTTTAAAAACTCTAAAACTTTACTTCCAATTATATGAGTACGAAACATTTGCGAACTTAACAACGTGGTGCTCTGTTCTGTTCACAAATCCCTAGTAATCCATTGAATAAATGAAAACTTCAACTATAAAGTTTTCAATGTTATTAACTAAATTACATAAGCTATGCAAACTGAGTGAGAAAAATCAATTCCTAAAGTGGAGATTTACACACGCCGCACGTAGTTAAAAACAAAACCCTCAAATTAACGATTCTTGCTTACCAATTTTATTCAGTTAAAACGTTTTTGATTCACACAAGTTCTTGGTTCTCCATTTTAAGACAAAAATATTGAGAGATTGATAATATTTCCAATATTAGCCATGAGTGAGCGAGACAGATACCACTGATACCACTCGTTCCCAAATTTAACAAAAGTAAGTAAATCGATCAAATTGCCAATTAATTCACAAAATTCTCTGGTCAGATGAACCTTTTACGATCAATCCTGTCACCCGTATCGTTTTGACGTTGCGTTTTGGGACAGCCTGTATATTATAACGCCTCAAAATAGAAATACAGCATCTCATTTTCTTTGTACGTTTAAAAATCATTACTCGTTGATACTGAGAAAATTTAAACAAGAACAATGAAAAACGATAACAAGGAATAATGAGATATTTGATAAAATAAATATTAAATCTGACGAGATATACGTCACGTACGTATTAAATTTTTGAATTTTGAAATTTGTTTAAAACGAGGTTTTGTAATCGATTTATGAATTTAGCCTTAGTTAAACAGAATACTAATCAAATGCAAATATTGGCGAGAAAGCTCACTAGTCTGATAATAACTGATGAGTTAGACTATTGATACAAGAAATGTTTTATACTTTTTATATTTACAATTAAAATAGATTTTTGGTAATGATTTTGTTTTATAAATAAAAGGAGAATCATACACCAATATAATTGCGTCAGTCGTTAGTTACATCCAGAAAATGATTTATAGCAAGGCTATACGTAATAAAAATCAATTGGTTTATCTGTAACTACACTCCTATTTAACTCTTAATTACTGACGTTTTAAGTGCCATTGCCATAAATCAACAAACACCAACATTTATAGCGAAGAAAAGAGAAATTTAAAGTACTAGAAACGTTTAAAAAGTATGTAATGCTCGATAGTCGCAAACTGTTCCCTGTTTGAAATTGTTCCAATAACGTTTCATATTATGCTGCTAATTGAGTATTTTGACCGTTGGTAAATAGAGTTTAAGCTCAAAATTGGTTAAGAATGAATTCTTCATATTTACACTTTACAAAGTCAACAAACAAAAATCTTAAGTTAAACATATGGCTTAAGTCGAAACCTTTATATAAAATTTATAACGAACTTATTTTATGTATGCAATACAAGACTAATTATTTAAATATATTTGTATATAATTATAGTGGAAATAATTATAACAGTGTTTCTTGTTTTACTGTTTGTTAACAAAGTATACCTAATAATATAACAGCGTTGGAATTATGACACGCAATATGTCAATTTATCTTAATTTAATGTATATATATACCATAGTTTATTATTATTATTGTTTAATATTATTACTTAACCTCATTTTTACTTAAAGGATATTTAACATTAAGATACCAAATGTTAATCAATTTTATTAACTCAGATTATTTACGAAACTCTAGATGTTTTATATCTTCACAGTTTTAGATTTTTAAAATTTCTAAATTAATAAGTGCATAATAAAAGTCTTAACATCTTTCTTAAAATACAACTTCTACTAAGAGAATCCATAAAGAAAATAAATTTAATTAAATTATTCTGCACAATTAACATGCTCGCTACTTCGGAATTAGCATTGTCAGCGTAATACGAGAAGTGACATCCAATTAGAAAGAGAAAATGAATGTGTGTGTGACAGAATTCGAGTAAAAAATTGGACATGGGGTTTACTTCGCTATATTTGACCGTCTTCCCAATATAAAGAGATACTCAATTCGGAGCGATTTAAATTACATGTCGTAAAGTGCTAGTTTTATCTATATTTAAAGGAACTATGTGTTGAAGGTATTTAATTAGATAT
The DNA here is from genome assembly GCA_029286875.1 of Lamproptera curius. Taxonomy (NCBI): domain Eukaryota; kingdom Metazoa; phylum Arthropoda; class Insecta; order Lepidoptera; family Papilionidae; genus Lamproptera; species Lamproptera curius. The sequence goes on from JAGSMT010000317.1 coordinate 97,771, forward strand.
AGACACTTAATAAATAAACAATTTTGTCCTCGTAAATGTAAAGGATACGAGTAAAATTTATCAAAAAATATAACGGCTCAAACAGTATTTAACCATTTCCGTCCCTTTCTCTGTCCTTCCAACGCTTGGCAACAGACATTGCCGGAGCCGATTTCGGCGCACAGTGGCCCGCTGATGCCTCAAACAGCATGCTTGCCATAGCAATGGCGGCACTGGCCAAAACGGCAGGTTATTTTAAAATAGCTGGAACTCCTTGATCTAGACGATTTCAATCAAGTAGCAGATGCACTCGCCAACGCTGTCGGCGACGCAATGGCTATTGTTCAGGTGAGTATGTACCATGCACGACGAAATTCCTCTTTCTACATTAAATAATGGTTTAATAAAGGAGACGCTATGTCTCCGAAAGTGTTCTCCGCTGCGCTGGAGGATAATTTCAGGACACTCAACTGGGAAGGAAACGGCATAAATGTGAACGGCGAGTACATCTCACATCTGCGATTTGCGGACAATATCGTCATCATGGCTGAGACCGCAAAGGACCTGCAGAAAAATGGTGCAGAGCCTGGCTGAGTCTTCTGCATCGAATCGATCTCCATGAACTTCGGTAAAACCAAGGTCATGTTCAACGAGCACGTTGATCCGGGACCGCAAAATATTGATGGCACCTCCCTCGAAGTAGTTTCGAGTACGTTTACCTAGGGCAAACACGCAAACTAGGTAGAAACAACTTTGAGGGGAGGCCAACAGAAGGATTCGGCTGGCTGGGCAGCTTTCATAAGCTTCGTCGAGTTTTTCACCCATCTCATAGTGCCTCAAATCGAAAGTCTTCGATCAGTGCGTCCTACCTCGTTATGACCTCACAGTGCCGAGACTTGGACACTTATGGTCTGACTGGTCCATAATTTAAAGTAGCTCAGCGAGCTACGGAGAGAGCTATACTTGGAGTATCTCTAAAGGACTGCATCAGAAATGATGTGATGCGTCAGAGAACCAGAGTCACCGATATAGCCCACCGGATTAGTAAGCTGAAGTGGCAGTGGGCCGGTCATATAAGTCAGAAAGTTCTGGAGTGGAGACCGAAGGACGCCTAGCGGCAAGATGGAGGGACGAAATTCGCAAAGAGGCCGGCGTGGGCTGGATGAGAATAGCCGAAGATCGGAAGCGGTAGTGTATTAGGAAGGCCTATGTCCATCAGTGTGGACTGGACATAGGCTGATGATGATGATTAATAAAATATAATGCTCTTGAATAAAATTAAACTTTTGATAAGCCAATGCCACGACATTTATCGACTTATTAATGTAAATAGTTTCGTTTAGTGATTTAATAAATAGACACAAGCCTTACATTCCGTTTAAAACATTTAACTGGACCCTATTATAGAAAGTTCGCAACATGTAAAAGGGTCAAGCGTGTGCGTAAACTGCTCGTTGCTAATTTTTGGGGAAATTATTTTTATGCAAATGAAATATTCGCAAAGATTTTACGTAAGAAACAAACTTATTCATTACTATTATTTTCTATCACTATTATTTTACATCATACATCATCAGCCTGTGTTAGTCCACTGCTAGACATAGGCCGCCCTTAATGCACGCCTTCTCCATTAGAGGGTTTTTGGATCATATCCCACCACACAGGTCCAATGCGGGTTAAAAAATAGTAGCATTTAAGAAAATAATAGTGTAACGTTTCACAATAGCTTACAGTTAGTTCCCGGCCTCCCTCGTTTCTTATGTCAACTAGACGGTGTGCGCTTGCACAGGAAGATAAACGCAAGATATTTCTTTCAAATCTATGATCAATAGTTAATACTTTTTTTGTTGTTTGAAATAAAGAGTTCATTGTAATCAGTGAAGTTATTTCCTATAGTGAATTGAGGAAGGCAATATATCAACATGTACAATTTAATTGATTTATTCAATAATATGCAAAACTTTTATTAATTTATCGAAAACTATATTGAATTACAATAGAATTTCTTACGTTGTAAAATATTTTTTCGACTTTGGAATAGATACGATTTGCATATATCACTATTGAAAACGCTTAAAGAAAGTTAACTTATACTTACGTAAACTTTTGGTAATCCACTATACTTCAACAGAAATTTAATAGGACATATAAATGTTTCATGACTTCTTAGTCTTGCTCGTTCTTTCTTTTTTAGCCTAAAATAAAACGAACGCAATTATATTATATTTTAGATGTAAGAACGTGGATCCAGTGGGCAGCTCTCACACTGATTGTTGTGGCCGGCATTGCGGCAATTAACGCACGCAGGCGGTTTGTATCACTGCCAGTAGTGGTACTGCCTAGAAAATCCGTTACAATGCGGCCGCTCAAAGAACGGACTGCGACGGCCGATTTCACAGAGTTGTGGGACGTTATAAATGTACTAAGCTTCTTTGGTGCGCTCAAGAGTGACCAGAATATGGGCGTTTTGTGCGTGGGTGGTACATTCTTTGTACCGAAAGCACAGGCTGTAAATAATTTTTTCAAGACAAATTAAATAATGTGTAAAAACACAAAATATTCACATAAAGATCAGGAATTTATCTCAATTTGAAAGATATCAACAATAAACACAGTGAACGAATGATATTATATATAAAAAGATGTGTGGTTATTCAATAATAAACGACGTTTTAACTACTAAAATGTGAAAAATTTCAATAAGATCCAAAGTTACGTATGTAGAAAGCAAACCATCTATAACATGCAAAACAAAATGCCAACAATCAAACGTTAACACTCCCTACACATAAAATATGCATGTTTACGGTGCCACGAAAACAAAACTAATAAAAGCTCCCAAATATAAGCGCCCGAGTGTCAAAGTGTGTACAATATCATTGTGTAACCAAGGCGATATAGTAAACCTTTTTGCCATCGCAAAGGAATAGACACTTAACTAATTTTTGTGTCATACAATATTAAAAATTAAAAAAAAAAAAACTATAATCATATCAAAAGCAAACTTTAAAAATAAGCTTCATTGTATTTCCATTCCATTCCATCGCTAGCAGTTTATAATTACCATACTATAGTAAAGAATGTAAGTTCTACACATTAAACTATTGATGATGTGAGTAAAGGTATGAACGCAGGGTTTAGAGTGTTGTTCAGTCATAATCGTTAGAAACGGATTTAATACTTGTTATCTAATAGTTTTTTAATTTTTTTAATGTTTTTTAATTTTTTTATAACATTATTATTCCCGGTGTGTCACTGTGATATAGTCAATTTCTAATGTATTTTAACGCCAACGGCGCCAATTGAACAATTAAAGTAAAAAAAATGTGACCATAAATCGTCATTAACCAACAATAAACACCGCCTTCGCGTGCTTACTGATACTTATGTGCGTCCTACAAAAGCATAAGTCAAAAAAAGAAGAAGTGAAATATCGTGCTAGTAAATTGGTAGTAAATTAAGCATGTATGTGATTCGATTGATTAAATAATAATTTCATAAAATTTTTTATACTTTATTGTTATTGAACGGCAATTTTAATATCAGCAATTACCGATTTTTTTTACCTCTATTTAATTTTCTAAAGAATACACTACTACTACAGTCAGTTTTTATGAGGCCAAGAAAATATTTTGAAGATTTTTACAAAATTTAAATTAGTTTCAATAAATGTTACCCTGACAAACTAAAAAAAACATTAACACGACAGGATACTTCCTGTAATACTTCTCAACAGGGTTCGAACCCGCGAACTCTGTCGACCTTGCGTTTTGTGTGTGCGTGTGTCGTGTGCGTGTGCGTGCGTGCGTGCGTGCGTGTGTGTGTGTGTGTGTGTGTGTTAGAGTAGTAGAGACAGTTGAATGTAGTGTTTAAGGTAATTATCCAAGTAGTAAATACAAATATTCATCTCACTGGAGGAATATATTTTGCTCTTACAGCACAGTTGAATTTCAAATTAATTTACATTTTCACGAAATGAGGCCCTTCAACACGTTGTTATGTCGGCTTTGTATGGCATTAGGCACAATTTCGGGAGACTATATACACACTGATTATAGTACATGTTACTCATATTAGATACGTTTTAAAATAAATGAAATCCTTTTGAGTGAAAGTTACAGTTATGCCATTTTGATGTGTCTTGTAAAAACTTTTTAGCTAATGTCATATAATTGACAACTAAAAGATTTTTTATATTTCCGTCAGTAAATTATTTTTTTTTTTTTTTTACCATAGATGCATAGCGTTGTCCTTAACAATTAATGTATCTAAATATATAAAATTAAGCGTGTCCGCTTGTAACATCTAAATAACATTTTTTTGACTAGTGCGATTAAATTGTAAACGCTTGCTCGACCTTCAGAGATAGACTTCTAGAATCTTCTCTATATTTACATACGTTTAATGGATCAGATTTTGATTAAATTTATACCTTAAAAGATATAATTTCGTAGAGAGAGCACATTGTAACTTCCTTATATTGCATTAAATAGTAATACGTATACTGTTAGACAGACAATAGACAATCCTCAATTACATCGCAGACTTAATACTTGGTTGAAATTCAATACTGTTGTTACTGTTCTGAATAGCAGTAATTATTCAAATTGTTACAATAGTTCTGCAGTCGCGTCATTGAATACTTTAATATGCATATTGTCAAGGCAGTGTATTCGTCTCACTATAAATGACGAATCAATTTTAAACACTTTTTTTTTAATAGTTAATATGAGGATGTTTTGTATATAACAATAATGTTTTGTAATAAAATGTTTCTTATCATCATCATCATCATCAGTCTTTGATAGTCCACAGCTGAACATAGGCCTCCCTAATACACCCCACGCTGGTCCAATGCGGGTTGGTGGGTGGACCGACTTTTTACATACTCATCCGACGCATGGGTCATCTTAGTTTTCAGACAAATGGGTGATCGGCCCAAATTGCCCTAACCAACTAGGAAACAACTATAAAAATTTGTTGAGTCCCGCAGGATTCGAACCACGACCTACGGATTCTAAAGCACACGCCTATACGACTAGGCTACGGAGGCAGTTTCTATAGGAAAATATTTAAAAAGAAAAAAAAGAAATATAAATATGAGTAAATAAAGTAATTGCTAAAATAAGGGTAATATAAAATCGATTTTAGCTATATAACAATCTTTGGTGATTAAATTCAACAGTTGTTTATTCTTAAGAGATAAACAAAACTGTGTCTAAGTACAAAATTAAAAAATACGAAAATTTCGTAATGAATATGCAAAATAAATCTACGTATTTATACACGATACCGATATGATACGATGATCAAAGCACTGGAAACAAGGTTAAAGCCGGTAAAGAGAATCTCATTACTCTGGGTCTATATAATATGTTTATGGTGAAAAGGTATCAGCAAGGAGAAAACCAAAAGCTCATTCATTAAGCTACATAAAAGATAGATATGCATGCATCATCATCATCATCAGCCTGTGATAGTCCACTGCTGGACATAGGCCTCCCTAATACACCGTTACCCATTTGGGGTTTTGGACCGTATCCATGCATGCATATGAAAATATATATTTAGGGCGTGTAAGTGAAATATTTATTTATCTATTTACAAATACTAAGGCATGATAACTTTATGCTAATTTGTGGCATAATGTATCTATTACATTCAGTTTTCATATGTAATTTGTTCAAAATTGTTTATACCATACAATTTTCGTTTGTCGTCATCGTTGTCACCAAAATGTTAAAAGTATGTAGTAAATGGTGTCGTAATTGCGGCTAAAAATATAGTAAACATGACATATAAACCTTACAAGTATCAGACGTGAACTAATCTATACAGTTTCTATGAAGTAGATAAGAAAAGCTTTACAGAACGTGTCTTGAACTGCCGATTGACACCGGAATGTCTTTTACGTGCCAAACTGGATGTGTTTCAAGACTTTGTCAATTATTTTAGATTGTCGAATTAGACGATACTAAGCTTTTCTTAATAGTGAAAGTTTTCTTTGTTTTAAATATCTTAAGCTATTTTAGTTATTACTTCATTTAAATTCTTTTATAATCTAACATTATATAAATTTATTAAATAAAATGACTTTATGGATTTTATCGCGTTTATTTTACAGGTAGACTGCTACTACCCCGTGACCACGGCCGCTGGAAAGTGTTCGAAACGTCGAGAATTTAAAATGTAAAATAAACGCGATAAAATCCGTAAAGTCATTTTATATAATAATGTATAATATTCGCCAAACAATGTAAATAATTATTATATAAATTTGTAAAATATAAGACATGAAAAATGTAACCAGTAGTTCTAAAATGATTATTTAAAAAGAAATAAGATAAAAAATTCATTACCAAATTAGTTATTAAGAACTTAATAGAATCTGAATATTGACTTAAATGAGTCAGACATATTTCTCTTGAGAAGCAGCGCGCGTTTACATTTACCACGGGAGCCCACGTAGTGATAATTCGATTGCTCTAATATTGTTACGCATGTATAATTTTGCTCAAGTTCTTTTTTAATATCGGTTCAGTTATGTCAAACATATTTTCTTAACTTTAATATTTTCTTCAATAATTAAATTTTAATAAGTTTTCACATTCATGTAAATACATTTTCAAGTTTCCTTGCTCCTATTTTATAAATATTTAAATCTACCTCAGTGGTATCAAGATACCCTCTTGAAAATATGAGCTTGGCATTGGCTGCCAAGTCCTAGTACAATGGCCATGGCTAATAAAACAAGGACTATACTTCAACGTCATGTATGAGTTTATCAACTTGAGGGTAATTTCACGCAGTAATCCCATGAAGGGTCAGTATAAGCCGGTTTTCTATTGCACACTGTAATTTAGTTATGCAAGAATGGATGAGGCCTTATATAGAAATTACAAATTAAAAGTTTCCTAAAAAATAAGTAGTCGATAGTTTACAAAAGTATCCAGTACCTAGGACAATTTCAATTATTACTAGTAATATATAGTATAAGTATGTTGGTAGCAATAGTCACACGACTGCATTTCGAGTGTCATGTTTATTGCTTATTAGAAAGTTAACTTACGTTTTTATTTTCAACCCTTTGTTGTTAATTGGCACCATTTGTATTGTGTTTCGATTCAGCATTATTTTTATGATATGAAGCAGGTGTTTATATTATCTTGAGCTGATAAACTCTAAAATAAATATTGGACCTATATAACACGTTCTAAGTTTTAAGCTTAGTGACACGTAAATTTTATAATGAATGGTTCGATATTATTAAATACATGACGAAGCCTTACGGAAATATCGGCATTTATAAAAACTATTCTAAAGAATAAAAAGTGTGTATATTCTATAAATATACAAACCCCCTACATGTACCCGCATCTCTCGCTGCTAGAAACCGTAGTGGATTGGCATCGCTTTGAGGTTAAACTCAAGGCAATCAACCCTCAGAATTGTGATAACATCCCAGATGTAATTTGTAACCTAGATCAGGCAAATAATGCCATTAACAACATAAAGTCGCACGTCTCATCGGCCATTAAAGAGTCCAAGAGAACGGTAAAGTTACGGCCGACCGGAACTTTGGCCTGCCTTCGACATTCGATGTCTGATAAGGGACAAAATGCCGCGCAACGAGCGTACGATAGATATCGGTCCGAAACAAACCGCGCGTTATTTAAGTATTTACAACTTCAGGTTAGAAGCCGCATAAAGACTCACCGCGAAACTTCGTGGCAAAACCTAACGGAAGAATTAGAGCCATCGCATGTTGCCTACTGGCAATTGGCCCGAAACCTAAAGTTAGGTTCACGCGATTCGATTCCGCCGTTATCCCGTCCCAGCGGTGGCTTATTAGCCTTCGATGATTTTGAAAAAGCCGAATGCTTAGCGGACACACTAGAGTTACAATGCACGCCATTTCGCGTACACACCGACACGTTTTATCTTGCGGAGCTGGACCGTTAAATCGGCCGTAGGGCAGTCCTGCCACCAGAGGGCGAACGCTTAAAACTATCGACCCCGGAGGAGGTCAAAGATATTATTAAGGATCTAAAACCCCGATCGGCATCTGGCCCAGACCGTGTTAGTAATTAAAACATCTCTGCATCGTGTTAGTAATCATGCACTTGACATACAGAATTAAGATGTTTCCCGAACATGATAGCATTTCTGGTGTGTGTCAGAATTAGAGTATAAAGTTGGCAATGGGCGTATACTACGCTTTTCTTGTTGTAATTCGGTATATATGTTGCGCTTTATTAATGTAAGTTGCAGTTATTTGTATTAAAAGGCAAGAGGCGCGAAGGTGCGTTTTGTGCTTTTAAGATCGAATTTTGATGTTTCAAGTATATCGTGTCTTCGGTTTGAATGTTTCTGTAGTCAGCAAATTATTATTGGGTAAACGTGACATTACATGTCTTGTCTCAGTCTGTACTGTCTTGTCAAGGCTGTGAGCGGATCTGTAGCGCCTTACGCTTTTTGTCTTAAGGGAAGAGCAGCTATATCATACACAAACAGCTAAAATCTAGCTCCTCTCATCGCATTAACCAAAAAATTAAAATATGTTAACACCACATACAAACAACAACACTTGTCCGACGTGTAATAAAAATACAGTATTTGTTTTTGGATGATTTGGTTACCTTTAAACATTTTTGTGAATTTGCTAAAATATTCTATATTATTTTACTAGATACATATTTTTAAATTCCATAGAAATAGTAAACAACTCGACATCTTCCGTTTTGTAAATGTGCAGAGGAAATTACAGAAGCTCGGTATCTGTCTAGTCGCATACCGTTTAAGTGAGAGCGGCGATGTTATGCGGGTATCACTCGTGCGTAGAAATGCTGTTTGCACAAAGGGAATATGTAAAGCCTATTACTATAACACTGGCGACACCTTGTTCCTGTTATTAAAACCAGGAACTTCTATATATCCTTCTTATTATTACATTTAAAATACGCTTTGTAAATAAGAACTAAATATTAATAAGTATGAAAAGGACGTTTTAACATTATTGTTTATTTAACGTACACAAAAAATAATTCGTAAAATTTTATATTACAACTCCTAGTCCATAACAAACGTCTTACGTCTTAGCAAACACTGCAGGATTCAACAATCAAACAATACAACAAAGTTTAATAATTAATAATTAATTATTGCAAGGCTTAGGCAATAGTTTGAAGAATTTTGTAATCTTTTCTTGCGTGGCTGTTTTCAATAGCTCCTACAATTCAGACTGATACACAGCAGTCGCATTAGCAATTTGCCACTTAAAAATAAGACTTTTTCCCATAGACGGATTGATGCTCATAAAGAAATCGAAATTCAAACAATGCTATTATTTATTAATCGCACTACAGAAGAATTATAGTCCATTTCAGCAATCAAAAGCCTGTATTTCTCATTGGTCTGTTGCAAAATAGACAATTGTTCCGTAGTGTGGTTCCCAATTTACCAAAACAACGTGCAACGAATAGAACGTGTCCAAAAAATAGTGTTAGCGAGAATGTGTCACACAGAAGGGAAACACTATAAACTCCTGAGCTATAAAAATAGACGTGAGCATTATAGCCTAATGTCTGTAGAAAAGCGTAAGGACTTTATGAGTGTAATCTTTTGCAAAAACTTCTTACTTTTAAACTTTATTATCGGTCCCTTTTAAAGGATGTTAATATTAATGTTCCTTGAGTTAATAGCCGGGTAAAGAACTATAAACCTTTCCACATAAAACTTCTGATGCAGATATCTTTTCGGACAAACCACATATTGTCAAAAAAATATTAACTAGGGAATTTTAACTCTTAAAGACTCTTAATTATATGGCTTTATTTAATTTATAAATATATGTTTTTTATACATGTTTATATTTCCTTAATACATATTTTGTAAATAGATAAACTTCAGGTGTAACATTGTTAATATGGTCCGGTTTCACTTATAAATTAAGTTTTGTTTCTTAAAAGCTGTTTTACCTTTAAGTGCATATATATAGTGATTTGTTTATATTAAGGTGAACCGTTTATAAATAAATCAATTAACGATTTCAGGATTAAGCCTCAGTAAAGTAAAAAGAGGTCACTGCAACGTTAATATCATTTCCGCATATTTAATTCCAAAAAATAGTAAATGTGATTAAAACGGACTAAAGTTGTGAAGTACGTACTCGTCATAATCTGTGTTACAAGTGATATTGTTATCAACACGTTCAAAATGTGCTGAAAGTGTAAATAACGACTTAAAAATAAGTACAGTGAACTCATAGTTTTGGTTCTTTCTAAAGAATCTCAATGAGCAATAAAGCTCTTATTTAGAAAGGTGTTGTGAATTACCAATTAGTTATAAAATTTTAAAAGTGTATGTGTATCAATTTTTGAATTATAAATCGTAACAGTCAGTACTACCCTTTTAACTTCAGTGACTTATAGTGAACTTTGGACTTGATCACGCAGAACTTGCAATAGTAAACACAAATACGGTTGCAAATTTCGAATGATTACGTCGGCGTTCAATAGCTCAGATGGTTAACGTCAAACGTTCAACGTTCTGTGAGCGCTTACTAGCCATCGTTCGATTCCGTTACGACGGCGGCTACTTTTGAAAATCATTTTCGATCAAAACTAGTAAGAAAAAAACAAAACACTAGTTAGAAAAATCTACCTTGTAAATCAAGATATTAATTCTATTTGTAATACAAAATTGTAACTGAAAACCATTAACAACGCCACCTATTAAAACACTTGTAAACTCGTTAATAAAATATACACGATACTTGTACCCTCTAGTCAAATAAAGCGGAATCCATCCAAGAAAGGCGCCTAAAACTAAATCCTAAAAATAGAAGTCACTCGGATGGATACCTTATAATATCATGGAAGATATTAAGCATTTATTATTAAAAATGCAAGAAGATATAAAACAACAGAATCAAGACATGCTACACATGAAAGAAGACAAAAAATACTATTAGTAAAAATATAAATGAGAAATTTAATAAATTGGAAAAAAAAACGAGCTCCTGGAAAAAGTGATAAAGGAACAAAATATCAAAATTAATAACATAGAAAGATTAACAAGACGCAGAAACTTAGTTATGTTCGGAGTGGAAGAATGCAAAAGATGACTATAATTAAAATAATTAAATGTTATAGCAACGTCCCCTGCGATAAAAACAACATTGAAGCTGTTAAAAGACTTGGTAAGAAAAGCGATAAAGTAAGACCAATAATTACTTTTACTACGTTGGCTATAAAATAAATATAAAGAAAAACAAACATGGATTTAAAAACTGTACGTACTACATAAAAGAAGACTATCCAATAGATGTACTTAAAAAACGTAAGGAATTACAACAAGTTCTCCAAAAGGAAAAAGCGGAAGGCAACATCGCATTTATTAAATACGACAAACTAATAGTATTAAATAATAAGAAGCCATCTGCCAGTTACCAATCTAATAAGAGACACATATCTGAGTCTCCGGAGACATCACACCCCAATAGCCAAAAACAAAAAGGAAAGAGAAACAGCAATCAAAGAGGAATAAAGCCGATAAAAATATAAAAGATTATATGTTTATTAAACCACAGCTTACACATTGCCCATCAGACGTTTCTCCAACTCCACCGAGTAGATCACAACCCAGAGACGCATAGCAACCATCGCCAGACCTCTTGCATCTCCCAGTACGGCTGGTCACAGCGGGAGACATCGACCACAACCCTCAAGAATTATTAGAGACAAGATGCATACTATAAATTTATGTACCCTAAATGTTAGATCGTTATCAACAGAGCTGAAATTAATTGAGCTTAAGGCAGCATTAAAACTATTAATTACGACATCTTAGGATTGTGTGAAGTTCGTCGTCTAGGATCCAATACAATAGAGGACGAAGATCATATAATATACTATATAGGAAACCAAAGGCCTTCATGGTGTAGGATTTGTAATAAAGAAAAATATAAAGAAAGTATTAAAAAATCACTGGAATATCAGAGAGAGTCTGTGTTCTAGAAATTGATCTAGGTAGTCACACTTTGCCATAATTCAGGCGTATGCACCTACTGAAAGCTCACGGAACGAAGACATTGAAAAGTTTTATAATGATCTTGCAAGTGCTCACGAGTGTATTTCTACGACAAACATTATCACAATGGGGGATTTCAACGCACAAATTGGAAAACCAAGGGACCATGAAAGTTCGGTTACTGGTGATTACGGTATCGGAAAAAGAACTGTTCGAGGTGAAAGGCTCATTCAATACGCTCAGCAATACAATCTTAAAATCATAAATTCCTTGTTTAAACTTAAACCTAAGAATAGATGGACATGGATATCCCCTGACAAAAATGCTAAAAATGAGATTGATTATATTTTATCAACAAAACCAAATTTATTTTCAAAGTACAACGTATTATCATCATTTCCATTCGGATCAGATCACAGACTTCTGAGAGCTACAATAAATGTTAAAACAATAAAAAAATGTAGAAAAAATTGTTCAAACTTGTCAAGCAAGCTAAACAATTTGGAGGACTCAAAACTTTACGTTGATTCTCTCAATAAGTACATACCTTTTAACGACTTACAAAAATTTGAATGCGGAAGAATATTCCCACAAACTTACACAATCCATACTACAAAGTGTGAAGCAGCTCAAGAGTTCAGAGAGGCGCAAAATACTATCTGAAGAGGCCCTGAAACTAATGAAAGAAAGAAACAAATTACAAAGTCAATCCAAATTGAACAAAGAAGACAAAGAAAGATTAAAGAAGCTTTATAAACAAGTTATTAAAGAAATCAAAAGATGGTACACTTATTATAGACTAAAGACTCTGTAAACTTATCTTGAGAATTCAAGATCCGCCAAAAAAGGTTATAAAGAATTAAATAAATCAATAACATGACCTCATCCTTACATCCACACTACAAAAAGTAAGTCTAGAATGGAAGTTATCAATGTAGTAACACAATTTTATACAAAACTTTACAGCCAGCAAGACCTGCCACAAACTAGCACTATTACAATAAACAATAATCGAAACCTATTCGAGAATTTACGAGCCAGAAGTCTTCCAAAATATCACAAAACTCAAAACAGAAAAGAGTGCAGGACCCGACGGAATCACAAACGAATGCTTCAAAATTGCAAAAGACCTCTTAGTATCCCCTATTACGATTCTTTGGAACAAAATAATAGACGAAGAAGCTGTTCCAAAAAAATGGACAGAATCTGAGATAATTTTACTGTATAAAAAAGCAGATTTGGCTGATATTACGAATTATCGCCCTTTAAGTTTATCGCCTATTTTATACAAACTGTTTGCATCTTCCTTGCTTAAAAGAATTTCTAGTGATATTAAATCCCATCAACCTACAGAACAAGCCGGCTTTAGAAGTGGCTATAGCGCAGATGACTATATTCAGGTAGTTGACTTGGTAATCGAAAAATATTTAGATTTTCACAGACCCATATACATGGCATTCATAGATTATACAAAAGCTTTCGACTCTATATCTCATGACAGCATCTGGGAGGCATTGACTGTGCAAAACATTGATACCAAATACATTAATATTTTTAAATATATATATAGAAATAGCACAAGCACAGTAAAATTAGACAGAGTGGGCGAGAAATTCAGCATAAAAAGAGGTGTTAAACAAGGTGATCCACTCTCCCCAAAATTCTTCATAGCTGTTCTAGAATATATAATGAGAAACTTACCATGGTCCCAGCAAGGCATTAATATTAATGGCAACTTTCTTAGCCATCTGAGATTCGCAGACGACATAATTTTATTTTCAGAATCCTCAAAAGAAATTCAGTCTATGATTAACGATCTCCACAAAGTTAGTTCTAAGGTAGGACTAGAAATGAATATTGATAAAACGAAAGTCATGACTAACCACCACAGGAAAGAAATTTCGTAAATAATACCCTCTTGAGTTTGTGGATAAGTATATATATTTAGGCAAACAGTTATCCTTACATAAAGAAAGAAATGCTGAAGAAATAGATCAGAATTGCACTACATGGAAAAGTATTGGGCCGAAAAGAATTTTTAAATCACGACTACCGCCGTTTATCAAAAAAATTGTCTTTGATTGTGAAATTTTACCCTGTCTCACCTACGGCTGCCAAACATGGTTATTTGACAGCAAAACTAAAAATAAAATCCAGACTTCTCAAAGAAAAATGGAAAGGAGCTCTTTAGTGCTAAAATTGAAAGACAAAGTAAGCAAAACAAAAATAATAGATGCATTAAATTTTTCATTAAAAAGAAAATGGAGATGGGCAGGACACATAGCTAGACATGAACAAGACAGATGGACCAAAGGATAATAGAATGGTGTGGACCACGGGGTACAAGAGCGAGAGGTCGGCCACATGCTAGATGGGCGGATGACATAGCAGCAGTAGCGGGTCAAAAATGGTTGAACTTGGCAGAAGACAGAGAAAAGTGGAATTCTTTGGAGGAGGCTTTTACCCATTAGGGGTTCATACACACTTATGCTTTCTAATTTTACTTTATATCTATAACAATATAAGAATTTATAGATTTATTTTTTTACGTGAATATTGCTTTTTTTTCACACAGTTTTGTTTTTTAGTAAATAGTTGTGTCATTTATGTATTTTTTATAGTGTGTATGAAATTAAATAAAGCTTTATTATTATTATTATTATAAAGAAAAGAATCAAATAAAATATCGGTGAGGAACTTTCCAACTGAAATAACATCTGATGAGTTTGACTATTGAAACTGGAATAGGGTTTAGTTATAGCAGATTGTATGTTAGAAGATTAATTGAAATATTGTTCTTTTGCTTTTATATATAAATTTAAATTATTATTAACTAAAACAACGGGGCTGAACTTATAATATAACTATAAAGCATGTCGTTCATCGATTTAAGAAATGTTTTAAACGTTAAGAAAGATAAAAACTACCGAAAAAGCATATAAACAGAAATCTTTTCAGGATCAGAATAAACGGATATATTTTTAAAATTACGAATAAGTCTTCGGTAGTATAGTGGTCGTATCCTGCCTGTCACGCGGGAGACCGGGGTCTGATTCCCGCCGGAGAGTTTATATTGTTTTTGATAATTGTAGTAACATCGGTATATCACTTGTAAAAGTAGTTTTCGATACATAATAGTTATATTTTCTATATAAATATACCTTTATTTACTTGTTTAGTTATTATAACTAATTATAAAGGATAATGCATTTATGTTATAAGAAAAAAGTATAAAAGGATTAACTGGTAAAATATAAAATCTTTAAATCGTTTATTAAAAAATACGTAAATTCAAAAAGTTTTATAATACATAGTTAGCAATATGAGAATATATATTAATAATCAGTGCGGTATGTCAGTCTTCTCGAATTGTACTAAATGCCATACAGAGCTTTGATAACGCGTTGAAGGGTTGATTCCGAAAATGTAACAGACAACAAGACAAGCTGGTAATTTTTAGGACCAAATACATTGAGTTGAGATGTTTTGCTTTTATGTAAGTGCTACCAAGCTGACGTAAGGTGTTTGTTTATCTGCCGTCACAGAATTCAACAAGATTAAATTATCACGAAAACTGTTTGCTCATTCTTGTACCACATTCGCCACAAGGATTAAGTACTTTAAATTAGTATTATTTATTTTTGCTCTTTTTCTGAATTAATAATCATATCTAGATTGAATTTTCTCATTTCTAAATATAACTATCGTTTTTAACCTATTACAAGATAAAATCTTACTTAGGTTACTGTTCTATTGATCGTGAAAACATTTTTCCTCTGCAGAATCTTGTATGATGTAATATACAAGTTCGTGATTCTTCGAAATAAATAATCGTGTTTCATAAACCAATAGTAGAGTACAGTGAGATGAATATTGATATTTATTAGCCAGATATCTGTGCATTTAACTACCTAGAGGAGTAGCTTTAACTGGTTCGATTCTAGTATCAGCAACTTTTTGTTGTTTTTTCAAGTTAGTTACGACAATGCGGGCGATCACCTATTGTCTGTGGCAAGTGTGCTGATGATTTGGTTTAGAGACTAATTGTTACTTTTATTTTATAACAAATTACTTATGTTAGAACTTCTTTACTGGATTTGTTAAATCATAATAATATGAAAGTAACAAATATAAAATTAATTTGATCATTCATTTTTACCTATATGCAAGGAGACGTTGTAGTTAGTAACATTTATGTATAATCTTTACATATATTTACACAATGCTTCCTTTTAAATTAAACACACAAAGATATACGTTTTAGACAAATACAGAATGATTGAAATTATCTAGAGGATGAGGGCTGCACTAAAAGATAAAGGAATGGAATATTTTACTATTTCTGTCAATTATTTCTTTATTTACGCGATTATTATGCATATCAAATCACTAATTTACGGATTTTCGCGTTACTAAATAATTTATTCCCTGACGTTTCGGATTCTTTCCAGCATCCATGATCACGGCAGACTAAGTTGGTATATGTCTGTATCTCAATGTTTTGGAAACCGTCAGAGTTTTTATTTAAAAATTGACATATCTTTCGTTTTATTAATTTTAATTTTGCTCTACAAAAAGTATTTATGTTGTCCTCGGTTTTGTAGTTTTTATACTTTGCGTTTAATTTTGAAAGTAGTTGATCCCAGAAGGTGGCAAAGACCAACCATCCTCTATTAAAATTAGGATATTTTTTAATTCTATTGCTTCCGAATCATCCTTGGTATAAATCGATGTTCATTAGCCGTATTTTGGTTCATCAAACTAATATAATGATTGGGCTTGTCTAGGAAATGGTTCGCAAATTGCAGATTTCTATAGCGTTCGGTGCTTAACATCAGCTATATGTTCTTTTACTTTTTCTACTGGGATCATGACAAGGAGCATTTGAAGCTTAGTGGATTTGATATGTTTTCGCATATTAAAAAAATATTTTTAATTGTAAACCTTGGTTTCAAAAAATTGAATACCATTTATCTATTTTTTTCTTCTTCTTCTTTAAACTTTATGGCTCGACTTATTTTTAAAAATTTGGTCCTGACACAAGGTCTTGTCAATTTTTTTCGTTTAGAAAATGGAATTGGCTAAAGATTATTCAAGAGCGATAATTTAATATGATTTTCAAAGTGGTTTAACTCAAAACAGTGTGTTGAGTGGAGTATTCTGCATTTGGTGTGAAGCCATATCCAAAAACCACAATTTATCGAGCTTCAGTGATGATCCCTGTCAAGGTCATCCAAAACGTGTAGTCCACAAGAAACGTCGATGCTTAGGAAAATCGACATGCCATACCGCGAAATTCAGGCAACTTTAACAGTGGCAATTACAACTAGGTGTAAAAAGTTGTTTTCCATATGGATACGCGTTCGCTCCATTCAGAGCAAAAGGGACAAATAACGTTTAATGCGGAATGGTATGCTGCATTTATGTGCCACAGGTCGTATCTGAACTCCCTAAAGAAAACTTCAACTGCCGCATCATCCTCCCTTACGACAATGCGAATTCTCACCCCGCGCTCAGAACAAAAGAGTTTTTAGAGCAAGAAAACATAGAATTATTGGACCATCCCCTGTCAGCTCCAACCTGAGACCTAATGATTTCATACCTTCCCTAAAATAAATAATAAATTGCCTGGCCAGAGATTTTCATCACCTGAAGAAGCTTCAGATGCTCACAAAACGCCTCATTTTGGAGACCGAAACATCCGAATGGAATGGTTGTCAATGATTGGTTCCATCGTATGAAAAATATATCAAATTTCGGAGATTACTCAAAAGGCAATATATATATTTTTAAAAGTAAAGTTGAGTCACTCTCGACTCCCCAAATCTTCCGTGCTGCCCTCGTATCTACATTTAGTGTTTAAACAAAGACACTAATCAAGCTTTGTAATAGGAACTTTGGCCGTAGCCCGTTTAAATACAATTCTAAGTTAGAAGTCCATTCTTAAAGCCACTTTGATATTTTTAATTTATTAAACTTTTGGTTCTCAGTCAATACATTAACTTCTATAGATTAGGTCACAAACTTTGTAGAACATAGTCACTTAACAACCACTGAAACACAGACAACTCCAATAACTCGTATACTACTTTAAATCTCTTATTTTTATAGTTAAGGTTTTTTAAATTCTGTCACGTTAAACATCAAAACATCATACGATGCATAAAAAAAGAAACTTCGTTCCTGTATGAATTTCATCTGTTAAATCACTCTTACTATAGGCTTAAAATATCAGTCCAAATTTTCGGCTGTTTAGATTAAAATATTTCATGTTACACCTCAAAAGTCATTTACGCCTGTAAACGGAAGCGAAATAATTTTAACTCATGTTTATGTTTATTCACGTTAGCTCTTTTGTTTTTTAAACATTAGAAATTTAAAAAAAACATCTTGCAAAATGCATGGACAATGCTTATGAATTTTGCGCAACAACGAGAAATAATAAAAAATCACGCAAAAAGTGACCTACGCCGATGAGAAACCTTTATTCAAATATATTCGCATGCAGTCTAAAATAATCAAATGAAACATTACTAATTGCCTTCTTATACTTTAAATTAAATCAATAATGTGACATATATTCGTAGCCTTTTCAGATATATTTAATTAGATTGACTCTATGTAATATTTTTATATGAGCATTTTAGACATTGTTGCAAAAATGTTATTTTTAATGTAATAAAACAATTGTTTCTTATCGTTTGTCTTATGATACTTAGTTCATAATTATTTGTTTTATTTACGCGATTATTATACATATCAAATCCACTAATTTACGGATTTTCGCGTTACTTAATTATATTTATTCCTCGACGTTTCGGATTCTTTCCAGCATCCATGTTCACAGAAGACTAAGTTGGTATATGTCTGTATCTCTATGTTTTCGAATAACCGTCAGTTTTTATTTAAAATTGACATATCGTTCGACAGTTCCGTTTTACGACACAGATCTCTCCTACACCTAAACAGTGTAATTCCCCTTAAAAATTGCATTCAAATAGAGAGTTTTCTAATAACCTGTACAGGGTGTAATCGTATACAATAGGAAAGCTTACATCATTTTCTATCTAAGAACTGATTGAAGTTTAAGTGAATTTGTCGGTTTTAAACATTATAACAATTAATTAAAAAAAAACTTTTTCTTCTGGTGATGGAATAAAAATATGAAACAACAGAAAGACCGTGAATATCTAATAAATTGTAAAAAGCTGCCTAAGTAAAGCGGGACGATTCCCTAAAGTAATACTTTTTGATGTTTTCAATCAATCTATAAAAAGACTTTGTTTTAGTAAAAGAAAGAGAGTAAATAATTAATTAACATTCTGTATATCGGCTTTTGCTGCAATATTAAATATCCTTTTAAACATATAAGCCGATAGTCTAATAATACAGTATCATGAAGTAGACGTTATAAAAAGTATATTCTTGTACTAATTCCTTTCAAGTTTCTTTGTTTTATGTACGACAGCAAACCCATTACGCGCAGCTTGAACGGATCAAACGATTGACGTTATTTGTATTAGTTAATTGCCAAGGAAAGGTTATTCTAGGAGAATTATAGATTATTCTAGGTTATACTCTTAGTAAGTACAAAAAGTCTAATAAATCATGAGCTCAAAGTGTTAAAAAGAAAAGGATTATACTAAATATTTTACAAAATAATTAAAAAAAAACACACCCCAATAAATTAAATCATGCTCAAGATGACACGAATTATTTAATTCATTGACTTTAATATTTATCACCAATTAGAGATAAATAGAATGTATATAATGATATCAATGCTTTTAACCTTATTTCACTTAGATGAAGAAATAACGATCTGCTCATTTGTCCCCCCAAGATTTGAACTCGACCGGTTCCGGTTCCTAAAGCACGACCTTAACTTAAATTTACCAACCTTACATTTGAGACACAAAACCGTGCTATCAATATTATTTAAGCAACATTGGTCCTAGGTTTTAAATGGCACGCGAATACATCCACCACCTTGATCAATGATCAATTTTTTCTAAGAAACTGTCTTTGAAGTTTCAGAAATGTACTCGCCTAGTGGTAAACTTTTGATAAAAGCTTTCTTTCATTGACTGTTATTACCACCAGTTTATATTATTGTCTTATACATAATTTAATGACTCAAGTGCTAAAACAAAATCAGTACAAAGGATTTTGGAACGTATCCCACCACGCTGGTCCAATGCGGGTTGGTGGGTGGACCGACTTTTTACATGCCGATCCGACGCATGGATCATCTTACTTTTCAGACAATTGGCTGATCGGCCCAAATTGCCCTAACCAACTAGGAAACAACAATGAAAATTTGTTGAGTCCCCGCAGGATTCGAACCCATGACCTCCAGTTTCTAAGGCACACGCCTATACCAGTAGGCTACGGAGGCAGTTTCAACACACAACATACAACAAAGACATTCTTTCAAGAAATTAAACTACATTTACAAAGTTTTTTTTTAAAAAATGGGACCAAACGACAGCTAAAACCTGTAACTCAAACAAAGAACTAACGAAATCAAAACACTAGAAGTAAAGCAACAAGGTGACGTAAAAAAATAAAAAAAACATTCGCTTCGAAGCGCCTCTTAAAGCCTTCTTTTCTTAATGCCAAATCATACCTTGCTTCTTATCATATTGAATCCTTTATCAGGTCATCATCGTATTAAATTTTGATTTGAATACTCAAACGTTTTGTTGAAAAAAGCATATATTGTTCTATCATCATCATCAGCCTGTATTAGTTTACTCTTAAAATTGATACAAAAATTTATAATATATATACTTACTTACAACGATATCTGTTGGACTGGCTTCCCAATACGAGTTGACTCACAGATTACATCCATGCGAATAAAAAGTGAATAACGGTCAGTTGAATACTTCAGCATGTAGTAAACAGTGCGTTTTTTGGAGGAATTATATAGAATATACGTAAACAGTCTTTACGCTGTGTTTTTAGTTAGAAAACCATTAACAATAAAATTATTCAATGTAAGGCGTGTTTCATGTAATTAACGCAAAAATCGTTAAAGGCACTTAATTTTATTTTTGCGTACATGAAATACAATAATAATAAACACAGGAAATTTAAACACCATAGCGATAGATGAAAGGTCGACTAGTTCAGTTGTAGAAAGATAAATTTTGAATATATTTTTGCATGACTTAAAAATATATTACTGACTTACCAATTTGACATTTGCAATATAAAACATAGTGCATTTTGTAACGATAATTGTCATCGTATGAAGATGAAGTTCAATTGCATACTACACGGAGACGGTTGGTAAGAAAATTTTTAATCAACACTAATAAGCTTCCTCTTTAGTTCTTTAAGTATTTTCTTAGACAAAGCATAAAAACAGAGCAACTCAATTCCGCTGAATCAACTCAAGTTAAATTTACTTTGAGCGTTTGAATTTGCACTTTTGATAGAAGCACTTGCCTGCTATTTACTGTTTGTCTTTTTGTTATATAGTATATCGTATATTATTATTGAAATGTGACGTGCGTATGTGTTTTATAGAATATGCAATAGGTTTTGTTCAAAATTTGTATCATTGAAGTTATCTAATATAATAGGATATACACTAATATACACTGGACATCACCATAACAGCAGGAGTATTACTGACTATTTATAGTATTTGGAAGGTGGCACACGTAGGGCATTCTTCTGTAAAGGATGTTTAAATCGATAACTAATACATAGGAACTATTTAAACTTCAATAAATGATTCATAGCAAATGAGGTGGAAAATTTCTCCGAATTCAATCGAGCGCTTTACAGGACAACTTCTTTAATTAAATTCATTGTCGGATTTGAATAGAATTAGACAACGTGGTGTGGAAATCTATAAAACAAAGTTTGTATTATTCATGTAGATAAACTTGTCTAAATAGTACAAACGGTGCCATAGATTTGTGGTTATTAACCCTTCTACTCAAACATTAGTAAGTATGCAACCCATCAACACATAAAAAAAGGAGTTAAATTCGATAAAACTGTTTTTAAAATGGCATTTAAACTCAAAAACTAAAAAAAAAATCAGCCAATTAAATGAAATATTTCTTTATTTAAATTTTGAACGCAGATTGCCTTAATTATACTAACATCCATTGGCGAACTTTCTATCAAACGCGGTGTATTTCTCTAATTATATCTGTCGGCGTAAGTAGTTCAAACGATTAATTTTATTGTTAAATGGTGTTAACTTGCTAAGATTTAATTATTGTTATTAGTCAGTATTAGGATATCAATGTTATAGACAATCGATTCTCAAGTGTTGTATCGAGTTTAAACAATTTCATCTATTTATTTGCGATTACTTTCTAACACTTCAAACGCGAGATATCAAAAGTGTTAAATATTGTGATGTTTAGACATTGTGAATTACTTTCTGAATTCATTTAAATAATTAACAAATGAATTGCTACTTAACAATATTTAAACAAAACTCGATGCAACACATGATTTTGATTGATTGATTGATTAAACACTGTAATAAAATAATCTAATTTTAGAATTAGTTTTAAACATTTATTTTACGGAATTGTCTGGGTAAATTAAACAAGAATAGATGTTTGTTGAAACAATTAATAAAAGTAAATATGAAAATGTTATGACTTCTAAAACATCGCCACTTTGATATTAAAAGGGCTGGATTTATTGTGAAATCACATTGTGTTGTGAGCTGTCGGCGAGGCAGGTTATTCTGTTAGTACCCTCTAATTCCTCATTACTATAGAACTGTGATAAGTGATTAATAATAATAATTTAAAGTGTTAGCTTATTTGTTTTATTATAGAATTAATTAAGTTGTTTAATTTCATTGATTGCCGATGAGTGACCCTGATAAAGAGATAAGTGACGTTAACCCGGCTGGCGACACTGTTTCTAAAAATCCATTGGACCAGACGCCTCGTTATATCAATGACTTCTAATACGTTCAAAAGAATCACTAAAAGTTAGGCTATCCAGTTAAACTCGATCATTACTTAAAAAGTTGTAAAAGAGTCGTTTTAATATACTGCTGTTAAACGCCTTTGGCTTTTGTGGTTGTTACATCAAAGTATACAAAATACAAAAATATTTCTATACTCTTAGAAGTTTTCGGGTCAAAATAAATTAATTTGATTATGGTTGGTTGCGGCGCGTGGTCACTCAAGTTACGTCAGCCAATTTGATTGGACCAACTAGCTCGAGTGACGGCGATATGTTAGATCCTATTAAAGAACCAGAAGCTAGGCGTGATCGGGCTCGGACAACGGGTTATGAAGCCGGATTGGAAATGCGTTAAAAGGAAGGATAAATACCTCGTCGGATGGCGGCACAGCTGCAGCCGTCTTCGTTGATGCGGTTGGGGTTCGCGGTAAACTTAAAACTATTAGAACGGAGCGTTGGCCTCGCGTCGCGTGACTTTAAAATATGATGCGCTGCGTAGGAACTTTCTGAAGGCATTTTCGACAGCGGCGGCGCTGGCGCCGACCGCGTCTCGAAATATTCTCCTTTAACTTCCTTTATTCGCGAGATGAGGAAAACTAAAGGAAAAAGGAGGGCAGGCAAAAGGAACGGTACACTAAGAAAGGGAGGGAAAACTATTGCGTAACCAATTTGTGGCTGTGTTAGGCGACATAGAAATGCGCGCGAACAATGGTTATAAAGCATAAGTACCAATTTAATTATTTACTTTCGCGCTTTCAGATGTCTCGTTTTCCCACTGACTGACCAGACAGGTAAAGAACCTTGACTCTGATTTTCACGAAGCTATACATCAATTATATTATTTAGATATCACTTATGACGGCTGCAGAATACTAATTTGACAATAATGAGGTGCATTAACATTTTCCTTATTGCTGTGTTATGACATTTTGACATAAAGGTTTTTGACAGTTGAACCCGACATAAATTTATAGAAGGGGTTTAAAAAAGCGACACTTACGTACTTATTACATATACTATTACTATTACAATTACAATATAAAGTAGACCAATATTATTTAGATGAAAATGATAAAATCATAACTTTATCAAAAACGTAACATATTTGTAAACAAAATAATAATTTTTCATTTATATTATATTATCACCAAAGGCTTGCATTACAATGCGTCAATTATGAAGCCATGCCGGGCTTTGAAGCTGTCGATGTGCCTATAAGAAAATTTTCTGATTTGTAAAGGTTTAGCCGATGAGAATAGAAATTTATAGCATATTGGATACCTCGGGTCAAGTTCCTTGAAACTAATAGCGTTTATATTGGACGTTGTTCGGTAAGTGATTAAATTTATTATAAAGATTCCTTTTAGAAGTATGTTAAGGCATTCTATGTACAGTCTCATCCTTTTGATTGATGAATTTTCTTGAAATGAACATATTCATGCAACGACGTATAACTAACAAAAATAAACATGTTTATAATTTTTAGGTGTTGATTCCTACTTAAGTTCTTATAGGCTATACTACACCAAAGAAAAATTTTGATCATGTTCTGAAAATTTCAATTAAAATAAAGCATTTAATATGTTCAAAACTATAAGACTGATAAATTTTTGATAAAATAGACCTTTTCAGATTAAAAATATACTAATATTTTTAACAATAACACTATTCCTTGACGAATGACACAACATCATCTAGTCCCAAACTAAGCAAAGCTTGTACTATGGAAACTAGATAACTGATAAATAGATAGACTTACTTTCTCTTTTGTAAATAAATACATATTATGTATCCAGACAAGAGATGGATTGTTGCTCAGGTTTTCTTTTACATCAACTCCAATATCTGAAAGTATTATTTGAGTGTGTGAGATATTTAGCTTTTTATCAATAAAATCGTACAATATAAATGGTGAATGCAATTATAATTTTTTTTAAATGTGAATTCTTGCAGAAAGTCATTTACTTGCCATATTAGATTCTTCCAATTGAAAATAAATAGTATGGAAGGATTCTATTATTAAGAATATAAGATAATAGTTATAAAAAATAATTTTTTAATCTACCACAACCTCACGTTTCCTTTTCGATGATACCCTAGGAATAGATTACAAACGGGAGTATGTAAAATTATACTGAATTGCTTTTTCCGTACTAATGGTAAAATGCGTTTTGGAAATTGATATGCTTACTTTTTGGTTGGGGGATGATAGCTTCCTTACATCATCAGCCTGTGATAGTCCACTGCTGGACATAGGCCCCCCCTTAATACACCGCTATCCATTAGGGGGTTTGGACCGTATCCACCACGCTGGTCCAATGCGGGTTGGTGGGTGGACCGACTTTTTACATGCCCATCCGACGCATGGATCATCTTACTTTTCAGACAATTGGGTGATCGGCCCAAATTGCCCTAACCAACTAGGAAACAACAATAAAAATTTCTTGAGTCTCCGCAGGATTCGAACCCACGACCTCCGGTTTCTAAAGCACACGCCCATACCACTAGGCTACGGAGGCAGTACGGAGGCGGAGGTACTCAATGGTATAATATTTCCATGTTTGAGATAAGAGTACGAAAATGCTACAACTTTTTGAGTGCAGTATACGTGACCTTCTCTTATTTCAATCACAATCAGTCACATAATATATAACACTACGTAGTCGACCACGCTTCATTTTTCAGCTTCTCTATATAAAATGATTGACAGTCTTACATTTTCAAGATTCTGCGATCGTATCGTATACATTAAGACAATTTTCACTAACAAATTTGTTCCGTAGAATTTTATGTGACGAACAATATTTCCCTCAAAAAACAAAGTTTACGCGTTGTTATTCTACTCGTCGATGGAATACAAACTTAGATCTTTGTTTAAGTATGAATTTTAAAATGTTGTTTATTTTGTGAATAAGGTATGAAACCACTAGGAAATATTAAAATTTTAGAAGCCTAGAAACCTCACAGCAGCGTAGCTATTGTGAGGGATACTTCTAATTCTACTTTTAATTGCTAGTATTCAAGCACGGTATGCACTCATTAATGTTCAACTTATATTTTTATCATAAAATTTTGATCACTTGTACCTTAAACACATAGTTACTCAAAGTTTGGATATTCTGTTAAATGATACAATTAAATTTTACCATATAATATTGATAAATTAAATGTCTCAAAAACCTAACAATTATTTAGGCAATTTTATTTAGTAGTAAACTTTTTTGATAAGAAATTGCTACGTAAATTTTGCAAGAAATTTAACTCTTTTAACTATTTATCAGGAAGGAAATATTGCGTTAACTGTTTTACAAAGTAATTTGTTCACAAAAACTAAAAAATAAAATCGTATTTCATGATATATGAGTCGTCGTTACCGGTGCATAAAACTTCAGTTGACTGTTTGACATTTTTCATACTTTCTGACGCACATAAATTAAAAGCTTTTGACGTTGACTATTAAAATAGAAAAGGTGTACAGTGTCCGAAATATTTTGGCACGGGGTAGTTCTACAATTGTACACTAAACAGTAAATAAATGATACCTTTCACAAAAGTTAATTTATTTTACTCATCAAATTAGTACCTAAATTATTTCTCCTTGACTAAAAATTAACTACGTTAGAGGTTTATAAAATAATATGTTTATTTTAAACTTATAGAAGCGAACGTTTGATAGGTTTGCGTATGTACAGCTTAGATATGGTAGACGAAATGTTTCCGGATAGTTGTTTTGAAATTATTCATTTGGATTTGCACTCTTTAGTAATTTGTCTCGGACTATTCCTAAAAGTTTATGACTTAATAGAAATGCACTTGTTGCAGTAATAAATTTCTAAGATCTCGCTCCGATGGAAATCGCTGGTTCGATGACCTGAATCAGTTAATTTTAACCAAGTTGTCATATAGCCAATACAATAACTTGCTTAAAATAAGATAAAGACATGAATATAAATTCGTATACATAAAAACGTTCAGAATATTTGACATTTTAGTCCAATGCCTGAAAGCTAATATCGTTCATTTTAGACTTTAGATAACTTTCACTGACAGGTCTATAGAAATAAATTCTATGTTATTTAACAGCTCGTCGGTATGATAGACCGATCAACCACTAACGTAGCTCTACACGTAACACTGTTGTAACAATTAATTTTGTATAAACATTGTTCTCGTACAAAATTTATTTAAATTTAATTTACATTTTATCATATGCAGCTGTTTATACTCTCGGTACAATCATTTAATGTCGTCTTTCTTGCAATAGAAGGAAATAGCGAATCGGTAACTTTAGCTAAATGCACATCGCAAGTAAATATTTATTTATTAATCAATATACACATTTATTAACGTCCATGAAATATGATGTACTAAATCATAATATTCGCAAGTGTGTTAGTTCACATCATCACATGATCACATCATCAGCCTTTGTTAGTCCACTGCTGGACATAGGCCTCCCTAATACACCCCTATCCATTAGGGGTTTGGACCGTTCCCACCACGCTGGTCCAATGCGGGTTGGTGGGTGGACCGACTTTTACTTGCCCATCTGACGCATGGGTCAACTTACTTCAGACAATTGGGTGATCGGCCAAAATTGCCCTAACCAACTAGGAAACAACCATGAAAATTTATTGGGTCCCCGTAGGTTTCGAACCGACGACCTCCGGTTTTTAAAGGACACGCCCATACCACTAGGCTACGGAGGCAGTTAGTATGTTTAATCGAAATATCTTATTTTGCCTTAATTATTACAGACGCATCTAATTATTTTAGTATAATAAATAAACTCGGATCGAAGGGCGATTAGAGCTAAGGTTTCAAATTCACTGCGAAAAATTTGCACAAAGTATGACTGCCAACACTAACTGTATGCTATATTTAATTACGACACTAACTTACTTTATCTGATCCTAATAAGAGAGAAAGGGCTGTATATTAAAAAAAAACAAATATATGTTAAGCAATGAAATTTATTGATTCTATTTATTTCACGAGTCAGTTTAGAATTAGTTTACGCCCTAATTTATCATATCAATTATTTCGTTGTTACTTTCATCATTGTATATGAAAATGTTATATTTAATTTCTATAACTAATATATTAATATTATAAATAATAAATGATATTACTTAGTTTACAAACTCAGTTTCCAAGCTTATGTTCTGTGAGCTATAATGAGGGCTAATTACAGGGTCCTCTTAATTAAAGCTAACTCTAAAATTTGCACCGCAATATATTTTAGTCAGACTACTAAGTTAACACACCAAAACAAGAATTTATTGCAATTAATATTAAATACTATATAATTACATTTATGTTGTATAAATATTTTATCTTGTTCCATCCCATTAATACGTTTTTTATTCTAGTGTACAGTCTTTTCGCGTACAAAAAATTCTGAAGTTAATATGTAAAAAAGCTTTGTAAAAACGTAAAAATAAATGTAAATCCAATGATCATATTATAAAGTAAGATGATCCATGCGTCGGATGGGCATGTTAAAGTCAGTCCACCCACCAACCCGCATTGGACCAGCGTGGTGGGATACGGTCCAAACCCCTAATGGATAGGGGTGTATTAGGGAGGCCTATGTCCAGCAGTCGACTAACAAGGCTGATGATGTGTGATGTGATGGTGATATTGTAATATAATATCCCCTAAGTCGATTTTGACTACGGCGCCCGATCTATATTAGAGATCAGCCAACTGCGCAGGGGATAATATAGTGCACAAGTGTGCGCGCAAATACAGGTGCACTGCCTATTCCTTCATCCTCATAGTCCAATGGGACGTAAAACCGACACGGCCTGATAGAGACTTTTTGCAAGTCCATCCGATGCAAGGATCGTTTTACGTTACAGGAAATCGGATTATCGACCCGTATTGCCGTAAGTGACTAGGAAGCAACTTACAAAGTTTTTTGAGTCTCCTCAGGATTTAAACCCACGACCCCCGGTTTCTAAAGTATAACCCTTATCACTAGGCTACGGAGGCAGTTATTATAAATATAATCTAATTATATATGCTTATTACATAGACAACAATGCGTTCGGCCATAGGATTTTGTTTGTATAAAAAATCATAAAAATCTAAGCTAGCTCTATACAGTGACGACAAAACTGATGCTTGAAGTAAAATAAGAAATAGTAAGCGAATTGTAGTTAATGGAAGGGTCCGTTTCTCATTCGCTAATTAGAAGCATCTGTTCATCTCATTAATGCTAATTGAGGATTAGTGCCCATTCAACCTTTTTAATATTTTATTTACCTCAAATAAAACACGACTAAATAAAAAAAAGGCTTGCGAAAGCCAGTTAACCTGGTTAAAGGCTCGTTTGCAATAGCAAAGTTTATGTACGTAGTTTTTTTCTTTTTTGTGAAAACTCAGTCATTTTGTCACTTGCTATCAGCAGGAAAGGCTAAATTATTTACGAGTAATTGAAAATGTATAACTTTCAAAATTCAGGTCTTATTGATCTCTTGTGCAGATAAAATGTAGTGTTTAAAGTCAGTTTGTAGGACTCCTGTCCTACCGATTTTTAATAAAAACGGACTCAAGTTTATAGTAGTAATTAACTAAATAAACAAATATTTAATTGTTTTAAATATTTCTTTTAATCCTATTTAAGTTACTAAAATACAAAATTTTTTAGTTACATTTTAAATAACATTTTTTATTTTCATAGTAGCCCAAATGTTATACAGTTGACGTGACTTACTCATGAGTGAAATGAGTTCCGACCATCCAACACTTTCATTTCAAACTCTTATATTTGTTTCAGTCTTCATGTTTCAACAAAATCTAAAAGCGTAGAATTACTTTATTAATTAAACTCGATAAAATCCGTTAAATATTTATTATTAATCATGTACAGTATTCATAACAGCCGAAAGTATAAAGTAGGATTACTGTTTTGCATTTAGGAATACTAGTAGAGAGAAAGGCTTAGAATCATCAATTATACGAAATGGTTGTGATTTAATACAATTAGAAGGGTGATGCCTATTTAAACGCTTTTATATACCATAAATGATACGGTGCTAGGTCCCTGTTTACAGGAGACCGTCTGGGCGAGATACCACCGCGTGCCTATTTCTGCCGCGAAGCAGTAGTGTGAAAACACTACTGTGTTCCGTTGAAGGGCACCGTAGCCAGCGTATTTACTGGGCAAACGAGACCCTGCATCCTATGTCTCATGGTAGGCAGCGCGTTGGCGATACCACTGGTATTACTAATGTCTATGGGCGTCTGTGATCACGTCCCATCAGATGGCCCGACTTCTCGTCTGCCTGCGTATGCCATAAAAAAAATGATGCTGAAGTCTTACCACTTACCAAACGCAATGAAATATTTAATTTATCTTTGCCATCAATAACGATATTAGCTGTATGATACTATAAAATTGTGTTACTGCTTTTTTACGGATGACTCACGTTGGTGGAGTTAACCGCTACAACCCGGCGGGTTCGAGGGGCTGTGCAACTTTAAGTGTGCACAGACTTCACCTCTATTCTGTGGCTTAGCTCCGAGGGACCCTGAAGGGGACCTCGGTTCGGCTGCCACTTCTTTATCCCGTGAGCGGGCTTGATCGAGGGTGCCCAAGAGGGCCGAGCCTCGGCTCGATCAGCCGCTGGTCAGGTCCATGCCTATACCCGTTAGCAACACTTATCGAGGGCGCCCCGGTGGGCCGAACCTCGGCTCGATAGGTTGCTTTAGGACTTATTAGTGAGAAGTTAATAACCGCCCTATCTGGCTGGTGAGAATCGGCCAGGTACGTGCCGATATCTATTATACGGTGTATTCGTTTGCCCTCGACGGCGAGGACAAGATGTGTTGCGTCTCTGCGAGTTAAAACGTGCTTGCACGATCGTTATCTCATCGTCCGGATCTGTAATCGCGTTTCGCGCTCTTCGGTGGATGTCGTTTTTAGCTAGTGAGATTGTTGGTTCGTAAGCGGCGGCGCTCCGAACTAGTTCGTTTGGATGTTGCGAAGCCGAGTCAAAATATCGGATAGATGCTTGTTTTAAGTACTGTTGAATGGTTGGCAATTTCAGATCCAGGTGCATGTAATACGACGCACCAGTGGCCCTGTGAATGAATCTGTTTTGCAGGACTTGAAGCTTTTCAATATGTGATCGTTTTGCATACACGTACATAGGACGTATGACTGTCTTGTACAGCAACACCTTATAGCGCAGAGATAACTTCCTTTTGGATTGATAATGTGCGGGCCGAATGTTAGGAATTTATCTAAGATTACCCCAAGGTATTTGGTCTGTTTGATCTAAGGGATAGGGCAATCTACGAGTCGGACATTGGAAGGAAGGCACGGTCTTCGTCGCGTGAACAGAATGGCGGCTTTTGGAAGGATTGATTTCTATTCTCCATTTCCGGAACCATTCCCTAGGATATTTCCATTATCCATTTTCTTTTATTGCTCTCGAAACAAATAATCTATGTTAGAAATAGAAATCAAGGGAATTTTTGGTAATAGTAATACATATGTTGTTAACATAATAACTTACAACAATAACTTATCTGTGAGTATATTATCCTCGAACATTAGCGTATATTTTACGTTAGTCATTTGTAATAATCAAAGCAGTTAATAGGTTTACTCCGGTAACATTAGGTGAGGAATAAAAAGAAAGATGGACTGCTACTACAATATTAATATTAATATCAATTACTGGATGATAATAATAACTAAAATGGCAGACCCTTAGATGTAAAGAGTAATGATTAAAACCTGACAAAAATGAAATGCATCGACCAAAGACATGCCAATTTTTTAAGGCTATTAATATATTAATGATTTATACTCTGCTAAAACTGAATTTAAATTTAAAATTTCTAATATTACGTTTTTTTTGTTTTCTTGTAGCTAGAATACATTTTTTTAAGGGCAGTAAGCAAATCAAAATGTGACTATCGTAATTATTTCTTATAATAATATTTATATAATAATTTATATAATATTTCTTAATTATTTCTTTTATTTACGCGATTTTTATACATATCAAATCCACTAATTTACGGATTTTTCGCGATAATTAAATATATATATTCCCTATAGGGAATAAATATAAGTAACCGATAGTTGATATGTATAATATTTCTTTATTGACCATTGAAACATTAGCATAATTAATAATAGAATGGGACTGTTAACTGGATTGAACTATTGTTATATAACTTTTATTTGTTTAACGTGTTGTTGATGAATCTAATTCATCATGTTATCAACATGCGTCTAGATTCAATTAATAACTCTTTTTTCATTTTATGCATTTAGTATGCTTTTTATGCATTAGTATGCTATGCAAATATAGCGGCTAACGGCTAGCTAACTCGGCGTTTTTCTTTAATGAAAGTTAATTGTTATTTTATCTACCCAATGTGTACAATACATAATATCTATTAAGATATAATACATAATATATATTCTCAATTAGTAAATTAAAAACTCTTACGCCGCTAACATAATATTTTTACGTTGATGGTCATTGGCAATAATCCTACCATGTCACACTGTTAATTAATACCGGACACACATTGAATAAATAACGCAATTATTCCTTTGATCATTAATACCCTTGCGTTTGCATTGGAAGCTAAAATTAGAATATTCTATATAAAATATTAGTTATATGTTTTATTAATTACAGAATACTAAATTAACATACTGTGGTGTGTGGTGGTGGTGGTGGAGGTGGAGGTGCTTCTCTAACTCTCACTTATACCTAGTCTTTTCGGCTCGATTATAGGCAGTTAGTATGAAGAATTAATGTAAGGATTTTGTGTAGTTTAACTAGATACATTCGTAAATTCAAGTAAGCAAATAATTTAAGAAGTTTGCATTTGTCCTTCTACATTTTTCTAGAAACAAAACACCCACTGTTTTTGTTGCGACAACTAAGCGACTAGATACACAAAAAACTATTTTAATATGATAATCATCCACCTGAAAATAAACGCTCGGTGCATAAATCACGGGTGCAAACTTTACGACAAATTGAATAGTTGATTATAAATATGAAACTTTGACATGTGTTTAAATAAAGCATTGCAGTTTTAACAAGTGCATGACTGTAAACTGGACAACTTTCAGAGCAGGCGATCAAATGAACAAACTGCTACTCAGATCCCTTTTTCACGTGGTTGGCAATTAGCGATTTTGGGTCACCATTTCATTTTCTGACGAGGGAATAGCTTTTTACAGGATAAGAATCAGTTTTCTATACTACCAAAAAATATTCTGAAGTTGGTTTGCAAATTTTGCTCCTTAAAAACTTTTAAAACTTAAAGATATAATAGTTAACGGATTCGAACTCGCTATCTTTGTTGATCTCGCGTTTGAAAAGTGCTAATACGATTAGGCCTCGGATAGTAAGTAAAAACGACTTATCACAAATTTAACTAAAAACAGGATCCCATGACGAGTAATATCAAAATAAATTTAGGAATACTATGTAAAGCAGACTATCTAGGTCAATGACAGGAAAAACAAGTTTTCTAACGCATTTGTGAACTAGTTTGTTATATGCTACAAGCCCTTAGCAAATTGCAACTATGCAGCGTCATCTATTCATTGCAACATCGATTCACACGGTACAAATATGCTGCGTCAAACGGTCGACACGAGGCAAATATGCTTCATCAACAGGAACGGTTTCGAGCGAACCCAAAGGGCCGCTGCCATCCGACGCTGCACTTTACTGGGAAGTTTCCATCGTGTTGAATTATCATTACGATAATTTCAATAGTAGGATACCTAGGGTGGCTTAGGGATCTAGAATAGATACCGACGCGCCGGTATCCTGGAACCTGAGTCCCGTGCTGGAGGAAAAATCCGAAAATCGATCCCGAAGAACCAGAATGAAATCCATGTAGTACACTTAAGATTATCCTTGTGTGTTGCTCTCAATATCCTTATAGGTGTCCTTTTAGTTTCCAAGATTTTTCATCCTAAGTACACTACCCTAAAGAGCCTGCACGTGCACAAATTGCTCGTAGGCTCAACTGGATAGCTATAGAAATATTAGTGTAGATTTAGATAAGACCGTAGATTCCTCGATAGACTCGATATTAAATCAGTCCTCGAGATGGCCGACGTAGACGCAATTTTAAAGCCCTACGCCTGGTACCCGATTTTGACGGGAACCGCATATATTACCTAGATTTATCCACTTATGTGACCAAATAGTAGCGGAATATGTACTTACAAATCCCGCAACAGAGCTAGCTAAGTTATGCCTGGTAAACGGTATACTTAATAAAATTACCGGGTCAGCTGACAGATTATTAACTTGAATGGCATTTCTGAAAGTTGGGATAGCATAAAGAATACTCTAATTAATAATTTTCGGACCAGAGAGATGAGACCGCTTTATATAACGACCTTATGTTGGCTACGCAGGGGAATAGTTCGCGCAAGAATTTTTCGATAAATGTTTAAATTTATTCAGTACCATTATGACATACGTCAGCCTACATGAGAGTGTCGATACCACTATTGAAGCTAAACGTACTTTGTATAAAAAGTTAACAATGCAGGCATTTTTGCGAGGTTTAAAAGGCCCTTGGGCTCTCGTATCAGAATTATGCGTCCAGATAGTGCTGAAAAAGCCTTAGAGTTCGTGCAAGAGGAATTGAATGTTATGTACTTACAAAACCGTAATGATTCAATTTCGGAAAAGAAGTCACAAGGTTTCAATTACCCAAACAAGTGCCAATAGTTCCTAATATCTTACCCGCGTTTAAACCATTCAATTCCGTTGCTCGACCACCACAATTGCCCAATTGGCAGCCCTCAACAGACGTGGAAGCCTAATTTCCAGCAGCCTCTGCCATCTAGACCAATAAATATGCCTACGCACGCAACAAATGTTCCGTGGCCACCGCCTAACTAGGGTAATTTGGGGTTTATTTTGCAGCGCATTACGCTGCAAAATAAATTCAAATGCCCTAGTATACTCTACACAAAATCAAGGCCCTAAGCCTAGTGAGTGGTGTCAGCCACTACGTTACCCGAGAAGGCCTGCGGGTAACCAACTACCGGTCATGATTGGCACAAATATGGTAATCCCCGTCTTCTAACTATTTTAAAACGAAAGAAATGAATATTAATGAAGTTGATAACTATAGTGATCTCTATTACCCTGAT
Source organism: Lamproptera curius (assembly GCA_029286875.1). Classification (NCBI taxonomy): domain Eukaryota; kingdom Metazoa; phylum Arthropoda; class Insecta; order Lepidoptera; family Papilionidae; genus Lamproptera; species Lamproptera curius. The sequence goes on from JAGSMT010000317.1 coordinate 132,905, forward strand.
TGTTATATGTACGACCCCATGGTTATTATTTGTGTGATCCTTACAATGTTTATCCCACAGGAAGTGATTTTATGATTGTGCAACCTCAGTAATTATATCGAGCCCGGTTGTGACGTGATTGACGAGTGCCCTTCAGGTAACTCAGTGAACCTCAGCCCTCTAGTAGTTCGGGAGAGGAGCAGGATTTTCAGAATCGTACAAATTCGAACAACTTAAAATAGAATTGAATTTGCAACCTCAGAGACAGCTTCCATACATACAAATTTTGGATCCACCGTTAAAACTACTTATAGATACAGGCGAAAACCAATCATTTATCTGCCCTGGTGCTATCAGAAATGTTCTATTCGAATTTGCCCTTAACTTTGACCCGTTCGAAGTAACCAATGTTCATGCCACTCAAAGAATAATTATTCTATTAATATTCCTTGTTTCTCAGAGTTCAATGAAACGGACGACATAAAATTATATATTTATAAATTTCATAATTATTTCGACAGCCTTATCGGTTGGATTTATTAGAAAAATTTGAAGCTAAAATCGACTTAAAGGACAAAGTGCTTATCACAGTAACTCGACCAATTCTATTTACATGTATAATTCATGCACGTGAATTGGTACGAAGAAATTATCGGCCAACTCATCTAAAATAGTTAGAATCCGATAAATTTTCATGACGGTGAATGTTTAATTAACGAACAAACGATTTCTAATTGTATTATAAGGGTGTCTAACCACCGTATGCAATAATCGCGGATTTTTAGAAATTACTAACCCGACGCAGCATGATTTAATATTTTCCTAGACCAACCAATTCAAGCCGAGTCCTACAACGTTCAATGTTCTCAAATCCGTCAGACTCGTCGCGCGCGCCGATGTCCTATCTCGCTTACGCACGGATCATTTGAACGTGAGAGGGCGCGTAACTAAACGGTTATGTGCAAATTATGCTGATGTATTCTATATCGATGGTGAAAGTTAACCTTCACTAACAAAATTAAGCATAGCATTAAGACAACTGATGAGATACCGGTATACACAAAAAGTTATCGGTACCCGTATATACATAGAGATGAAGTTAGGGACCAGATAAGCAAGATGCTGAATCAAGGCATTATCCGACCATCGGAATCCGCGTGGAGCTCACCTATATGGGTGGTTCCAAAAAAATCCGACGCATCCGGTAAAACTAAATGGCGTGTCGTCATAGATTTCCGCAAACTAAACGAGAAAACTTATGGCGACAAGTATCCGATACCTAACATAAACGACGTCCTAGATAAACTTGGTAACTGTCAGTATTTTTCGACATTGGACCTAGCTAGCAGGTTCTATCAGGTTGAGATGAATCCGACGACATACCCAAGACAGCATTCAATGTCGAGAATGGTCACTATGAATTTTACGCATGCCAATGGAATTAAAACTCTCCGTCCACCTTTCAGCGCGTAATGGACAATGTTCTCAAAGACCTACAAAACACTATTTGTCTAGTTTATTTAGATGATATTGTAGTTTCTCAGTGACTTCTCTTCAGGAACATATGGTTAACCTGGAGAAGGTGTTCCAAAAGCTAAGAGATTCAAACTTTAAGATACAAATGGATAAGTCTGAATTTCTGAAACTTGAAGACAGCCTATCTTGGGCATATAATTAGTAAAGATGGTATCAAACCTAACCGGATAAGATTTCAGCAATTCAAAGTATCACTACCTACTACACCCAAAGAAATAAAACAGTTTCTCGGTTTAGTAGGTTATTAAGAAAATTTATTCCTGATTTCGCACACGTTACCAAACCCTTAACGCAATGTTTAAAGAAAGGTAAGAAAATCGTAATTAACGCCAGTATACAAGTTGTTTTGAAAAATGCAAGCAGCTCCTAATTAATGACCCGATTCTTCAATACCCAGATTTTTCTAAAGATTTCATCCTTACAACTGACGCATCTAACGTAGCAATAGGCGCAGTATTATCACAAGGGCCTCTAGGTGCGGATAAGCCCGTATGCTACGCGTCGCGTACTTTAAACGATAGCGAAACTAACTATAGTACTATCGAAAAGGAACTTCTTGCTATTGTTTGGGCGACTAAATATTTCCGACCTTATTTATTTGGACGAAAATTTAAAATCGTAACGGACCATAAACCACTCCAGTGGGTTATGAATCTAAAGGAGCCTAACTCTCGTTTAACTCGTTGGAAACTTAAACTCTCGGAATACGATTTCTCGTAGTATATAAAAAGGTAATAGTAATTGTAATGCAGACGCTTTGTCTCGCATCCAAATTAATAACGAAGAAATCAGTTCAGTTGTTGCAAACCCGTCAGAATGCCCACCTTCTGGGGAAAATTCGTCTACAGCCTCGGCTCATACCAGTTTAGAAAATCCAATTTTAGAAGTCCCAATCGTTGCCGAACCATTAAATAAATTTCATAGAGCAGATATGTATTACAGTTGTCGGCGATATCAAAAGCGACCGACGGCTTCTAAACCCTTCGATACGCATACTAGGACATCCGTACAGGTGTCCAAGTCCAACTAGAATCAGATGTAGTGAATGTAATTAAAGAATATGTCAATCCAAAAGTAAAAACCGCGTTGCTTATTAATCCACCGCTTGCATTTTACGATATCATACCTATATTCAAAATAAATTTAAAACTCCGCTATGAATTTAGTGTTATCAAAATTCGAAGTGGAAAATATAAAAGAATACCTCAGGCAACAAGAAATAATAAAGCATTACCATGAGGTAAACCAACCACCGCGGAATAAACGAATGTCATCTCGCGTTATCCCGTCGATATTATTGGCCTAAGATGAAGGACGATATCACAAAATTTATTAATAGTTGTACGGTGTGCGGTCAAGCAAAATATGACCGTAATCCCATTAGACGACAGTTCAACATAGTTCCCCGGCTACGAAACCATTCAAATTGTTCACATGGATTTGCTTTCAATTCAAAACAGAAATATTTAACTATTGTCGACGTATTCTCTAAGTATGCTCAAGCATACCACATTCGCGACAGTACAGCAATCAGCACCTTGCAAGCCTTACTTAAATTTTGTACGCATCACGGTTTACCGCTAACAATAGTATCAGATAACGGCACTGAATTTACGAACCAGTTGTTTAGCGAATTCGTAACTCTGCAAAATATACCATCATAAAACTTTGCCACATAGTCCAAACGATAACGGGATCGTAGAGAGGTTTCACTGTACATTGCTGGAACATCTTCGTATCCTAAAATTAACTCACAAAGATCAAGATATTTCCAATCTAGTCCCATACGGAATCTTAGCTTACAATAGTTCGATCCACTCGTTTACAAGTGTAGACCGTTCGATATAATAACCGGCCACTTTGATCCGCGCGATCCTTTTGATATTGATATGTCTAAGCATTTAATGCAACAATACATGCAAAATCACCGAGATAGTATGAAAATTATATACAATACTATTAATGAGTCATCGTTACATAATCGCACTAATATCATAGAAAATTTAAATAAGGACCGCGAACCAGAAATCGAATACCAACCTGATCAGCGCGTCCGTCAAAAATTAGCGCCGCGATATAGTCAGGATAAAGTTCTTGCGAATCTACCTATACATATTTATACATCCAAAAACAGTGGCCCGTGAGCGAAAAATCGATTAAAACAGGTCCCTAAAAGTGCCCAATTGTTGCAGGGTGCTACTGGTCCTGATTGCTCATTCGATAACGGCTCTGGATATCAATCAAGGGATAACGCTTGAGAGTCTCGACGATGGCCCAGGATACTTCCTTTTCGACTAGGAGCAACCAGGCTAATTACTCACTACCATGCATTTTTACAGTATATTGAACTTAAGATATACGCGATAAAGCTCATATGTTGCAAATTCAATTATCGGTTTCAAAAGTCAGTTGCATAATCATACGTACATGCTATATGAACTCCAAATAGAATATTTATCGTCTAAATTAAATAAAGTTTATACTCATCTAAAACATTAGAACCAATGCGAACAAAAGGGTCTCATTGATGGTTTAGGCTCATTAATTAAGACTATCACGGGCAACCTGGATTATTCAGATGCAGTACGATATGACAATGCTATCAAAATTCTTCAGAATAATGACAATAAAATTGCCAATCAAGTAAATGCACGCGTAAGTCTAAACACCGAATGGATGGCTCAGCATTCGAAAATTATAACTAAATTAGTAGAAAATCAATCCAAAATTAATGTAACCTTGCAGCTCATCCTAAATACCCAAGCTCAACAGGATTCAAGTCTTATAAAATACATGAGATTTGCTCAACAGCTAAGTATAATTACAGAAAATGTAGACGATATATTAGCCGAGTTAACAAGAATAGAGAATATTTTAGCGTTTATTCGTGCATCAAGCACATCATTCTATTATAAGTATTGAGGTTTTGAGGTTACATGGTTAAGAAATTAGAATCAATATATAAAAAGCAACATATGTTAGACTTAGAACTAGAGAATATTACGAAATAATTAAGCCAGGGTATTATTTTTCGGAGACAGAATAGTTATAATTTTAAAATACCTATATTTTCCGCGCACGTTCGACTTATATAAACTGTCCGTCGCTCCCAATAAATACTGGCAGGCCCTCATCCCTCCTTATCCATTGATAGCAACAAACAGGGATGGGTATGTGTGACATGGAGGCTGAATGCCCGAGTACGGTAACCTCTGCGGAGATAAGATGGACCATCAACTTCGGCATCAAGCGGACTGTCCACGCGCTCATAATTAACCAATCTTTTGGCGGAAGCTGCGAGATGACCACCGTAACTCTATCAAGGATCGCCTTGGAGGAACTCGATCAGAAGCATTACGTCATATCATTCCTAATATGACGAAGATACGTATCAATGCTCACGTGAGGACTACAACAACGTCATCGGTACCTACCTGGTCACCATCTCGGCTAACTGTTACCTACATGCGCGGAATTTATCATCACCAACAGCAACGAACAAGTTGAAGGAACGCCTTTGAAGATCATGGGAATACCAGATGACACAAGGAGCTACGTTAGCACATCTTCTCATGTTCACCTGAAATCAATTGATCTCAAGAGGTTGCAGGAAACTCAACATCATATTCTGGTGCAACCGGCTCTACAAGTCGAACAAATCTCGAATTTCCTATACCATACGACGATACCATTGTATGCTATTGTGTCCATAAACACTCATCATCCTGATCGTAGCAACACTAAGACATTGTGGGATGTTGCGATGCTCTAAAGAGCCCTCTGAGGTGCCAGCCCGAGAGGACGTTTATTCGCAGCCTGCAAAACCTGGACCACATAAGACAGCAATACTTCCTCATCTCAAGTCTCGAAGTAGTTGCTGTTCACAGGGAGGTGTTATATGTACAAGCCCTTAGCAAATTGCAACTATGCAGCGTCATCTATTCATTGCAACATCGATTCACGGTACAAATATGCTGCGTCAAACGAGTCGACACGAGGCAAATATGCTTCATCAACGGAACGGTTTCGACGAACCCAAGGAGGCCGCTGCCATCCGACGCTGCACTTTACTGGGAAGTTTCCATCGTGTTGAGATTACTTCATTACGATAATTTCAACGTACCTCGGTCATTCCATTTCTCGCATCGAAAGGAGTCAGACTAGGCTTAGCTTTAGCATAAGTTAAATTGTTATTTTGTCTTAATTAAATTTATATCCAATAATTTTGAGTTTTTTGGGTCCTCCGACGGCGACTACCATAATTAATGTAACGAATCAAAAAAACAAATACATAAAAATGTTTCAATTATTTTAACGTTTTAATTAATTATTGCAAGGCTTAGGCAATGGTTTGAAGAGTTTTGTAATATTTTCTTGCGTGGCTGTTTTCAATAGCTCCTGCAATTCAGACCGATACACAGCAGTCGCATTAGCAATTTGCCACTTAAAAATAAGACTTTTTCCCATAGACGGATTGATGTTCATAAAAAGATCGAAATTCAAACAATGCTATTATTTATTAATCCCACTACAGAAGAATTATAGTCCATTTCAGCAATCAAAAGCCTGTATTTCTCATTGGTCTGTTGCAAAATAGACAATTGTTCCGTAGTGTGGTTCCCAATTTAACAAAACAACGTGCAACGAATAGAACGTGTCAAAAATAGTGTTACCGAGAATGTTCACACAGAAGGAAACACTATAACCTCCTGAGCTATAAAAAGACGTGAGCATTATAGCCTAATGTCTGTAGAAAAGCGTAAGAGCTTTATGAGTATAATCTTTTTGCAAAAACTCCTTACTTTTAAACTTGATTGTCGGTCTCTTTTAAAGGATGTTAATATTAATATTCCTCGTGTTAATAGCCGGGTAAAAAACTATAAAACTTTCCACATAAAAACTTCTGATGCAGATATCTTTTCGGACAAACCACATATTGTCAAAAAATATATTAACTAGGGAATTTTAACTCTTAAAGACTCTTAAATACTTACATTATATGGCTTCATTTAATTTATAAATATATGTTTTTTTATACATGTTTTTTATTATATATATTTCCTTAATACATATTTTGTAAATAGATAAACTTCAGGTGTAACATTGTTAATATGGTCCGGTTTCACTTATAAATTAAGTTTTTGTTTCTTAAAAAGCTGTTTTTACCTTTAAGTGTATATATGTAGTGATTTGTTTATATTAAGGTGAACCGTTTTTAAATAAATAAATCAATTAACGATCCTAGGAGTTAAGCCTCAGTAAAGTAAAAAGAATCAAATAAAAAAATCGCAGAGGAACTTTCCAACCGAAATAATATCTGAAGAGTTCGACTATTGAAACTGGAATAGGTTTAAGTCATATAGCAGATTGTATGTTAGGAAGATTAACTGTGAAATATTGTTCTTTGTTTATATAAAATTTTAATAAATTGTTATTAAAAATAAAAAAACGGGGGGCTGAACTTATAATATAACTATAAAGCATGTCGTTCATCGATTTAAGAAATGTTTTCAACATTAAGACAGATAAAAACCACCAAAAAACATATACGCAGAAATCTTTTCTTATGATCAGAATAAAGGGATATATTTAAAATTACGAATGAGTCTTCGGTAGTATAGTGGTAAGTATCCCCGCCTGCCCGCGGGAGACCGGGGTTCGATTCCCCGCCGGAGAGTTTATATTGTTTTTGATAATTGTAAAAGAGTGTTTTTCGATACATAATAGTTATATTTTCTATATTCAATATACCTTTATTTACTTGTTTAGTTATTATAACTAATAATAAAGGAAAATGCATTTATGTTATAAGAAAAAAAGTATAAAAAGGATTAACTGGTAAAAATATAAAAATCTATAAATCGTTTATTAAAAATACGTAATATTCAAAAAGTTTTTATAATACATAGTTACAATATGAGTAATATATATTAATAATCAGTGTGTATGTCAGTCTTCTCGAATTGTACTAAATGCCATACAGAGCTTTGATAACGCGTTGAAGGGCTTGATTCCGTAAAAATGTAACAGACAACAAGACAAGCTGGTAATTTTTTACGACCAAATACATTGAGTTGAGATGTTTTCTTGCTTTTATGTAAGTGCTACCAAGTTGACGTATGTAAGTGCTTTGTTTACTGCCGTCACAGAATTCAACAAGATTAAATTATCACGAAAATTGTTTGCTCATTCTTGTACCACATTCGCCACAAGGATTAAGTACTTAAATTAGTATTATTTATTTTTGCCTCTTTTTTCTGAATTAATAATCATATCTAGATTGAATTTTCCTCATTTCTAAATATAACTATCGTTTTGAACCTATTACAAGATAAAATTTTACTTAGGTTACCGTTCTATTGATCGTGAAAAACATTTTTCCTCTGCAGAATTGTATGATGTAAGATACGTTCGTGATTCTTCGAAATAAATAATCGTATTTCATAAACTAATAGTAGGAGCATACAGTGAGATGAATATTGATATATACTAGCCAGATATCTGTGCGTTTAACTACCTAGAGTAGTAGCTTTAACTGGTTCGATTCTAGCGAGGTATCAGCAACTTTTTGTTGTTTTTTCAAGTTAGTTACGACAATGCGGGCTGAGCTCCCTATTGTCTGTAAAGTAAGGTTGATGATTTGGTTTTAGAGACTATTTGTAACTTTTATTTTATAACAAATTCCTTATGTTAGAACTTCTTTACTGGATTTGTTAAATCATAATAATATGAAAGTAACAAATATAAAATTAATTTGATCTTTCATTTTACCTATATGCAAGGAGATGTTGTAGTTAGTAACATTTATGGTTAATCTTTACTTATATTCACTCAATGCTTTTTTAAATTAAACACAAAAGATATGTTTTAGACAAGAACAGAATGATTGGAAATTCAATATCCGTGAAATTATCTAGAGTGTAAGAGGCTGCACTAAAAGTATAAAAGGAATGGAATATTTTACTATTTCTGTCATATTAAAAATATTTTAATTGCAAACCCATGGTTTTTAAAATTGACCATTATTTATTTTTTTTCTTCTTCTTGTTAAACTTTATGGCTCACCTTTATTTATTTTAATAAACTCGGTCTTGACATAAGGTCTTGTCAAACTTTTTAAAAATGGGAATTGGCTGAAGATTATTCAAGAACGATAATTTATTATGACTTTCGAAGTGGTTTAACTCAAAACAATGTGTTGAGCGGAGTATTTCTACATTTGGTGTGAAGCCATTCCAAAACCACAATTTATTGCTGGTTTGTGAATTTCAACGTAAACGTATCGAGCACAGTGATGATCCCTGTCAAGTATCCAAAACGTTTAGCCACATAAGAAAACGTCAATGCTGAGGGAAAATCGACATGTGACATACCGAAAATTCAGGCAACTTTTAACAGTGGCAATTAACTAGGTGTAAAAAGTTGCTTTCCATATGGATACCCTTCGCTCCTTGCAGAGCAAAAGCGACAAATAACGGTTAATGCGGAATGGTATGCTAGCATTTGTTTGCCACAGGTCGTATCTGAACTCCCTAAAGAGAACTGCAACCGCCGCATCATCCTCCTCGACAATGCGACTTCTCACGCCGCACTAGAACATAAAATTGTTAGAGCAAGAAAACAGAATTATGGACCAGCCTCTGCAGCTCGACCTGAGACCAATAATTTCTATACCTTCCCTAAAATAAATGCCTGGTCAGAGATTTTCATCACCTGAAGAGCTGTAGACCTTACAAAACGCCATTTTGGAGACCGAAACATCCAGAATGGAGGGTTGCTTCAATGATTGGTTCCTACTATGAATATATGTTCAAATTTCGCAGATTACTTCGATAGGCAATATATATATTATTTTAAAAGTAATGTTGTCACTCCTCGACTCCCCAAATCTTCCATTGCCGCCCTCGTTCTACATTCAGTGTTTGAACAAAGACACAATCAAGCTTTGCAATAGGAACTTGGCCGTAGCCTGTTTAAATACAATTGAAGTTAGAGTCCATTGTTAAAGGCCACTTTGATATTTTTAATTTATTAAACTTTTGGTTCTCAGTTATAAATTAACTTCATTAATTAGGTCACAAACTTTGTAGAAATGTCTGTTAACAACCACTCGAAACACAGATAACTCAATAAGTCTTATACAACTTAAATCTCTTAATTTTTACAGTTAATTTTAAACTCCGTCACGTTAAACATCAAAACATTGATGCATAAAAAAAAAACTTCGTTCCGTGGCGAATTTCATCTGTTAAATCACCTCAAACTCTTTACTATTGAAATATCATCCAAATTTTCGCGTTTAGATTAAAATATTTCTATTACACCTCAAAAGGCATTCCACCTGGAAACGGAAGAAAACAATTCTTAATTCATCATTATGTTTATTCACGTTTTCTTTTTGTTTTAAATTACAAATTAAAAATCTTGCCTTGCAAATGCATGGACAATGCTTGGCATTTTGCGCAACAACGAAATAATAAAATAAATCACGCAAAAAGTGACCTACGCCGATGAGAAACCTTTACTTTCAAATATATTCGCATGCAGTTTAAAATAATCTAATGAAACATTACTAATTTCCTTCTTATACTAAATTAAATCAATAATGTGACATATTTCTAGCCTTTTCAGATATATATAATTAGATTGACTCTATAATATTTTTATATGAGCATTTTAGACATTGTTGCATAAATGTTATTTTTAATGTAATAAAACAATCATTTTTATCGTTTATCTTATGAATTTTGTTATTAAGATAAAACTCCTAAGCCTCTCATCGATTGGAGCCTCGTGTACTAAAATTTTGACTCGCAATTCCATCTTACGCCAATATCTCTCCTACACCTAAACAGGTAATTCCCTTTAAAATTGCAATTCAAATAGAGATTTTCTAATAACCTGTATAGGGTGTAATCGTTTACAGGAAAGCTTACATTATTTTTCTAAGAACAATTGAAGTTTAAGTAATTTCTCGGTTTTAAACATTATAACAATTAATTTAAATAAACTTTTTCTTCAGGTGATGGAATAAAAATATAAAAACAACAGAAGGCGGAATATCTTAAATTGTAAAAGCTGCCTAAGTAAAGCGGGACGATTCCCTAAAGTAATCTTTTGATGTTTTCTATCAATCTATAAAAAGACTTTGTTTTAAAGAAAAGAGTAAAAATTAATTAACATTCTGTATATGGCTTTTGCTGCAAAATTAAAATAACCTTTAAAACATATAAGCCGATAGTCTAATATAACAGTATTATGAAGTAGACGTTATAAAAAGTATATTCTTGTATTAATTCCTTTCAAGTTTCTTTGTTTTATGTACGACAGCAAACCCATTACGGCAGCTTGAACGGATCAAACGATTGACGTTATTTGTATTAGTTAATTGCCAAGAAAGGTTATTCTAGGAGAATTATTTATTGTCCTAGGTTATATTCTTAGTAAGTAGAAAAGTCTAAAAATCATGAGCTAAAGTGTTAAAAAAGGATTTTACTAAATATTTTACAAAATAATTAAAAAACACACCAATAAATTAAATCATGATGAAGATGACATGAATTATTTAATTCATTGACTTTAATATTTAACACCAATTAGAGATAAATATAATGTATATAATGATATCAATGCTTTTAACCTTATTTCACTTAGCTAGCTTTCCTTTTTAACAGTTAGGTTTACACTCCCTGCTCACTGGGGCGGGAGGTAGAACACTAACCCCAGCCTCACCAGGGGTGCTTGCCGCGTTACTAAATTAAAGTCATCGCGTAGTTTTGGCACATCCTAACGATGTTGCATTTAACTGAGAAGCCCTAGAGGGCATAGGCCTCAACTTTGAGGATTTAAAAAACAAATCGCCGGAAGCGATTAGAGAAGCCATCCGCATGGCAGTTAACGCCAACGATGGCACATCAGACTCGTCGTCCGATTCGACAATAACGTCAGCCAAGCCCAAGAAGGGCAAAAAATCGCGCGCCGCAGCTAGGGCCACGTCGGAGGAATCCCGTAAATCTTCCTCCGAAACCACGCAGACAACGTCCGACTCCGAAATGGAAGTCGAAGTAGGAAACGTAGGCTCGGACACCGGTGAATCCGAGGACGCAGGAGGCTTTCTGCCCATTCAATCGCGCAAGAAGAAGCGCAAAAATAGGTCATCACCAGCCACATCGCCGACACCGGACCCGCCAACCAAAGCGCCGAAATCGTCGGCCACCGAATTATCGGCCCCGAGGCCACTAGAGCCAACCCCCGCCGCCTCACGGCAACCACCATCCGCTGCTTCACAGCCGGCCGCATCACGGCCCTCAACTTCGGCTGCTTCCCAGCAACCCACGCCCGCTGCCTCACAGCAAGTACCCGTCTCACTTAGAGACAAGAAGCCACCGCCTATATACATTAGGTCAAAAGAGAAGTGGGCCGAACTACGGTCTGCCCTTTCCAACCGAGTAAAATTCACGGCCAATGATTCCGCCAGTGGGATCAAAATTCAATTAGAGACGGTGCAAGCGCACCGCGACGTCACTAAATATCTGCTCGAGAAGCAGTATTACTATCACACATTCGCGCTCCCGGAAGAGCGCGTCCTTCGGACAGTGGTCAAAGGGCTGCCGAAGGAACTGCCAACACAAGAAATATTTGAATTCATAAAATCGGAGAATATACCGATATATTCCGCTCAGAGGCTGTTCCATCCGCGGACAAAAAAGCCGTACAACGTCGTCCTTCTGACGCTCGAACGCTCTCCAGAGGGCAAGAAAGTTTATGACCTTAAGCACATATGCGACATCGGTCGCATTTCGTTTAACGCGCCGCATTCGAACGGCCTCCCAGGGCAGTGCCACAACTGCCAATATTCGGACACGGCCCGCACACTGCACGACCCCGTTGCGTGAAGTGCCTAGGGGACCATGGCACCCCAGATTGCCCACGACCTCGGGACCGAGAAGCCCTTGCTACGTACGAACCGCCGGCATGCGTAAACTGCCAAAGCCCAGGCCACACGGCCAACTATCTAGGGTGCCCCAAGGCGCCCAAGCGGAGACCACCTCCACCATCCACCATCCCTAAGGCGCCCACGGTGCCATCCCTCACCTCCTTCCCGCCCTCCGGCCTGCCCCGGCGTGGCAGATTCCCAGCGCTCCGCGTAGCGCCCCATGCCAGCGTGGCAGACAACCGGCCCCTGCACTCGCGCGAGCGCTCCGCGTAGCGCCACCCGCGCGCGCACGCCTACAAGCGCTCCAGAAGCTCCCAGCAAGCTAGCCATAGCAATGGCAGCTCTGGGACTAACACTGATTGTTGAGTTAATACGGTAGACTTCGCAGAAGTCGATAGGCTCACCGCCGAGTTAGATGCCACCGTTGGCAACTTCACCGCCCGCTTAGCTGTACTCCGAAGTACAGAAACTTGATTGAACTTATTCGTGGGAACTAAATGGATAATACACCCACAACCTTTGTAAAAACGGCCCGGGCCGCGCAAAGCCACGCGCATTCAACCTAGTCTTTTCAACGCAAACGGTCTCGCAGAACAAACGACCGAAGTCAAAGAATTCCTTCGCGAAAACGACGTAGACATTCTACTGGTGCAGGAACATTCCTAAAGCCGGAAGAGAGATCCGAAGATTGCTAATTTTAATATCATAAGAAATGACCAGGACCGGCGCTTCACACGGCGGCACTCTCATTATTATAAAAGTCACTGCACTGCGTAGCATCGACACGCCGTCGAATCTAAAGCATTTAGAAGCCTCGATCTGTAGGTTAGCCATGTCAGGTCACGCGCCGATTACAATAGCTTCGAGTATTTTACCATGCAGAGACACCGCATGCATCACTCAATCCGATTTCGGGACGCTATTATCCTTAGGAGACGCCGTCATCCTCGCCGGCGATTTCAATAGCCAAGCACACCCGATGGAACTCATACACTACAAATCGCGGGGTCTAGCATTAGACGAATTGTCAGACAAGCTCAATTTCAGTGTGGTTGCGCCGTTGATGCAAACACACTTCCCACGTAGTGGGACAACGACCGGATGTTGCTGATATTGCTATCGTACAAAACGTCAATCTCGCTCTTAGGAGCATAGAGGTCATCGATGAACTAACCTCAGACCACCGTCCCGTGCTCTTAAAGCTAGGACCCGCAAATCACCAAACACAGTTCTTAGAACTAAAGTCGACTGGCATAAGCTAAGTCACAGCTAGACTCTACTAGCTCACCTCATTTAGACACCATCCCAATACCCTAAGCACCGCTCACGACGTGAATCTCGCCGCTCATGCGTTCACAAGTCATGTCAAAGTGTCGTCGAGGACTCCTCGAGGCAAATCCGGTGGAGGAAAACCCCGCTGGGCCTTGCCGAAACGACATCAAGGACCTCTTGCGACGCAAGAGAGCCGCGATTCGCGCCCACGATTGGTATCCAACCGAGCGAAACCGAAAGCGCTACGCGCCCTGAACATCAGGTCCAAGATGCGCATAGCTGAATTCAGGAACGATCGGTGGGATAGCGATCTGAGCAACCACATCCCTCACTGTGGCCTTCTGGCGCATTCCCAAAAGCCTCAAAGGCGGCGGCAGCCGTCCAACTATGCCGCCACTCATCCAACCCGACAAGCCCACAGCGTTTCTCGATGAGGAAAAAGCCGAATGTCTGGCCGACAGTCTCGAGGGCTCAATGCTCGCCCAGCTCACAACCGGTGAGCGCCGCTCATCTCCGCAAGGTAGAGGCGAGGTTGACCGGTTGACGCATCTACCCCACGCGACGTACTCACACCCGTAACGGAAAGCGAAGTCGAATCGCTAATCAAAAGCTTAAACACGGAAAGCCCCGGGCACCGATGGCATATCAAACCGCGTCATAAAGATTCTTCCGACTCATCTCATCAACCTCCTAGTCCTAATCTATAACGCAGCTCTTTCCAAGGGTATTTTTCCAAACACTTGGAAGGATGCTGAAGTTATAAGGCTTCCTCAAACAGGGAAAACCTCCCAACCAACCAACCTCCTACGCCCATTAGCCTGCTTAAGGCTGGGAAAATCTATGAAAGACTAGTTTTGACCCGCCTACAGGACTTTATGCAGGCTAATGGGCTTCCTAATCCAGTCAGTTCGGCTTTCGGGCCAAACATTCCTGCACACATCAGGTGCACCGCATCACGGAGCACATCAATCCCGCATGACACGGGGCCAACACACAGGAGCGCTTTTCCTCGACGTGGCGAAGGCGTTCGACAAGTATGGCACGACGGGCTTATATCAAGTTACATAAGCTCGGCGTGTCCTGACCGTCTCGTACTCATCATACGAGACTTTCTCTGAAGCGAACGTTCCGATACCGCGTCGAGGACAAAATCCCAACCTCACCGCTACTAGCCGGAGTACCACAAGGCTCAGTGTTAGGCCCGTCCTATTCACCCTCTACACCAACGACATCCCTCGCAACTATAAAGTTAGCACCGCCTTGTTCGCAGACGACACATGCATTTTACATCCGGCATATGTCCTATCTCCATCCAACGACGTCTCCAAGTCGCAGCCAGGCGCTTCGGCGACTGGTTTCGACGATGGAGGATCGAAATAAACCCATCCAAAAGCGCGGCAGTCTTGTTTACACACAGAATGCCGACGATCCCATCCATGATCTGACTCCTCGACCACCCAATTCCATGGGTAAACACAGTCAAATACTCAGGGTAACCCTCGATAAATCCCTCAGCTTCGGCCCGCACATCAAGCAGGTCAAAACAGAGCAGGCCTACGTCCTAGGTCGCCTATTCCTTTAATCAATCCCAAAGCAAGCTGTCTCTGCGCAACAAGGTGTTGCTATACAAAACAGTTATCCGTCCAATCATGACTTACGCCAGGTCGGTGTTCGCTCATGCATCCCATTCCAATATCCACTAACTCCAAGCCCTGCAAAACAGGTTCATACGCAGGGCCACGGGTGTACTGGTGCGTGCGCAACCTTGACCTGCATGTGGACCTGGGTTGCCCTCCATTCATAACTTCTTAAAACAAGCATCAATCAAATTTTTCCACTCGGCTTCGCAACATCCGATGAGCTGGTACGTAACGCCGCCGATTACGTACCACGCAAATTAGTTCATCCTAAACATAGGAAACACGTTAGATATAGGCGACCGCGCCATATACTCAGATCCGGACGACGATATAACGATCGTGCAAGCACGTGTTAAATCGTACTATCGAAACACCTATTGCCCTCGCCGCCGAGGGCAAACGCATACCCCGTACAACAGATTTCGGCACGTACCAGGCCGATTCTCACCAACTAGATAGAGCGGTTTTAGCTTAAAAATTAACATGTCCTAAAGCAACTGATCGAGCCGAGGTTCGGCCCACCGGGGCGCCCTCGATACATGTTGCTAACGGGTTAGAAAGGATCAAAAAGCGACTAACCGAGCCGAGGTTCGGCCCTCCTGGGCACCCTCGATTAGATCGCTGACGGTTTAAAAATAGTGGCAGCCCGAGCCGAGGTCTCCCCTCTGGGGACCCTCGGAGCTAAGCCAACAAATTAAGAGGTGAAGCCTGTGCACGCTTAAAGTTGCACAGCCCCTCGACTCCGCCGGGTTGTAATGGTTGACTCCACCAACGAAAGTCATCAGATAAACGATAAACGATAAACGATTTGAGACACAAACCGTGCTATCAATATTATTTTAGTAACATTAGTCCATGGTTTTAAATGGCACGCAATAAATCCATACTACCTTGATCGATGATCAATTTTTCTCAAGAAATTGCTTGAAGTTTACCACTAGGCGAGTAGTGGTAAGTTTTCGATGAAAGCTTTTTTGATTCACTGTTATTATCACCAGTTTATACTATTGTCTTATACATAATGTAATGACTCAAGTGCTACAACGAAATCAGTACAAGGCTTTGTAATTTACGTAGTCATAACTGTGTGCTATGAAGCAAAATTCGTGTTTCAATACCGTCACAGTTTTGACTGTATAATAGTCGCATTAATGCTTTTAAACCAAACGTTAGGAAGTTAAAATTTTCTCATTCCCAAGTTGATTTTTTTGAGAAGAAGCGTCAGCGCAGCGCTTTACACTAGGTTTTTAAAGGTCATTTATAACTTTTTAATACATTCTTAACTTTATACGAACAAGATGAAGATATTTGTTAACTGTTTATGCACCTATTTCATTCCTATTTGTCATTATCAAATCATTTGTGTTCTTTGTTGTTGTAATTGTTGAATATTTGATTATATTTCGATTTAAGTTTAATTCAGAAAAGTTTTAAAAGTTAAAGTTGAGTAGAATATTAATTTCATTTTGTTAGTTACATATTGTGTTTTATATTTAAAATTTTTAAACTTCCAAGTAGTGTACTACTCATCATTATCAGCCTGTGATAGTCCACTGCTGGACGTAGGCCTCCCCTAATACACTCCTATCCATTAGGATTACAAATAAATAACAATATTCATAAGTAAGTAAAGTAAATGCAAATATTCATCTCACTGGAGGAATATATAACAAAAAATTAACGAAATCAAAACACTAGAAGTAAAGCAACAAGGTGACGTAAAAAATAAAAAACATACGCCTTCGAATCGCCTCTTAAAGCCTTTTTTCTTAATGCTAAATCATACCTTGCTTCTTATCATATTAAATCCTTTATCAGGTCATCGTCGTATTAAATTTTGATTTAAATACTCAAATGTTTCGATGAAAAAAGTTAATTTGTTCTATCGCCGTCATCAGCCTGTATTAATTCACTCTTAAAATTGATACAAAAATTTATATTATACATACTTAAAAGTAATGATTACTTCTGATAGTGATTTTCTTGTGCATTTAAACCTACAACGATAGCTGTTGGACTGGCTTCCCAGAACGAGTTGACTCACAGATTACATCCAGTAGAATGTAACGGTCAGTTGAATACTTCAGCATGTAGTAAACAGTGCGTTTTTTGGAGGAATTATATAGAATATACGTAAACAGTCTTTACGCTGTGTTTTTAGTTAGAAAACCATTAACAATAAAATTATTCAATGTAGGTGTGTTTTATGTAATTAACGCAAAAATCGTTAAAGGCACTTAATTTATTTATAGCGTTCATAATACAATAATAATAAACTACAGGAAATTTAAACACCACAGCGATAGATGAAAGGTCGACTAGTTCAGTTGTAGAAAGATAAACTTTGAATATATTTTGCATGACTAAAAAAATATTACTGACTCCTAATTTGACATTTGCAATATAAAACATAGTGCATTTTGTAACGATACTTGTCATCGTATGAAGATGAAGTTCAATTGCATACTACTACGGAGACGGTTGGTAAGAAAATTTTTAATCAACACTATGCCTAATAAGCTTCCTCTTTAGTTCTTTAAGTGTTTTCTTAGACAAAGCACAAAAACAACTCAATTCCGCTGAATCAGCTCCAGTTAAATTTACTTTGAGCATTTGAATTTGTACTTTTGATAGAACGCACTTTTGCTATTATCTGTTTGTCTTTTTGTTACATAGTATATCGTATATTATTATTGAAATGTGACGTGAGTACGTGTTTTTATAGAACATGCAATAAGTTTTGTTTAAAATTTGTATCATTGAAGTTATCTAATATAATAGGATATACACTAATATACACTGGACATCACTATAACAGCAGGAGTATTACTGACATTTATAGTATTTGGAAGGTAGCTACATGAGGGCATTCTTCTGTAAAGGATGTTTAAATCGATAACTAATACTTAGGAACTATTTAAACTTTAATGAATGATTCATAGCAATGAGATGGAAAATTTCTACGAATTCAATCAGGCGCTTTACAGGACGACTCTTTTAATTAAATTCATTGTCGGATTTGAATATAATAAGACAACATGGTATGAAATCAATAAAACAAAGTTTGTATTATATTTATGTAGATAAACTTGTCTAAATAGCACAAACGGTGCTATAGATTTGCGGTCAATAACCCTTTCGGTCAAACATTAGTAAGTATGCAACACATTAACACACAAAAAAAGGAGTTAAATTAGATAAAACTGCTTTTAAAAAGGCATTTAATCTCAAAAATTTAAAAAAATTAGCTATTTAAATGAAATATTTCTTTTGAATGCAGATTGCCTTAATTATACTAACATCTATTCAGCGAACTTTCTATCAAACGCGGATGTATGTCTCTAATTATATCTGTCGGCGCAAGTAGTTCAAACTATTAACTGTATTGTTAAATGGTGTTAACTTGCTAAGATTTAATTATTGTTATTAGTCAGTATTAGGGATATAAATGTTATAGACAATCGATTCTTAAGTGTTGTATCGAGTTTAAATAATTTCATCTATTTATTTGCGATTACTTTCTAACACTTAAAACGCGAGATATCAAAAGTGTTAAATATTGTGATGTTTAGAACATTGTGAATACCTGTCTAAATTTATTTAAAGAATTAACCAATGAATTGCTACTTAACAATATTTAAACAAAACTCGATGCAACACATGATTTTGATTGATTGATTGATTAAACACTGTAATAAAATAATCTAATTTTAGTATTAGTTTTAAACATTTATTTTACGGAATTGTCTGAGTAAATTAAAAAAGAAGAGATGTTTGTTGAAACCATTAATAATAGTAAATATTAAAATGTTATGACTTCAAAAACACTGCCACTTTGATATTTGATATCCAGCCCTTTTTGCTGGATTTATTGTAAAATAACATTGTGTTGTGAGCTGTCGGCGAGCTGCGGCGGCGGCGGAGCTGGCCGCCGATCGGTTCACGAAGTATTCTCCTTTTACCTTCCTTTATTCGCGAGATGAGGAAAAACTAAAGGAAAAAGGAGGGCAGGCAAAAGGAACGGTACACTAAGAAAGGGAGGGAAGATGGTTATAAAAGCCTGAGTACCAATTTAATTATTTACTGTCGCGCTTTCAGATGTCTCGTTTTCCACTGGATGACCAGACAGGTAAAGAACCTTGACTCTGATTTTCACGAAGCTATATATCAATTATATTATATAGATATCACTTAGGACGGCTGCAGAATACTAGGTTGACAATAATGAGGTGCACTAACATTTTTCTTATTGCCGTGTTATGTAGCCTTTTGACATTTTGACATAAAGGTCACAGTTGAACCCGACATAAATTTATAGAAGTGGTTTAAAAAGGGACACTTACTTACTTATTACTTATACTATTACTATTACAATAACAATATAAAGTAGACCAATATTATTTAGATGAAAATGATAAAATCATAACTTTATCAAAAACGTAACATATTTGTAAACAAAATAATAATTTTTCATTTATATTATATTATCACCAAAGGCTTGCATTACAATGCGTCAATTATGAAGCCATGCCGGGCTTTGAAGCTGTCGATGTGCCTATAAGAAAATTTTCTGATTTGTAAAGGTTTAGCCGATGAGAATAGAAATTTATAGCATATTGGATACCTCGGGTCAAGTTCCTTGAAACTAATAGCGTTTATATTGGACGTTGTTCGGTAAGTGATTAAATTTATTATAAAGATTCCTTTTAGAAGTATGTTAAGGCATTCTATGTACAGTCTCATCCTTTTGATGAATTTTCTTGAAATGAACTTATGCATGCAACGACGTAGAACTAACAAAAATAAACATGTTTATAATTTTTAGGTGTTGATTCCTACTAGTTCTTATAGACTACACCAATAAAAATTTTGATCATGTTCTGAAAATTTCAATTAAAATAAAGCATTGATATGTCTAAAAATATAAGACTGATAAATTTTTGATAAATTAGACCTTTTCAGATTAAAATAATAATAATCTTATATACAATAACACAATTTCCGGACGAGTGACACAACATCATCTAGTCACAACTGATAACTGATAAATAGATAGACTTACTTTTTCTTTTGTAAATAAATACATATTATCTTGATACAAACACGTCCAGACAAGAGATAGATTGTTGCTCAGGTTTTCTTTTACGACAATTCCAATATCTAAAAGTATTATTTGAGTGTGTGAGATATTTAGCTTTTTATCAATAAAATCGTACAATATAAATGGTGAATGCAATTATAATTTTTTTTAAATGTGAATTCTTGCTGAATTCACATTTAAAAAAATATAGATTAAATAATAATGAAAGTCATTTACTTGCCATATTAGATTCTTCCAATTGAAAATAAATAGTATGGAAGGATTCTATTATTAAGAATATAAGATAATAGTTATAAAAAATAATTTTTTAATCTACCACAACCTCACGTTTCCTTTTCGATGATACCCTAGGCATAGATTACAAACGGGCGTTTGTAAAATTGTACTGAATTGCTTTTTCCGTAGTAATGGTAAAATGCGTTTTCGAAATTGATATGCTAACTTTTTGGTTGGACGATGTTGGGTTCCTTATCAGATATTAAAGTAATCGTTTTTAGTCGCGTCTTAATTACATGAACTACACAATAGTATAACTTTGCTATATTTGAGAAAAGAGTAAGAAAATGCCATAACTTTTAGTAAGCGGTAGTTATCGTGATCTTATCTTATTTCAATCACAATCAATCACATAGTTTATAATATATCCATACCGCGTAGTGAAACACGCTTCATTCTTTCGCTTCTCTATATAAAATGATTGACGGTCTTACATTTTCAAGATTCTGCGATCGTATACATTGAGACAATTTTGACTAACAAATTTGATTACGTAGAATTTCCATGTATAAGATGAACAATATTTTCTTTAAGAAAACAAAGTTTATAGGCTTTGTTATTCTACTCGTCGATGGGATACAAACTTAGATCTTTGTTAAAGTATAAATTTAAAATCTTGTTTATTTTGTAAATACTGTATGAAACCACTAGCAAATATTAAAATTTTAGAAGCCGAGAAACCTCATAGGCAGCGTAGCTATTGTGAAGGATATTTCTAACTGCTACTTTTAATTGCTAGTATTCAAGCACGGTATGACTCATTAATGTTCAACTTATAACATATTTTTATATAAATAATAGAGATTAATTATAATCTTTATTTACGCGATTATTATACATATCAAATCCACTAATTTGGATTTTCTGCGTTTACTAAGTTTTACTTAGTCTGCCCGTGACATGATGCTGGAAAGAATCCGAAACGTCGGAATAAATATATTTAAGAAACGCGAAAACTCCCTAAGTTAGTGGATTTGATATAATAGATTAAATAAAATTTTTGATCACTTGTACTCTTAAACACTTAGTTACTCAAAGTTTGGATATTCCGTTAAATGATATGCAAATTAGATTTACCATATAATTTTGATTGATTATAACGCAGATGATTTTGATTTTATATAATATTGATAAATTAAATGTCTTAAAAACGTTACAATTATTTAGGCAATTATATTTAGGTACCAAATACCCAATTACTTTTTGATAAGAAATTGCTAAGTAAATTTTGCAAGAACTTAAACAGGTTTTAACTATTTATCGGAAGGAAATATTGCGTTAATTGTTTTACAAAGCAATTTGTGCACAAAAACTAAAAATGAAATCGTATTTCATGTATATGTAGTCGTCGTTACCGGTGCATAAAACTTCAGTTGACTGTTTGACATTTTCATACTTTATAAGTTTTTTTTTCTAGTGTAAAGTCTTTTCGCGTACGTGGCTGTTGCAATTACCTTTAAAAATCTGAAGCTAATATGTAAAAAGCTTGGTAAAACGTAAAAATAAATGTAAATCCAATGATTATATTATAATATGATATCCCTTAAGTCGATTTTGACTACCGCGGCCGACCTATATTAGAGATCAGCCAACTGCGCAGGGGATATTATAGTGTACAAGGTCGCACAAATACAGGTGCACTGCCTCATAGTCCAATGGGACGTGAAACCGACACGGCCTGATAGAGATGAAGCGCAGGATCGAAGACTATTTGCAAGTCCATCCGATGCAAGGATCGTTTTACGTTACAGGCAATCGGTTATCGGCCGTTACCGTAAGTGACTGGGATACAATTTACACCCGGTTTCTAAAGTACAACCCTTATCACTAGGCTACGGAGGCAGTTATATAATCTATAAATATAATCTTATTATATATGCTTATTACAAAGACAATAATGCGATCGGCACATAGGAGTTTGTTTTAAAAAATCATAAAAATCTAAGCTAGCTCTATACAGTGACGACAAAACTGATGCTTTCAGTAAATTAAGAAATAGTTAGCGAATTGTAGTTATTGGAAGGGTCCGTTTCTCATTCGCTAATTAGAAGCATCTGTTCATCTCATTAATGCTAATTAAGGAGTAGTGCCCATTCAAACTTTTTAATATTTACCTCAAATAAAACACGACTAAATACAAAAAGGCTTGCGAAAGCTAGTTAACCTGGTTAAATGCTCGTTTGCATTAGCAAAGTTTATGTACTGCAGTTTTTTTTAGAAAACTCAGTTATTTTTGTGACTTGCTATCAGCAAGAGAGGCTTAACTATTTACGAGTAATTGAAACTGTATAACTTTCGAAATTCAGGTTTGATTGATCTCTTGTGCAGATAAAATGTAGTGCTTAAAGTCAGTTTGTAGGACTCCTGTCCTACCGATTTTTAATAAAAACGGACTAAAGTTTATAGTAGTAATTAACTTAATTAACAAATATTTTATTGTTTTAAATATTTCTTTTAATCCTATTTAAGTTACTAAAAATACTATAATTTTTAGTTACGTTTTAAATAACATTTTTATTTTCATAGTAGCCAAATGTTATACAGTTGACGTGACTTACTCGTGGCTCCTCTATTCCGTGGCTAAGTTCCGAGGGACCCCTGAGGGACCTCGGCTCAGACTGCCAATTCCTTATCCGTGAGCGGCTTGATCGAGGTGCCCAAGAGGGCCGAGCCTCGACTCGATCAGCCTCTGGTCAGGTCCATACCTATACCCGTTAGCAACACCTATCGAGGGCGCCCCGGTGGGCCAGAACCTCGCTCATTGTTGCTTTAGGACTTATTAGTGAGAAGTTAATAACCGCCCTATCTGGCTGGTGAGAATCGGCCAGGTACGTGCCGATATCTATTATACGGTGTATTCGTTTGCCCTCGACGGCGAGGACAAGATGTGTTGCGTCTCTGCGAGTTAAAACGTGCTTGCACAATCTGTAATTGCGTTTCGCGCGCTTCGGTGGATGTCGTTTTTAGCTAGTGAGGTTGTTGGTTCGTAAGCGGCGGCACTCCGAACAGTTCGTTTGGATGTTGCGAAGCCGAGCCGAAATATCGGATAGATGCTTGTTTTAAGTACTGTTGAATGTTTGGCAATTTAAAATTCAGGTACATGTAATACGACGCACCAGTGGCCCTATGCATGAATCTGTTTTGCAGGACTTGAAGCTTTTCAATGTGTTCGTTTTGCATACACGTACATAGGACGTATGACTGTCTTGTACAGCAACACCTTATTGCGCAGAGATAACTTGCTTTTGCTCTGTTTTTGATCCACGTAATGTGCGGGCCGAATGTTAGGGATTTATCTAAGATTACCCGAGGTATTTGGTCTGTTTGATCCAAGGATAGGGCAATCTACGAGTCGGACATTGGAAGGAGGGCACGGTCTTCGTCGCGTGAACAGAATGGCGCACTTTCGGAAGGATTGATTTCTATTCTCCATTTCCGAACCATTCCCTAGGATATTTCCATTATCCATTTTCTTTTATTGCTCTCGTAACAAATAATCTATGTTAGAAATAGAAATTAAGGAATTTTTGGTAATAGTAATACATATGTTGTCAACATAATAACTTACTACAATAACTTATCTATGAGAACATTATCCTCGAACATTAGCGGTATATTTTACGTTAATCATTTGTAATAATCACAAAGCAGTTAATGGGTTCTCCGGTAACATTAGGTGAGGAATAAAAAGAAAGATGGACTGCTACTACAATATTAATATTAATATCAATTACTGGATGATAATAATAACTAAAATGGCAGACCCTTAGATGTAAAGAGTAATGATTAAAATGAAATGCCTTAGTATCGACCAAAAACATGCCAATTTTTCAAGGCAATTAATATATTAATGATTTATACTCTAGCTAAAACTGAATTTCTACTATTACGTTTTTTGTTTTATAAAAAAGCTTGTGTCTTGTAGCTAGAATATATTTTTAAGGGCAGTAAGCAAGGAAAATGTGATCGTAATTATTTCTTATAATAATATTTATATAATAATTTATTTAATATTTCTTTATTGACCATTGATACATTAGCATAATTATAATAGAATAGGACTGTAAACTGGATTGAACTATTGTTATAAAACTTTTAATTGTTTCAAGTGGTGTTGATGAATCTAATTCATCATGTTATCAACATGCGTCTAGATTCAATTAATAGTCCGGTCTATTTACACATTCAAGTTTACATAAATTCCCATAAAGCTGAATATTGGCATAGTTGTTCAAAACATCATTATAAAGAAAATCTCAAAAGTCCCATCTCTTTATCAGTCTGGTCCCGTCTCGTAATCTATCGTTAGAAAGTTTTCGAAACTTTAACGCAGTTTTTAATTTACGCAACATTAAAACTCGTTTTCGTAAAGGAAACGTCATAAAACATAACAAGGTCGTGACGTGTCAGTTCTGCCAAACTTTCGGTTCCGGTGGCCTCTGACTCTTTATTCGCCGAACAATCATGTTGCAGTTGGTGAGCATAAAATCTTTTGTCGTTTTATAGTTACTTGATTCTTGAAAGAAAATTTAAAAAAATAAAGATATTTTTAGTACTGGTGCCCGATTTGCCAGATATATATATATAGGCCTATAAACTAAACGTTGCAATCACTACATATAAAATAAAAACCTAAGCAGCAGAATATTTTAGCAGTCACTTAAGATTTTGACTTAAACGTAAAATAAAAAGAAACACTTCAACTTACTTAATAGGTCATAAAAAACTTTAAAGGATTTTATCCGTAAGTTATAGTGTCTGTTTGTACACATCAAAATAACTGTTTAAAGGAATTCATTGTTATATATAACTCGATATTTAAATATTTTTATTTTAGTACCCAGTCGCGGGTAACAGCTAGTTCGAGCATACTTTACGAGCATATTGCAGTGGACAAGATCACGTGATAAAAAACACAAGAATGGGATGAAAAAAAAGAAAATATTTGTACAAAATAAATGACAAAATAAATTCATTGAAGGTTCCGATAATTTGCAATAAATTGTCGTATTAGCATGAAACCTCACTATTTGGGCGAAAATAAGTCCTCATGCAAAATGTGTGGTTAGTGCTTAAATGCAGCTCTGATGGGGTTGACCCTTTAATTAGTTCTCATTATGGCTTATGTTATGGACTTTGGGTTAGTTTATTTAGTGATTGTAGTAAATTCATAACTTTTTAAATTGTTATTAATTAAAACAAGTGTTGAAAGCAAAATAAACGTAACATTTAAAGCAAAGCGTCTGCCTCCGTTGCTTAGTGGTATAGGCGTTTGCTCCAGAAATCGAAGGTCGTGGGTTCGAATCCTGCCGAATTCAACTAATTTTCATTGTGGTTTCCTAGTTGATTAGGGAAATTTGGGCCAATTACTCAACTGTCTGAAAGTAAGATAATCCATGCGTTCGAAGCGTTAAAAAGTTGGTCCACCCACCAACCCGCATTGCACCAGCGTGGTGGGATACGGTCTGAAAACCCCCTAAATGGAAGAAGGCGTGTATTAGGGGAGTCGTATGTCCAGCAGTGGACTGACACAAACAACTTTTGTAGCAAATTATTAAAAAACTGTTATGTGCCTCAACGCACGCTGAGACTAGTAACTTGTGATTGAACAAAACATTACTTGTAAATTACCAAAAATAAAAAAAGCATACGAACAAAAGTTAATGAAGCATTAAACACCAAAACTGAAAAATAGAGCGTAACCCGGAACTAAAGTAGCCTGCGGTGCTAGTTTCCGGTGGCGCACTTATTCACACGTATACACCACTTCCCCTCGGTAAATAAAAATAGTAAAATACATGCTGAACACACAAGACTTTAACATCTTTTGCTAGATGTTTTCGAGTGTCTAGGGAAATGTATTCCAGAAGTACTATATGTTATCAAGTTTTGATTCGTTAAGGAAAATACCAATAAGTATAATATCAATAAGTGATAACAATTTAGTCTAAAATATATCAATTTAAATTCTAAGCTTAGAAAGAAGCTAATTCATTCTGTATATTTATTATGAATTGTTACACTGATGTTTTACCGATACGAATGGGAATTATAAAGAAAATCGTAATTTTTTCCTTCCTACTCTAAAAACCGAATACGTTTTCAATGTTCGACTTGGTTATAAATATATTAAGGCAGTTGTATTTATTTATTTATTATTCTTTATGCTCATTAAAATATACATAGGGGCTTAATGCCTTAGGCATTATATGACAGCCAACCTTAGGGAGGTTATGGAAAATTTTGCGTGGTGCACTTAAAATACGAAATAAAACAAACCAAATCCAATCCAAAAGTGTAAAGTTAGATAATAAATAAGAGTAAAACTAATGTATTATTAGTTTACTTTTCCAATAATGAAACTATAAATACATCCATAGTTAAACATAAATAGATATATATCAAAATATATACACATATTCAAATAAACACAAATAAATATACACAAAAATATAACTATAAATACATATACATATGTCACAGTGTTAGTTGCTTTGCCTATTTCTCTCTTGCAATAATTATTTACGCAGTTGTTTCTTTAATTTGATGATGTTTTAGCCATTCTGATTTCCAATGGTAACGCATTCCACAGAAGTATAGATTATTACTATTATGACATAGAAGAAGGCGGTTATTCGTGGAACGAAGATTTTTAAGACTAGCATCACTGAGATATTGGACGTACATAAAAGGTACGGTAGGTAGGTAAATTAAAAATTCATCGGGAAAGGAATTAAGGTCATAATCGTCCAGAAAGATCTTACAATTTTTTTAAATATTTGTTGTTATATACCGTGCATAACAAAATCGATACTATTTTGGTATGAGAAGAAGCACAAGATATATTAATAATAATCAGTCTGTGTCAGTCCACTGTTGGACTCTGCCTCGCCTAATGCGCGCCATCACTTATATTAATATAGTAAACCCACAAAAAATCGTGTTCATCACATGAATGTGACAAGTGTTCGCATCAATCTGTGCAACATGCAATTGAACGATTTACTACTACTGGATTACACCTGAATACGTCTAGAACTGGGCGCAAAAGCTTCACTGCAGATCGCTAGGACCGTCTGTTGCTGGGAGAGTCATTGAAATTACGAAGAAAACTTCTTCGAAGCTCCTGCTGGTAATATTAACCGCTCATTACGAAACTGGTTTGAAAGGTTGTAAAACTAGAAAAAACAAACCGTGGCTATCCGACAATGACAGAAAAAAAATGATGTGAATGGGCTCAAAAACACCAACATCTCACTGTAGAAGAATGGTCAGAAGTTGTGCGGACGAATCAAACTTTTAGGTGAGTTAGTCAATGAATTGTCCTGGCAATATTTTAGATTATTTAAAAATAATATTGTGTAATAAGCTTGTTCAAACGCTACATTAGCTTTATATTGCAGGTTTTTTGTACCTGGTGTTTTTATGGCATACTCAGGCAGACGAGCAGTCGGGCCACCTGATGGAGAAATGATTACCGACGCCATAGACATTAGCAATACCAGTGGTATCGCCAACGCGCTGCCTACCATGAGACATAGGTGTTAAGTCTCGTCAATAGGTAACAGTAAATGCGCTGGCTACTGGTGCCCTTCAAACTGGAACACAGTAGTGTTTTCACGCTACTGCTTCGCGGCATAATAGGCATCTAGGCTGTATGACTGACTCAGGAGTAGGAGAGATGTTCGTATGCGCATGGACTCAACAAAGCACATAAACGTACTCGAATCTGCGTTGCTACCCTCATTTTCAGCCCTTTATGGTGACTCTAACATGAATGGCGTCAAATTCCAACAAGAAAACGCACCTTGTCACAAATCCGGTTGCACCGTGGCTTTGCTTTTTGGTGGTTTCGGGGAAATGGCAATGAGCTTTTGGACTGGCTAGCCTAGTACCGGACCTGAACCCCAAAGAACATTTATAGGCTTTATTGAATAGCTATATATACTTATATATAAAATTAAAAAGTCTTATTTCATTTCCATTTGACCCCTCCCGGAATTTTCAGATTTCATGGGTGCTCAATACTTATGGCCATGGCTGTAAATCAAAACTGAAAAACTTTCCTGATATTTAAATTACCGGCAAAATCTATAATAAAAATAGTATTTTACCGGCTAATAAACGTTCTTATAACAATGAAATGAAAGCTGGCGGCGTTTCTTTAACTTTTCAATTTTCGGCGTTTTAGCCTATTCTATCTATTTTGAGTGCCTTTTGCCGCAGTGATAAGGTCAAGTCTCGGCTTGCTCCTCCAAAGTGGGTCTGGTGCTTTTGACCTTCCACTTCAGTCGTGCCTGCTATGCTGGAGTCGTTTTGACAATAGCTCAGATTTATTTAAACTAAAAGCTTATATAATACTTCATGACGAAGGCATAAAATAATTTTTAGGCTGAGAAATTTTTAGGGTATTTTAAATTTTAAAATATCTTCATACTTCCACACATACTATGTATTTGCATTATTTTTAAATACATCTTTCCATCCACTGTTGAATCGTAAACAGCTGTCAACGTTTTTACATAACTTGTCAGATACATTATGAATGTTAAAACGTGAAATTTTACAAGCGTTGCTTCAAGTTTTTTGGAAATTTCACGTTATATTGAAAGTGCAGTTTACTTTTGGCTTATGATACAAATAAGATTGTTTTAATATTTTAATGATGATGATCCGTAAGACAATTGTCTTACGGATTATCATTGGCAGGTATCGGTGTTCATTAGCGAGGATATGTGGTTGATCAAATCTGATGCAATGGTTTCGATGATTTTAAGTGTGGTTACACACAGCCGACTTGTTGGGTCTTTACTTCGTAACCCCGGCCGCTAGAAAGTGTTGGAAACGTCAGGAATTAAAGATGTAAAATAAATGCCATAAAGTCCGTAAAAACTCTTTTTTATTCAATAATGTGTAGTAAGTAAAATAATTATTTATCCATAATTTATATTATCAATAGCGAAGGAAATTTATGCGATGTAATAAAACATTTTTATAAATTTATATACGGATAGTGGAAAACTAGAACATGCAAAGTAATTAGTCTAAAAAGCTATTTTATTTAATACTAATATCTACTTCAGTTTAATCAGCGTTTTCAATTCAAGCGCACAAAGTAATGATACTTTACAACGTATTTTATTTTGTTTGTACCAAACTTTAAAAACTATGTACTCAAATATATGTTCATTTTAAAAGATGAGACAACAGAGAGACTTAATTCAGTAAACGACATTCACGATAATTCTATCACATTAAATATATTTCCACGCTACTAAATTTAATGCTACAAATGTAGTTCCGCATACATTCATATATAAAATGTAATAAGTTTAAACACGCGAGATAATGCACATACCAATATTTAAATAGTGGCAAACTTTGAGCGACGCTGTTACAATTTCGCTCAATAGCTTGCAATTGGGTCCCGATGGAGTTATCCTAATATTGTTAGTCGAGTATTCGTCAAAGTCCTGAAAGGTCTTTATAGTGCTGCGTTTATGTCCGTCCTGATTCTTGGGGGTCAAACCAGACTAATTCAAATGCATCGAGGAGCGCGAGCGGAGAATGTTCTTTCCCCGAAACAGTACACTAATGCTCAAGACCCTAGACTGGGCTGGATGTGGCATAAATATAAACGGCGAGTACCTTTCACACCTACGTTTTTTCGATGATGTCGTTAAATTGGCCGAGACGTTGGAAGACTTGCAGGAGAAGCACAGTGCACGGTTGAACTTGGACGAAATGAACCGTTGGTTTTTTAGTGGGTATACCGGCCGCTCCATCTTGGCCCGGGAAGCCCTACATATCCCTGCTTCCTAACTCTGGCGGTGGCTGGATTTTTCTAACGGCAATAAAGTGGACAAAAAGAAAATCATGTTCACCGAACACGTTCTTCGTAGGTGCTCCATGTCGACGGTGTTACCCTCGATATCTACCTGACATATTGAGAGGATTCAGTTAGGTAGTATTTGGGAAGCTGAAACACTTTCTCACTTTGCCGATACTGCAGAGTTTAAAGACAAATATATTTAACGAATGCGTACTCCTCAGTGATGACATACGGGGCCGAGATCTGGAATCTAACTGTAAAACTGGTCCACAACTTGCCGTAGCTCAACGGGCTAGGAACGCGGCAATGCTCAGAGTTTATCTGTCGGATAAAATTCGTAACGATTCTATCCATCAAATAACTAAAGTCACCGAAATAGTGCATAGGATTAGCACGTTGAAGTGGCACACAGTAAGAAGAACCGATGGCTGATTTCCGGAGTTGAAACGTTGATCACTTCCCTGACTAGGTGGTTTGCCGATCTTTGTTTAGTAACCAACTCATGTTGGCAGCGAGAAACAGGGATCGGGCCGTCTTGGTGTTCATTGAAAAGATCTATTCCAGCAGTAAACGGATTACAGGCTACATGATTATGATGATGATCAGTAATCAAGATTAGCGAATTGGTATAGAAATCTCCTTTTGTTATATGAAACATTTCAGCTTTATATTAAAGAGAATAATAAATTCAGTGTTCAAGCTGCAAAATACGTAAAGACATAGTATTTAAAGATATACTAATTTTATTACAACTGATGGTTGGTTTTACTCTTTGGGATTTTATTATTATTGAAGTTTAAGCCAGCATTATATAAAAACTATAACGAGATTTACGCAAAAATTGAGATAAATGACAATAGTTAGTGACAAATTCTAGTTTTCGTTGTTAATTAATGTTGCAAACATTGTATTCTAATGGGAGAGATTTTTCGCCCAACATCAAAAGTGTGTCTAACAAATTTGTTGGTCTAAGTTTATTCTCAACTAGTAGAATTGTGAAAATGTAAAGAGGCAATGAGGGTAGGTAGTACACTGTGTTAAAATATTTTTATAAAAAGGAGCAGAATAAGGAATTTGGTACTGAATTTTGTACGGATGAATCACGTTTACTGCATAAATGTATGTAGGATGTTTCCGATGTTAGCAACATCACGGTATCAAGAATTACAATTTGTTACTTATCATTGTCATTAATCTTAAGTATTGCATACAAACCTTTTCATTGTAGTTTTTTTATATTTTTGGCATTAACTTTAATAATAATGGGATCGCAAACAGTTAGAAGAAACCAATCATCTATTGCAATAAAATTTTTAAATACTAGGGCGTCACGTATTTTGTACCTTGAACTCTGAATGTATTCTGTTAAATGTTATCAAAATCTGTGATAAAACAAAAACACCGAATTGTATACCAATTTGCCGACCCAGAATGCTTGTCTAACAACATTAGAATAATCCCATGGGGACTGAAATTTGCGTGCTATTGAGGGGTACGGTAACAGCGCTGTTCAAAGCTTGCCACTATTTAAATATTATAACGTGCGTTATCTACGTTTAAACTTATAACATTTTCTGTTGTAGGTATGAGGAGACCAGATTATAACATTCAATTTTAAGAAAGTGTTGAAATATATTTAATATTATAAAAATTTGTTTGAGTCGTTAACTGAACTAGGCGATTTAATTTTTCTGCATGTAGTTTTAAAAAAAAATTATTTATATTTTCTTCTCATAAACATAAGCTCCGAATAGAATACTATTGGTCAATGAGCAAATGAAATTTTATCACAAAAAAATTATCGACTTTAAACAACATGTAAATATTGCAAGCAATATAAGCAGGTCCCAACTACTCTCTCTACGAAATTGGCATTAAGCGCCTGATCAACTGCCAATGTTGTTGCCGATATTTTAAGGGCATTAGTAGTAACAAAAAAAAAACATCTTTAGCATTATTCTACATTTGTAGTATTAAATATAGAGAATACAGTGTTCAGTATAGCTAACTTTAATGTGTCGGTTTTCGTGACAGTGTTGTGTGCACGCGTCTTATAATTTACTCTGAAAAATTTTTAACGCGCGAAAACACTCATCATCATCATCAGCTCTGTTAGTCCACTGCTGGACATAGGCCTCCTATGTCCAGCAGTATCACGTCATTTCTGATGCGGTCCTTCAGAGATACTCGAGCATAGCTCTCCATAGCTCGCTGAGCGACTTAAAGTTGTGACCAGTTGAACCGTAAGTGTCCAAGTCTCGGCACCGTAGGTCAAAACGGGTAGGACGCACTGATCGAAGACTTTCGATTTGAGGCACTGTGGGATGGGTGACGAGAAAACTCGACGAAGCTTTATGAAAGCTGCCCAGCCCAGCCGAATTCTTCTGTTGGCCTCCCTCAAAGTTGTTTTACTCTAGTTGGAGCGTTTGCCCTAGGTAAACGTACTCCGAAACAACTTCGAGGGAGGTGCTGTCAATCAGGATCGGTCCCGGATCAACGTGCTCGTTAAACATGACCTTGGTTTTACCCAAGTTCATCCGGAGACCGATGCGTGCAGAAGACTCCAGCCAGGCTTTGCACCATTTTGCAGGTCCCTAGCGGTCTCCAGCCATGATGACGATTTCGTCCGCAAATCGAAGATGGAGATGTACTCGCCGTTCACATTTATGCCGTGTCCTTCCCAGTTGAGCGTCCTGAACATGTCCTCAAGCGCGGCGGAGAACAATTTCGGAGACATGACGTCTCTTGTCTCACACCGCGGTGCAGGGGGATAGGCTCAGTCTGCCCACTTTGGACTACGACAGACATAGTGGCGGCGTTGTACAGACATCGCAGCATCTCGATATATCGCCAATCAATTTGCCACCGCTGTAAGGGACTCGAGGAAAGACCAGGTCTCGATGAGTCAAAGCCTTCCTCATAGTCCACAAATGCCATGACAGGCTGGTTATACTCATGTGTCTTCTGTATAACCTGCCTCACTGTGTGGATGTGGTCTATGGTGCAATAACCCCTCCAAAGCCCGGTCTGTTTTCGAGCCTGCATTTTCGAGTTTTTGTGCACGACCATTCAAGATGATCGTCGAAAACAACTTATATACGTGGCTCAGGAGTGATATGGGCCGATAGTTCTTCAATAGGGTTTCATCACCTTTTTGAAGAACATCGACCAAACCCCTATGCCATCTCAAAATTAAAAAAAGTGTTTGTTATATATATCGGTAATATGTCACAGGGTAATCATTTGAAAACGGTTATTTTGCTGTTAAAAACAGATATTCTGATGTTATTTATTTGTATAGGTTTGCTTTAAACTGCTGCCAATATTTTTTATCAATTTGAAAATCTATCTTCAATACAATAATTTTATAAAACGCGGAGGTTAAGCATTTGCTTGCTGCATACATAAAAACCTGATAACACAGCTGTATTACTTTAAAATTTTATTGAATAAAATAAATTTATTTTTATCGAAAGCTAAGCAAAAAAAATATTTTAGGTTTGATAGAAATGTAAATGCTAATTAAGTCCAAATCAATAAATTATCATCTTTTTTACGAAATTATTGTTTCAATGACATCATCATCAGCATAAGCCAGTGTTAGACCACTGCTTGACATAGGCCCCCCTAAAGCACTCCTTCTCCGGGTCTTGGACCGTATCTCATCAATGACATCAGAAGTACTCAATTTATGCTGATATTTTACTATAGGTTTGTATTGTATTAATCCGCGTATAAACATTTGTTGGCATTGGTTTTTGTTATCCAACTATTTACCTAAAGATTTAGTCTACTACGCTACGCTAAGGTGCAAATCAAATACGGAAGGTAAATTTAAGTTGAGTTGATTCAGC
This sequence comes from Lamproptera curius, assembly GCA_029286875.1. Classification (NCBI taxonomy): domain Eukaryota; kingdom Metazoa; phylum Arthropoda; class Insecta; order Lepidoptera; family Papilionidae; genus Lamproptera; species Lamproptera curius. Next base: position 167,331 of record JAGSMT010000317.1, read on the forward strand.
GTGATCCACTTACCTAGTTTTGAGTTATGTCCGACTACACTTCTTAAGAACCGAAGTGGAAGCTAGATCGGTGTTGATTTAAGGTTGCTTTACGAATTAATTTCTTATCAGGTAACTAGAAAATAGCTCATAATAATAAATTCAAAGGTAATTGTGTCAAGTTGATAACAACGCGTCATGGTTTATTATTTATGTCCTTCAAAAAACTCTTTATACGTAGATATTCTGATGTTAAGATTTTGTTTCTAATTATTTCAAAAATAAATGTAATAATAATATTCTCCAGTCAATTACAACTACGGTGGCCCTCTATATTAGAAATTATCAATCTACGCAGGAGATATTATAGTGCACAAGTGTACGCGCAAACACAGGTGCACTCCCTGTTGCTTTATACTTTCAAACAGGACCGTCTTTAAACATGCCCATCCAACGCACGGATTATCTTACTTTTAAGACATTTGGGTGATCAACCTAAATTACCGTAACTAACTAGGAAACAACAATAAAAAGTCCCCGCAGGATTCGGACCCATGACCTCCGGTTTCGAACACGCTCTCACCATTAGGCTACGGAGACAGTCAACACTATTACATTATATTTAATATAAAATATATAACATGTATATTTGGTCCTTTAATGAGTTAGGTATGAATTTATATATAAAATATACGTAAGAATGTGACGCCATCTTGTTTTACTTTGGAAGTAAGGTATATCCGCAGTATAGGTGCAATCATTCAATGCCCATTCGCCTGCTCAGCGTGGTAATTATGAGCAACTTATTTTCGACGGATATCAACAGAACGCACCGGCTCGTTCCCGACAGTTTCACTATTCCTGGGCGCGTAGCGGGGTGCTAAGAATAACCGACGAATTCGAGATTTTGCGAACACTCCTGGCGAGTTGGACGTGAAACTTGGTAAATACATCCAATGGCATGTTTTAGAGTTGTGCGAAGTCAGAAGACAAGGAGAGGGCACCATAGCCTTGCCAACGGTCAACTTTTCTACTTCCGAGAGGGCAACTGTCCGTCACAAGGCAGTGTTGGATTCCTTGTCAACAAATCCCTTGCTAAGAACATTATCGCAGATTATGGCGTTCCTTGTACTTAGGCTCACTAAAAGGTACCCTCAAAGTGATACAAGTATATGCGCCACTTCGGCACACTCTGATGTTGAAGTGGTACTGCAGGAAACTCAAACTTCCTGATGACACGCTTGTTCTTATGAAAAGCGTCGGTAAGCATGAGGATAGCATTTCGACTGTGCCAAACTTCTTCGGAATTGATACCATGAGCTTCGCTGCTCAAATACGCAACGGATAACTGAAGCGATTGAGCAGAATGGAGTTTAACTATCTACGTTTGACTCAGTATCTCACTGGTAAGTCTCCTAACGTCGGATTTGAAGAGGTTAGTCTCGCTCTGAAGAAGCTTAGCTGGCTAGATTCTATATACTGGAGTAGGCTGGGTTTCGCAGAAGATTTAGCACCATTGACCATATCTTTACCATTAGACAATTTGGATAAAAGACTTATGAGTACAATCAGCCACTATGCCTTGTCTATAAGGACTATGGCAAAACTTTTGACTCTGTAGCAACTAGGGCTGTTCTGGTAGCTCTTCAACGATGTTAGATCGGTTTATGCCCTTGACTGTACTGGATGTGGCATAAACATAACAGGGAAGGACCTTTACATCTCTGTTTCGCTGACGATATCGTCATATTGGCCGAGTCGTTGGACTGCTTGCAGGATATATTGTACAGGTTAAATGAATCCTCCCAACGTATCGGACTAGGGATGAACTTGGACAAGACAAAGGTCATGTTTAACGAACACCGTCCCCAAGGAAGGTCAATGTCTATGGTGTTACTCTCGAAGTTTTCAATGAATATGTCTACTTCGGGCGCATATTACAGTTTGGAAGTCACAACTTCGAGAGAAAAGCTGGTAGGAGGATTCAGTTGGGCTGGTTTGCGTTTTAGAAGCTAAACCACATTTTTACGTCATTGATACCGTAGAGTTTAAGGACGAAAGTATTTAACCAATGCGTTCTCCCTGTGATGACTTACGGGACAGCTACGTGGCCTCTGACTATCGGACTGGTCCACAAGTTTGCCGTAGCTCAGCGTGCTGTGAAACGCGCTATACTCGGAGTCTCTCTGTCGAATAAAATTCATTATGAATTCATACGGCGAAGAATGAAAGTTACTGACATAGTGCAAAGGAGTAGCTAATAAGGTCAAGCAGTAAACTGATAGGGGCTGATTATGATTACGATTATTATGATAGTTTTTAAAAACACTTTTTGTTCGTACTATAGTCAATAGTAAGAGCTAGTAGAAGTTGTATTGATATATTATTTCATTGTGTTACTCTAGTACTTATGAGAAAAACGTTTCAAATCGTTAGTTTATTTTTTTTCAATTTTACTTGGATGTTACGCTTCCAGGCTCTTGCCTTTGGTAAGCTTTATCTAATTTAGAGTTTGCGGGAAGCTCCCGTCCCCATGAACTAGAAACGTTAGTTAGTAAAATTTTGTTCCTTGAGAAAAAATTTAAGATTATGCAAGGATAATAATACCCGTCTAATTACATTATTGCTATCGCATTTTAACAACAATTAAAGAAAATTTATCAGATTAATTATTAGATTAGTAAAACTATAAAATACCATAAGTAAATTCATATTTATTTTAATATATAATCAAAAAACTAGTATCATTTTATGCCCATTAGTCTTTGAATAGCTAACGCTTTCAATGAACGCTAATTGGGCTAATCTTTCTTATTCAGCTCGTGAGGTCTGAATAATTTATACCAGAGGGAATTCCTATCTAACGTTGCCAATTTGTGCGGCCTAGTTTTTAAATGTTCACGTTAATTTTATTATATTGCATTAGAAAACATATATAGCAATAAAAGGACAACTGCGTTCACTTCTTCTTTTCAGTAAATACGTTAAAGCCATTTTTAAATCTTAAACGCAAAAGGATATACGAGAGCAAATAACGAGGATTTAAGCAAACGATTAGATCGTTTGCTTTAAATAATTTACCTAATATATTTGTTATTGTTAAATAATTAAACTTTAACGGACGAAAGCTTGTTTATTTATTTAGTCTTCAAGAAGAATTTTTTGTACAAGGTAGGCATAATGCCGATGGCATTGTCTACCAGCCAACCTTTGGCTTGTGGTGAGATAATAAGTTTTTACTAGCCCGGCTAAAATATTCTCGGGCAAAATTTATAAGTCAGTCCTTAAGTAATAAATTAGTCCTTATTTTGGCTAATGTTATGGACTTACAGTAAGTATATTTAGCAATTATAGTGATTTTAATATTTTTATATGTAAGTTCTCGAGTTTGCCTATTACATTTATTAATTGTGCAACAACTACAAGCTCTAAAAACAAAAAGAACGTCAGATTTAAAGTATCAATAAAGACGGTATCACTTAAATGATTGATTCAATAAATTGAAACCTGAAACATTTAAAGCAGTTTAACAACTTTTAAATGGTACTTATTAGTTGTATCAGAGTTTCGGTAAATGATTTGGAGAGACGTTTAAACCATCACTTATAACTAGCTTATCTGTATAGTTTACTAAGGGTAACCTCAAGGTACTTGTAAATAGAACTTTTCAAGCGCAGGCAGTAACCATGCTGAATCAACTCGAGTCGTATTTAACTTGAGGATTTCAATTTGCACTTGTAGCAAACTATTTGCAGCTGATTCCTAAATTAAATAGTTGAATTGGTTTGAGTTAACTTTTTATTAGCGTTTAATAGATTCTTTAAACAAAAAGAAAGTATCAACTAACAAAACTGAATGTTTTTTGGAGGTGGCCGGTTTTTAGATCGGTTTTCTGAAAACCTTATGAATAATATTAAAATATACGTAACCTAGGTTAAACTTGAAAATTTTGCGTAGGTATATCTAATTGCGTCTAATTACAGAAATTCAAATTATCGTTTCTATAGACCAGTGATGATTTTATTCCTTTGTTTCAAAAACGTATTTGTTTTAGTAAATAATCATCATAATCATCATCATCATCAGCCTGTGTTAGTCCTCTGCTGGACATGGGCCTCCCCTAATGCACTCCTTCTCCATTAGGGAGTTGTTGGATCCTTATCCCACCACGCTAGTCTAATGCGGGTTGGTAGATAGACTAAAAGCGGTCTATCTACACGCCCATCCGACGCATGGATCATCTTTATTTTCAGATAATCAACCAGATTGGCCCAAATTGCCCTAACCAATAAGAAAACATTGACAACGCAAAACTATTTCCCCGCGGGACTCGAACCCGTCGTGGGTTCTGGTGGACTCCGGATTACAAAGCAATGGCCAACAATGCTAGACCATGAAAGCATTAAGATCAATGTATTAGATTTTGCATGATATTTAATATCATAATAACCCTGCAATAACACAACAGCCTGCTCATGTGAGATTGAAGTGAATATATAAAATAAAAAGATATTTAAGAGTGTTGTATGATAAAAATAGAATAAAAAAAATTAGGAGATTTTTTATTACTTAAACCGGAGGTCGTAGGTTCGATCACCCAAGTGTCTGAAAAGTAAGATGACCGACTTTTTACATGCCTATCCGAAGGCATGTAAAAAGTCGGTCCACCAACCAACCCCTACTGGGCCAGCGTAGTGGGATACTGTCCAAAAACCACCTAATGGGTGGAGGTGTATTAGGAGAGGCCTATGTCCAACAGAGGACTATCAAAGGGTGATGATGATCATAATGACTATACGTTATTCTTAAAACATTTTTTTTTACCGACTTTTTACCTGCCCATCCGACGCATGATTCATCTTACTCTTCAGACAACGATGTGATCGGCCCAATTTACCCCAACGAACTAGGAAACAACAATGAAAATCTGTTGAGTCTAACCTACCTACACCTGCTTTTGGAGTTTTAACCGATTGACACAAATACCTAAGCGTTAAGCTAAAATGTAATAGCATTTATAATTAGCTAAAAGTAACTAACTGATATTTAAGAAATTTAATTTTGGTTATTGCTGGAGGTCTGATATTCGTGTTGAAAAGTATATCTTTTGTTTCTTTTAAATGATGCCGTATCGGTTATGATAATCTGTATGTAAAATAAAAATAATTACATTTTACGGCTGAGTAACGCAATAAGAATTATTATAAAAATGCAAAAACGTATGATGACGTTTGTCACAAATTTTACAATTATGTAACGATTAACAATTGTGAACAGTATGTATTAAACTAAGGCAATTCACAGATCCATTATTTTTCTTAATAAATTCAAACTTTTCCTTTGCCGACATGGATCTTAATAAAGAACACGTATTTAAATAAACGTGGTCCATTTTCTTACATAGGACACACTTGCCTTTACTATTGCAATGAACAATATCGCGCGATATGAAGGTATTATGTACTTTTGTGTCGGTTGCGAACGAGATCGTCCGGTGGACACTACGCGTTGATGGATTGTTCATAAATTTTAGATTGGAATCAAATGAAATTAAGGAAACTATCAATGATTCCATTTCAAAAGTGTTAATAATGCTAGAAGGAAATTTCTTTTATGCAAATGTAAAACATAAAATCTGCCAGGTTATTAATTTTTAAGTTTTTAATGCGCCAACAGCTCACACATAGATATCTAAAAGCTAGTAAAAGTACTAGCGGAATCGGTTTCAACATTTAAAATTTAACAAATGATCGAAGTATGTTGCCTCTAAGGTACGCGTGTCCTCAACTCAGGAAGTTCCAGCAAAAACATTAGAAGCGTTTCCAGTTAGGTTTGCCTAAACGGTAATACAATTTGTCGTCATGGCTTAGTGAGTCATTGTTAGCACGTTAGACTTAACACTTATGTTGAATAAGGGCCATTGTCGGATGTCACCGTCAAACGATGCAATTCCAATTGGCGGTAACCGAAATGGCGATGGACACTAGTTTATTTTTTGAAGCGTGTTGTGATTCATTGCGCAATGAAATAATGGGTAAAATATACGAATACATTTCTTCGAAATCGGAAAGAATACACTAATCTATTTAAGCGATTGTATCAACAGTGATTAATAAAGCGTTATAATTATCTAAAATAGTACTACATTGATTTCTCGAAATACGTTGGTATGCCTAAGCGTAAGAGCGAGGCGTTATTGAAGTAGATAAAACTACCTACAAATTGAATGCGATTTGACGCGAATGGCTAAATGATGCAATTATATGCGTAAATATAAGCGATATTACATATAGCGATTTAAAAATAATGCGTTTAGTACCTAAACCTACTAAAATAAAAGTATATGAATAATTGATAAATGCGGTGGCCGATAAGCATTATGCGAAATAAATTATTAAATATTTATAAAATAGACCCCAAAAATATTGAAATAACTTTGAAACAAGTATCTACATGCGCGTGTACTATTTGACCACGTGGTCAGGTTATATGATATATCTATTGCCGCAATTAGAGGTTACAAATATTAGTTACGCAATCTACGATATTTTAGAAGGACTGTACAGGATAGGATAACTGATCTATCCGGCTCGAAGGACCAAAATTTATGTTTGCGCGGGCGCGTGGTCACTTAAGTTTCGTCAGCCAATTTGATAGGACCAACTAGGTCGAGCGACGGCGATATGGTAGATCCTATTTAAGGAACAGAAGCGAGGATGCGGTTCGAAGTACCATTTGCCTGATCCGGCTCGGATAACGTGGTTATGAAGCCGGATTGAAAATGCGATAAATCTCTGCGTTGATGCGGTTGGGGCTCGCTGTAAACGTAAAACTATAAGAACGGAGCGTTGGCAATTCGCGTCGCGTGATTTTAAAATTTGATACGTTGCGTATGAACTCCCGAAGGCAATGTCGACTGCGGCGGCAGAATGGCGTTAGTACCAGATTTGGAGGACTTCAGCGGCGGATCGTGGGTTGGTGAAGAACAGGGTGAGGCCCTGTTCTTGCGCTTCTTGCGCTGAGTGATGTTCTTGAAGTCGGTAAGGGGGGGGGGGGAGCGCGGCACGCGCGCTGAGGACGTCAATCGTCTTTAAAAGAGAGACGATCAGCTACATGATCTCCCCATCCTGACTCGCCATCCTTTCGACCAGAACTAGGTTAGAACCTATCGCGTTTACGCGCGACGCACACTACGAAACGCGGTTCGCGGGAGTCGGGCGGAAGCGCGTATAGGGCTCTCGGGTGGACAGCGTAAGCTACGTGCGGGCGCTCTCGCTGCTGAGAGCTCAGTGTCAATTCGTAGAGCATAAATTATTTTTATATATGTTACCTGGTTGCTCAGCCTAGAGCTCTGTATTTTGTAGTGATTAACCGTTGCATGTATGGTTCCGTTTTTACTCAACATTTAAAAAAAAAAATTGTTTTTTGTCCAACGCCTGTTTCTAAAAGTAGCGTTAAATTAGAGCCTGCTTCCTGTAATAACTAGGTTTAATGTAACAACTACTAAACTAAAAAACTATCCTTAACTAAGAAAAATTAATCATAAAAATGTGTCCTCAATGTACAATTTGCACGCTTCTGCCTATGGTCGTGTTTAATATTTTTGTTAACCTTTTTCTTGCAAAATCTAGGTAATATTAAAATAGGCAAATGTTTTTATTTTAGCAAATGTATAAACAATTCATCTTGTGTACTGACTTCTCGGCCCGTATACCGAACGTCGATGGTCTTCAGGTGACTTTTTTTTAATTAACCTACACATCCTGAATATATGTGACAATTTTTCTCCCTCGATCCTAGAAATAGATTAAGTTTCACAAAAACAGAACTCTAGAAGCACAACTTCTATCACATCGTTTATAAATAATTTACTCCAGTTTGTACAGCAAAGGCCACACCACCAATCCACGGAAGCGGTCCTTCATAGAGCTATGTTTATTACTAGCAACCGCCTAACCCAAGGATGGAATTTCGTAAAATCTTAGCTGACCTTTACACGGCGAAAGGAATATTTCTATCAAATTTCAAATCGCTACGCCTTATGGTTCCAGAGACACTGATGAGTCCATATATAAGTGAATCTTTTATATGTATAGATTATATATCTTTGACGGATTAATAATGTATTTTGGTAAAATATTTCTTATCATTTGCCCTCGTTCAATAAGGCTGCAATAAGAGTTGTTCTGATACATAAAATGGAATTAGGTGCAAACATAGTCTATGCAGTTGTTAAAGTACTTTAATTAGGACCCGCTAGTTGAGTAATTCTATAAAGGTCAAAAGGGTCCAGCACAAGGTACTGCCTCTTTCAACCTGGGAAAGTCTGAATCGTAGGAATTAAATCTCTCCAATTACGGCTAATACGTGCAAGATTAATTTACATTGAACAGTCCTATTTATTTTTCTGTACTATGTCTTAGTAACATATAACAAGAAACGAGACCTGTCAAATCAAAAACTTAAATTTTTTCCCCTTTGTCTGTGGAAATTTTCACAAGATTATGGATTTTAAATAATGTTGCAAACGTAGGACTCTGCAACCAGGCATAAGTTGTGCATTCTAGAAAAAGGTATGTAATATGTCCACGTAAGTGCTAAAAATTAAATCAATTGCTTATCTCTCCTGAGTTAATAACCGGTATAAACAGAGTTAAACTCGTAAGTTTAATAAGAAATAATGTCCATGAAACTTTATAGGTACATATGTTGTACCTAAAGATAACTATATCAGACTAGGAAAAATTAAAACAAAAGTTTTTAGGAGAACTACGGAAGATAAAACCTCTAAAACGATATTAGATTTACTCAATTAGCTATGATGATTTAATAACATCTCGAACTGAATAATGGACAATGCCTGAAAAATATTTCTAAACTGGCACAATTTTGAATTTTAACTGTAGTTTGAACAATATTTGCTTTTCACTCAATCCTTATGCTTGTTAATGATTACCAGCTTGAACCAAGGAGAATAAATCATTGACCATTATTTGAACGTTAACGTCACAAGAGATCCTGATGCGCCGGTCAGTCCTCTTTCACAACTTGAGCGCTTTCAATTAACGATTATATGCAGCAATAAATTGGCTCGTAAGGTCTGAACTAACTTATGCAGAGAATAATTTCCTTACACACTACACAAATGTGAAATTTACAGGATTTGTAGCTCAGATTAATAAAAACTCAAATGACGCAATCTGAACAATAAGCTAGTTTGAAAAGGATTGACAACTTATTTAAAATCTAACGAATTTTAAATCAGATTATTTGATTATTGAGTTATTTCGTAAATTTATGTTACATTTATCTTGTAAGTGGAAACATAGTAAAATATGTACGCGCTTTTGAATATATCTTAATAATATTAATTCTGTCTATTCGTTCACACAGATGAATTTAGAATAGTAGTATGCAAATAGACTTTCGACTGGGTTCAAAATCTATGAAAATACAAAATGATGCAGAGCAAAGTTTTTTTTATGCACGTCTCTAAATCATGAAATTAATAATTATATTAATGAAGTGAAATATAATGTTTCAAAGATAAATGACTTTTAAACTCTTAGTAGTAACTGACATGCTCATTTATAATAATAGAAATGGGATCTTTATAATTTAATTAAAAATAAATCTTCTTAATAAATCTATAAAGTTTCAAGCCTATACAATGAATATGCTATATGATAACAGCATTTAAAAAGCGTTAGCAAATTTTGATATCGCGTTGATTTATACGGGATCGGTCTTTCTTAGAATAAGTTCGGCACAATATGCAATACTGATAAAAAGGCGGCAGAGAACATAAAAAAATTGGAATACAAGTACCAACATAACAGATTAATGACGAAAAGTGTGTCAGACATGCTTTATTGGCACAATCTTTGTTTTGTATCAGAAAATTTAAAAGTATATAAAAATTACCTATTACTATGGGGACAAAAAGACATACTAAATTGAAGTATAAACGGATACTGAAAACTAAAGACGTCTATAATGAAAATTTAAAAGCTGTACTTATTTTTTACATTTTAACTGGAGAACAGTCCTATTTGCAATTGTATGCAATAAATAAGTCTTCGCAATCGAGGAAGCTTAAGCTGGGCATAAAATTGTTGCAACTGATTGCTTTTTTAATCTGCTATTACATTTTCAAAGTAAAAAGTTCAAACTCACTTGTTAGTCGTGTAATGACGTCTGTGTCTTAAAAGCAGTATATGATTTGACATGACTGAATAATTTGACCTTTATATTATTTATATCCCTAATAAGAATATGTACATTTAGTAAATAGTTTCACGAGTAAATCGACTACATAATGCTTCTACCAAGCTTTGTCAAGTTGACGTTTTGGTAAACTATTATTATTCATAATAATTCCACTAATTATTGGATTTTCAGTGTTATAAATATTATTATGCCTGTTTAAATTTTTATTTAATTTTATTATTATTACTGTATATTCAGTTTTATTTTTCTTTGATTTTATATATTTTTTCATGAATTTATTTGTACTTCCAAGTAATTGGTTATGATCTAATTGTAGTTTTCTTTGTTTTATAAACTATTGTGTTTGCGTTGAGTTTTCAGTTCTTTGAAATCCTTATTTAATGTTTTCTTCTGTGAGAATTGGAAGATAATTGATTTTTAACTTAAATTAAAGTTATTTTGTTATTGACATGTGTGAGTTCCCTGACCTCAATCTTGTCCGTCACATATAGTGTAATAGCTGTTATGTACTAATTATTCCTATTTGTATCATATTAAGAAGTCTAAGATTACTATGGACTGGTTAGTGGACTTATTAAATAAACAAATAAATATTATTTATAGGATCGTTTTAGATTGTATGCACATAACTTTGCTAGTTTTAAAATACATAAAGACCTGCTGACAACAGCTCATAGTAGATGATAATTTGTTTTTATAACACTTAGTCTCTCATGAAAACTATAATAATAGAAAATCGTAACGTGTAGAGAAAACATCATAAATCACTTAGCAAACTTGTTAAAGTATGACTTGATTAGCCTCAAGAATTTATATAATATTTACAGTATTCGATTCTGATTCAAAATCAAAGTAAAAATTTTAAGATTTGGACTGAATTTTAAATTAACTCCACAGCAAGTGAAATTTTAAATAACTCATAGCAAGTGAAAAGTGAGGCTATTTATTTACTTTTTGTTCAAGTATTATAAAACATTCCATTGGATAAATCATGCAATTTGTTTTATAATAAAGTAGGTTTTGTGTATATCAAGTCCCGTGCTCGTTTTTTTTTAAGCGTGATTTTTATTTTATTTTATTTAAAGTGACGTGAAAACAAAAATTAAATTATGTACATATACAGAATGTTATTATAATTATCGTATTGTTTAAATAATTAGGTAGCTTAAATTAATATTCAAGATAACAAAATCAACAAAAGCTACATTTTATACATGTTAAAAATACATGTCAGATCTGAGTATAACAATGTCTTTGAAAATTGAAGTAATCCTAGAACTATATCTTTCAAAATGGATGAGTTTTAATTCAGACAGATAGTGCTGGCTATCAAATTGATATTTGGAATAAGCACTGGGTGGGTTCTAAGGACGATATTAAGGCTTTAAGTATTACTTGCTCCATAAGAATGTATTGAAGTAGTATTTATTATAAGTGACTTTAAACATTTAATATTTCACCAGCAAATAACGTACATGTTGATTTTATTAACAAAATAAGTGTGTGACAAAAGTTAATAGCAAGTTTATCTTGATTAATATTTGCCACTTTTTACGATAACTATACAACGTTAGTATTATATCCACAACATTTACTATAAGTAAAACATGAAATATGACCATATTAAGTGTGCAAAGATTTATTTATCGCATTTAAATTGTAAATCTTTCAATCCACATTAAAAGTAAAGAGAACATGTAACTTTTAATTTTCAACCAACTACGGATTTATCTGTAGTGTTTAGTATTGGTTTACTACATTTTAAAATCTTCTCTTAATGTAATCTTCATATGATTGTCGATTTATAAAATTTAACTCAAATAGAATTGCTATTACTCAGAGAAAGTTTTTAGCATAAACTTATTGCCTGTAATCTGTTATAATAGAAAATTGTTTCAAATCAAGTGTGTTCGTCGCCGTTGTAATACTTTGTGCATATTTAAGTCTGTCGTTCTAAGCATAAATCATAATTTCGTTAGGTTTGCAAAGCTTTGTTGAAAGTCTTCGTCACACTGACCGGTTTATACTAAAACATTTCAATTTTGTTTGTTTTACGTCGCAAACGTATAAAGATTTATTGTTCTCAAGAATACATTTAAATATTTTTAATGATCTTGAGAACTTTTATTCTTTATTGCTATATCGTTTTAAAAGTTGCTATATCTGTTTTTTACTGAAATAAAATTGAGCAATTAAACTAAAAGACTCTAATCAGGTTCATATTTTTGGATGTGCAAATTATATTTTTATGCAATGGATGACGATGGGGAAATAGAATTGTTTTATTGCTGACGTAGGCAAACGATTATCGGGCCACCTGATGGGAAATGGTCATCGATGCCCATGGGCATTAGCAATACCAGGGGTATCACCAACGCGCCTGCCCACTCGTAAAGGGCCTTTTATATCTCGTTTGAAAGAAGACATGCATAAGGCGAAGGAAAACCTGAGAGGCGAGTTCATTCCAGAGCTTAATAGTGCGTGGTGATCTCGGAAATATGGTATTTGATGGCACGGTTTCCAGGTGGTATGGATGAACTTAGTCTGGTGACGGAGGGTAATGATACTATATGTATACTATACTTACAATGGGGAGTTAGGGTACCATATCAAACAGCTCTGTTGAGCACTCTCCGTTGAACAGGCGTAGAACACAGAGAGAGTGAATATCTCTCCGTGGCTTACAGGTGCAGAACGGCAAGTCTTTTGTAGGGCGTCAAGAGGAGCAGCGATACTGCGGACACCGGCCCAGAGATGATAACATTACCCATGTAAGGCCTGACCTGGCTTTGTAAAGAGTAGTTTTGGCCATGTAGGATTCTTCCTGCTCAGTTTTTGACGCCAACTTGACATTGCTGTCCAATAGACTCGAAACTGAACGTTGGTCGAGATCTCGGACACCAAGGATTCTAAGGCTTGAGGACGTTTGCAGAGACCCCAAAATTGTGAGCGCTATTATAAATGAACCTTTTTCGCAGTGAAAGAGCAAACCGTGTCTTTTGTGGGTTGAACTGAACGAGGTTCACTCTGACCCCACTCGGAGACCTTCGCCCAAAATAGTCCAATAGCTTTCTGCACCCCACACCGAGGGACTGGCTCGGGCAGTATACTGCGCGATTCCCATGCTATCATCCGCTATAGCAATGGATATCTCTGATAGATAAATGTCATTGATATATGTTGGATAAAAGTGTGGGAGGCACTGAACCTACGGGTCGGCCTGCATTAGTGGTCATGATCTCGGAGCAGCAGCCGTCGGCAACGAATATAATGCTCGGACTCATCCAAAAGCTGGCGATCCACTGACACAGCCCCTCAGAGACTCCATAAGGGGCAGCTTCGATCAGAGAGCTCTATGCCGACCCTGTCAAACGCCTTAGCAATATCGTCTGGAGAGCCAGAGCTCCACCCTTATTGTTCAAGCGCTTCGCCCACCGTGAGCAGGGTACACTAGAAGATCACCAGCCGAGCGACCGTGATGAAAACCATACCGATTAGATGGTTCTCCCAGGAGCCCAGAAACTGGTGTTGATAACCCGCCCATCACCTTCGGCGTCAGGATGTGATAGCTGGGACCTGTAATTGAAGGGTCTGACCAGTCCCCTTTTAGGTACTGATGTGATTCGCTGCTTCCATAAAGCCGGAAACCCGTTTAGCCGTAAGGAAAGGCGGTATAGGTGCGTGAGACAGAAGGTGAACTCGGGGGCATTGTTTTAGGACAATTGCAGGAATGCCATCAGGCCCACCTCGACTTGGCGGACGCTGAGGAGCTGTAGTTCCCGCTCGACTCGCTCCGCGTGAAATGCGGATTTGGAAGGTATCTCCCACACTAGTGAGGTTGCGGAACGGCCTCCATCATCCATAGTTAGTTTAAGGCGAGTCTAGATTAGAAGATCAGCCTTCCTTCGCACTGTAGGGCTAGTCTATCATCGATTCGTGCAGTGTCGGTAGACTGGACGGCAGAAGTTGCCCTGGCAGCTTTGGCAAGCTGACCAAAAGGCACGACTTCCAAAGGAAAGCTGCCCCTCAACTCTGCAGACGTGCTTTGCTTTTGCCTTGGCAACGCCCCTTGAGGAATCTTGAGTTGGCATTGAATTTATTCTTTTTCTCATGCCTGTCCGATCCTGACATCAATCTAGTTTTATTTGAGACGGCGTAGCGGACTGTTTTCGGGCGCAGCCTCCCACAGGCTTTGTTAAACCAGAGACTGGTGCGAGCCACGACGGGTACCTCTGTAATTGGGATGAAAGCTTTCCAACCGTAAAGTATTATATCAGTAACGCAGTCAGTATGTCCAGCAGTGGACTATCAAAGACTGATGATGTGTTTGGTGATATGTGATGACAATGGACCTAGAAACAAAATGAAAATGCTTGTCAAGACGTCCTTGAATCATGACCTCCAGTTTATAAAGTGCAAGCAAGCCTTTCACTAAATATAAATGTAATGAGATACTATGTTCCTTCGGGAAAACTCGGAATCTTTATCAAAATACGATGACACCCGACTCGTCAATGAATGATCGTATTAAACTAGTGACCTCTATCAAACCATTATAAGAAACTTTTGTTTAGTGTCAAATGTCAAAATGAATAATGTCATTGTATAAATAGAGATGTTCCAGGCCATGGTTTTCTTTAATATAAGCTTTCGTCGTAATTAGTTACTTGCTATAATCATTACTCTTGATTAGACATGTTTGCTCCCCAGAGCTTTTTGACTCAAACTGCGGATACAGGATCATTCACTTGCTACAGTGGACCAGCTGAAGGCTCCTGGAAAAGCTTGTCCTACCCACTTAATCATAACAACTTAACATATACTACCTACTTAAATATCCCAGACCTATTAACATCCCATTCCTTAAATTATTTATAAACACTGGATTATTTATGACTACTACTTACTGATTTATTTATGAAAACATGGTATATGCATATCAACAATTGAGGTGTAATACAAACATATCTAGACCTTATATTTTTATGCTCCACGGAGGTACAAAATATTATTAGAAAGATAAAAAAAATATTATATATAACAAGGAACTAGTCCATCCCTAATCTGTGCTGCTGCAAACCTTATTGCTAGACTTACTGAGACCCACTTAAAGGAGTTCGGTTAAAGTACGAGCAGGGGCAGTGGTACGGCACCAGTCAAAGGTCTGAGGATTCCATAGGGCCTCAACCGCCACCTGGTACCCTTCCAGATCTGAGGTCAGCAAGATCTAACAGAGAGGGGTTATGGCTCAACATCTGGGGTCTGGAGGGCTGAGTCAATGAGTTGGGATAGTCAGGCCGAGGTATATTACACGCCACTTCTGGCTCGGCGAGATCGTAGTCCGCGACCTAACCAATCCTGATGATGAGCGTTAAAGTCACCTCCACTGCCGGATACTATTCAAGGACGTGGTCAGTCGCCTCTTGGAGATACTTAAATAGTCGAGCTGCCTCTGCATCACTGCTGTGGGATCTATAAAGGAACGCTTAGACGCGGATGTGGCCACTATAATCCGTACGCACCCATCTGGGGTAGATATTGGTGTCTCTGTTAAAAAGGGAAGAGCAAGCTGCGCCGTCTCAAGGTGGTGGTGGATGGGCGTTTAGGTTGCTGTGCTGTCGCCTAATATTGGTGAAATCCACTTTAAATGTGGATAAAGGGGCCAGTTATATGTTTATTGAAAAGTTTTTCAAACTGAAAATCTTAAATATTGTTCAGGGTATTGAAAAATTACTTTTTCGTCTTATTGTCCCATATGTAGAAACACATTTATTAAACAGTTATTAACTATACCCTATAGATTAAAAATAAAACTTATTTGAAAATGTTCATATTAATTTATTAATTTCTTATATAGATAAAAATAAAATACATACTTTTACTATAGATGACGTGAATAATTATTTTTTATCAGGATATACCTGAAGATATACCAGACATATACCAATCTATTTTGCCGTGATTATGGATGCTAGAAAGAGTCAGAACTTTGGAAATAAATATTTATAACTAACGCAAAAATCTGTAAATTTAAAAGTCAAGTTAAATCAAAAATCAATAGTCTTTTAAAATTAAATCACCAAAAATCAAATATTTAAATTATTTAGTATTTTACAATTTATTGCATAAAAATTTTAATGTTCAAAGTTGCTGTTGATTACAAATAGATAACTGATATTGTAATCGAAATTTTAAAAATTCATACTAAAAGTTAATTAATAGCGTTTAAACACATCTCTTGGCCAATCCAGTGGCCTTGTAATTTGTAAATGCAAATATACCACAAGTCACAAATTGTCAGTTCAATACGAATCAACTTAATAGCGCACATATATTTAATGGACTACTAAATTGGAATATGTAAGATTGCAATATGTTTTAAGAGTTTTGGAAATAAGTAGTGAATACCTATGGAGTAATCCAATTTCAAAAAGAGAGGATACGGGTCGAGGAAGATGGGGAGTGAATTTGTAGTATCTTACGGTGCATTAATTTAGTCATAATCACAATCATTATACCATAGATATTTTGTTTATCTCATGTCTATTCATTAAACAATAGTCACTTTAATATGGTAAATCATACTTCTAAAGTTAACGCTATGGTGATGGTGCCAATTGAATAATGAAAGAAACAAAAAAATCGTCATTAACAACAATAAACATCGCTTCGCATTACCCTCATGTGTTTACTGATACTATGTGACTATAGAAACATCGTTTCCATATTTTAATAGCAATAACGAAAATCGTGGAAATATATTTATAATAGTGAAACATTACTTTGATTGATTAAACAATAATATCATACCATTTGTTTAACTTTATTGTAAACTTAACGGCAATTTGATATTTAAGGATCTAATTTTATAGTGAGTATTTCGTGTAAATCAGTACAGTGCAAACAGGGCTTTTGTGTCTTGGGCACGATTTTTTGTGGTATAAAAGATAGCTGTCATTGTTAAAACCGCCTTTGACAGTAGTGGATTTTAGTTGAGTTGATTATAATTAAAATTACCTTCAAATGTTTTCATACACCGTATATAAAAATATTTCTGTTTCATGAAACGTTGAGGTTCGTTTATGAATTTTAAATCAAAGTTTAGACCCTTTTAGGGTTTAACAATAATAACTCCTATGTAAAAGAATTTGTTTAACTTCATACTTAAAACTATAATGGACAATGTTTATTTCATATAATGATTGGCTTTGAAAAGTAATCAATCTAGTGTGTAATTTCAGCTTGTCATCTGTTATGAGCCGCAATTGACATTCTCATCTTCATGTAAATGTTTTATTACGCCAGAAATGGAATCCCAGGACTCATATTATTATCAGGAAATAAAACTTACTTATGTTTTTATCGCGCTTTAATACCGACCATAAAACTAGTTGATTTATGAAATGTAATTTGTAAGTTATCACATTGAAATTAATTAAGATTACTTTTAAATAAAATCTATAAATTTTAATTTAATACTTAAAAGGCATTTCAATTTTATAGTGATAAAAAAAATCTTGAAAGTTAAATATTAATCAAACAATTAAAACTTTTTTAGTTATTGCACTATTATGTATTGTATGAAACAGTTAAACTCTTTAAAACTTAAGTATTTAATGCAATGATATTTGACATATAAAACTGTAAGGTTGCTCTAAACACTATAAAATTGACGATACCAGATGAATTAACTTTGACTTGTTTTGTTGAAATTATTTGGCCCTTACAAACCGTGTCGTCTGATGAGGCAAAACTAATATCCGTTCGGATCTACGATCGTTCATATCCGCAGCATCCGAACAGGTAATCAAAAGAATGCTCTCAATTTGCAAAGATAAAAATTCTACTTCCAACGTCGTTTTCACATTGGTTTGTAAGCGATGTAGTAGTTTCATTGATTTTTATGGAATAAATATTATCTGAAATTTTAGCATAATATGAACTACTTTCGTTTTAATAATTTTGCTACAATTAGGTAGTGGCTCAGGAACATAGTCAGATTTAAAATAAATAGAAGGATTACAAAAGTCTTAATTAAAGTATTATATAATGAGACTATTTGAAATTGAGTTCTAATCTATTATAGTTACGAATTTTCCATAATTCACTTAGTAAGTTTAGTTAATTTCAAATTTAATTTGATAATAATATAAATTTTGCGTTTTCTCTGATCATATCGATTCAGTATATATATATATATATATATATATATAATATAGGTTATAAAATATCGTTAACGAGAAATTCATCTTAAATATATAGTATAAATTTGATTATTTATTTACATTACATTTGAAGTTTAAATTGATATCTTTTAGACTTAATTGTTATCACTTATTATGTTCTGGTATTTTTCGTCACGAATTTAAAACTTGATGACATGCAGTATTCTTGGAATACATTTCCCAGGACTCCTCAAAAATGAGCCGTCTCGAATCGTTCTGACTGATCCAATGCTCACGGACAGGTGAACCTCTAAGCTCGGGGAGATATTGGCTCTGTCTCGTTAGTTCTACTCGCCTGTTCAACGGAGCTTGCTTTGATATGGTACCTACCTTCCATTTTATTATCGCACCTCCGTCACTGGACTAGAGTTCATCCGTACCACCTGGAAATGGTGCCAACAAATACGGTTCGTTTCCGGAGTTCATTTATACCACGCATTATTAAGATCTGGAATGAACTCCCTCCAGGTTTTCTCCGCGCATGAACGTCTTCATTCAAACGAGGTATAAAGAGAGTCCTTTACGCCAGGCAGCGCGTTGATGATACCCCTGGTATTGTGATGTCCATAGGCGCCGGTTACCACTTTCCATCTGGGCCTGACTGCTGTCTGCCGCGCTATGCCATAAAAATACATTTTTTCTAAGACAGCTTTTATTCATATCATAATATTAATAAAAGGAATGACGTTTTTGAGCAACATATGCCTAAGCAGCATTTATTTATTTTGTGGACTCAAATAAACTTCATTGACATAACGCTTTAATAAATTAAATTTAACTCAACTATCGTTTTAGTTTTGTAAAGACAGGCAAAAGTTTCGTGTAAAATAATTAATATTTTTAATATTATATGATGACAGAAGAAAAGGATCACCTTGTTAAGAACTTTGAAAATTGTGGACTGCACTTTAAGTGGCTCTCACAGGTCTCTTTGATTTGCTTATCTCTCGAGTGCATTATACTAGGTTTGGTTTGAGTCCTGGCAAGCGTTACTTAGCCAAATTTGAAGTTGCTTAATTGTATAACTAGTATCGCGAGACTTCTTCGTAGCATTTCGCAGCGTATTTCGTAGCGCGAACCGAGCGTCCAAGTCTCGGCAACATAGGTCAGTATCGGTAGGGACGCACCTGATCGAAGACCTTCGATTTGAGGCACTGTGAGATGGGTGACGAAAAAATTCGACGAAGCTTATGAAAAGCTGTCCAGCCCAGCCGAATCCTTCTGTTGACCACCCCCTCAAAGTTGTTTCTAAATAGTTCGAGCGTTTGCCTAAGGTAAACGTATTTCAAAAAGACTTCGAGAAATCAATTGTGATCGGTCCCAGATCAACGTACTCGTTGAAAATGGCCTTCGGTTTTACCCAAGTTGATCCGGAGACCGATGCGTGCAGAAGACTCAGCCAGGTTTTGCACCATTTTCCGCAGGTCGGTCCTTTTTGGTGTCGGCCATGATGACGATATCGTCCGCAAATCGCAGATGTAAGATGTACTCGTCGTCCACATTTATACCGTGTCCTTCCCAGTTGAGCGTCCTAAACATATCCTCCGCGCGGCGAAGAAAAATTTCGGGGGATAGGCTTAGTCTGCCCACTTTGGACTACGACAGACATATAGGGTGGCGTTATACAGACATCAGATATTTTGACAGATATATCGCCAATCAATTCTGGCAGCGCTGTAAGGACTTGAGGAAAGAGCAGGTCTCGATGGACTAAAGCCTCTCATAGTCCACAATGCTACGCACAGGGGCTGGTTATATTCATACGTCTTAGTGTATAACCTGCCTCACTGTGTGGATGTGGTCTATGGTGCTGTAACCCTCCGAAACCCGGCGTGTTCGCTGAGGCTGCGCTTTGTCGAATTTTCTTGCAAGACTGATTCACGCTAATTGCTGAATATTATATCGAAACTTATATTTGACAGTATTTCACGTGAAATACCATCGTTCTGGGCATAATACATCGCGAAAGTTCAGTTTTGCATAACCTTTCTTTAAAAGTCATATCGTTACCTGCCCAGTTCATGGTAAACACTTAAACTTTCTCATTTTACTTTACAAATGCATATGCATGATGGTTTTACTGTTTTGCAGTTATTTATTGTTTTTAAGAGTACATTCTGATACTACTATTTTTTTGCTATATCTGTTTCTATTTACACATAAACTAGGCATAAATAAGCATTAAATCTCCAGACATATTCTGACCTATATTTTTATGTGTGCACAACAAAATATTTTACAAGGACACGATTGAGGATAGCTTGTTTTTTGAAAGTTTTTTTAAAATAAAACTTAAATTTTTGTCAACAGGAAACAAATATAAAGCTCATTGTCCTATTGTAATATATAGAAAACATTTATTAATACCTAATTACTTATAACTTTATAGACTATACAATAAAATTTTATTTAAATAAAGTATTCATAAGTAGTATGAATATAAAATTATTTATTTATAATAGATCGAACATAAAATTTACATCTAAATTAATGATAAAAATACATCTTCCTTACTAACCATTGCTGATGTGCAATAACTATCCAAAAACAATACTCGAATATTTTCAAAAACTTTAATCGATTACATGATTAGCATTTTATTCATGTAAAAGATGTAATGAGAAGTTATTTTCCTTTGGCAAGTATATATATTCAAAAATAATATAAATTTCAAATATTAATTATTCAATATTAGTTCTGTAGAGCTCTTATGAACGTACGGAACGGACAGAACGGATCGGAAGCTTGTGATAGTTCAGAGAAGAACCGGAGAGAAACTATCATGAAAATTACCTGAGTTAGTCTGAAATTCATCTAGAAATCAAAAAAAGAAAGATCTCAAATCAAATTGAACCAATTTCGAAGAACTTGGTACATACTTAGAATAATCTGCGAGAAAAGACAAAGGCTATTAATTCTTGCGATAAATTTAAATGTGTTCGAAAGAATTTAAATATGGGATGAAATTTTGTATGGTAATCACTGTCCAGATCAAACCAAGTCATAATTTTCCAAGCAGTTTTGTAGTATAAAACTGTGTACCATGAACTAGGAGTTGAAAAGGAGATGACAGTCGATATGAAATTCATCATTGTAGGCACAGACAATAAAAACAATCCATTTATATGGTACTATAAGGTATATTTCAATACACCTCGGAGATATTTCTTCTATTCCACGCAGATGAATTCTCAGTTATTTAATTCGGGTAACAGCTAGTACACATTAATACTACTTTATATGAGGTAGCTAATAGGTTTCAGATAAATGATAAAACTACTTAAACAAATTCAAATACGTTTTGGAGTAAAATTTAAATTTTCCTGCGTTTTAAGGATTACTTTATATGTACTCCGCAATAGAAATGCGAGCCACATGCAAGTAGTCGTTTAAAGGAAAGGTAGTTATAGAGTGACGTCCATCAAGTGTTATTGACCACTTTGGTACCATTTCTTACCCTTCTTTATGCATTTCACATCATCGGCGTAATGTTAGATTTGAAATATTTATTAACTTTTCATAGCTGGTTTATAAAAAACCTTTTGTTTCTTTTAACAAAACAGGAAAATAATAAATTGGGATTCCAGATATCAACCATTGCAGCAAAATTTAAAACCCCAAAAATATGTTTCCAATCTTAAAACAGGTCATGAAATAGATGTAATGAAATATGGCAACCTTATGCCAATTCTTTCGTTTCTTTTGATTTACTAATGGCCCAAAAAACCATTACCCCAGTCTGAAACGGAAAAAACGACTGACGTTGGCATATATTGTCGGCCAATATAAAAGGCAAAGGGTATTCTGGAGAGATTTAATTTGGATTCTAGGGTTAATAGGGCAAAAGACCAAAAATCTTAAAAAAATCACTAACATAATTTAAAAGGAAAGATTTTTCAAAAAAAATAAAAAAATGTTCCCTAAAAGAAAGTAATTAAATTGCCAAACCAAATATGATTTTGGAGAGAAGGATCGAACCAAACACGTGTAATAATTTAGTGAAAAACAAAAGCATAAAAATTTAATTATTAAACCCAAAACTTCCAGCTTTTATTAAAGATTAACGCTTTTAAACCTTAAAACTTTCATATTTCTAATTTGATTTAAAAAAGCATATGATACAAAACGGCTGTTTTGGGAAAAAGGGAAAAATTTACCACAGAAACAAAAAAGAGTTATAAATTACAAAAGAAAAATTATTTTTAAAGTTAAAATATTAATATTTTGAGATTTTAAAAGAAAGGGATTGAGGTTTCTTTAATGAAGCAAAAAATAAGAATTATTTCAAAGAATTATATTTTAAAAGTCATAATTTTTTGGTTATAGAACATTTTACTTTTTAATCAAAAGGCCAAAGGATTTTTCGCCGGTTGATTTGGAAATGAAGACCATTCACTTTGTTTAAACAAATGAATTTCCAAAGTTTT
Source organism: Lamproptera curius (assembly GCA_029286875.1). Classification (NCBI taxonomy): domain Eukaryota; kingdom Metazoa; phylum Arthropoda; class Insecta; order Lepidoptera; family Papilionidae; genus Lamproptera; species Lamproptera curius. Next base: position 190,192 of record JAGSMT010000317.1, read on the forward strand.
ACAAAGTCTTTAGATATCACCAAGATCGATTTAAGTCTTCAAAAGATTTTTAATCTTTTTATATAAATATTTTCTTTATCCTTTTTGTTCAAAAATGTCTCAATTTTAGAATACCGGTTTTCGCTTTTTAACTTTGCCGACAAAGTAATCGACGACCAACATTTTAGGATTTATAAGTTGTAATTTGTGTGTTATCACCATTTATTATTTTAATTACTGTTAAATTTTTATTTTACCTTATTTAATAAATTCCAAAAACAAATTAACAGTAAGGCCTTTTAAAAGCTATTTTTTGTTTTTTCCGGCCTGAAAGACTGACGTTGGAAAACCAAAAAGAACCTGGCCAGCCTGAGGGACAAGGGGCCGGGTGGTGAAAGACTCTCCCATGCCGGCTGTACAAGCTTTCAAGGGATCCCCCTTAAGGGTTGGCTTGAAGGCGTTAAATTCGCCCTTCCCTGTCCTTGCCTGAAAGATGGGTTGTGGAGGACGGGGACCATCGGAACCCCACCTGTGGAGGATAATGGAAAGAGGAATAGGACAAAAAAAATGGATGTATTTCTCCTTAGAGGCCGAAACAGGTTAACATCAATGTCGCTAAGGGGTTGGGAGGCTTGTTCTACCCAGGACTAATTACCAATTGTATATTCTAACACTTTAATTTAGGCATGCATCGTTTTTTTGATTCAAATATTTAAAAATGAGAATTCAACCCTTTCAAATTTTAAATCTTTATTCAACATAAGAGGAAAATTTTTGATTCTAATTATGTTTTTTAAACGATAATTAACCCTTTAAGCGCTACGTTTCGGAAAAAGAGCCTCTGACGAGAAAGAACCGGTGAAAAAATCTCTGCTGGACTTTTTGTCATTCCTTTACCAAATGGAATTAAATCAATTAAAAAATTTAATGCATAAACTACTTCTTATGGAACACTCAAGCGAGCATCATTACTACAATGTTATCATTCAAAAACTGATCAAAAGATTTTCATGAAAAAAGATGTTTTTTCTGAATCTTTGTTATGAGTTTTGACATTTTCCCCTTAAATAAGTTTATTTTAATTAAAGAAATTTTCATAGTAAAACCGTTAAAAAGGTAACAATATACGTAAAAATATACCTTTTAATTCACAAAAATAAAAAAGAAAACCCCGTTGGTGTATTACCGCAGAGGGTTTTGGAAAAGTTATTATTATCAATAACCTGTGAATAAAAATAACATTCACTTATTTTGTTGGAGGACTGCCTCCCAGCCTAGTGGTTGGGCGGGCTTTGAAACCGGAGGGCGGGTTTGAATCCTGCGGGGCAACAAATTTTCAATTGTTGTTCCCGTTGGTTGGGCAATTTGGGATCAACCCAATTGGTTCAGGAAAAGGGAAGATGATCCATGCGGTGGGTGGCGGTGCCGGTCCACCCACCAACCCCGCATTGGACCAGCGTTTGGGTCCACACCCCAATGGATAGGGGGTGTATTGAAATTTATGCCAGGGTGGATTAACGAGGGCCGAAATATTGATGATGATGATGATGTTTTTTTTGCTTTTTTATGATAATTCCGGAACATTAACCATTTATCTACTCTTGGGCATAGAAAAAATGATATAATACAACACCAAAAACTCTAACGCCGCTAAATAATATTTATTTTTTAGATTACCGGCATTAACACCCATTCGGACTGAACATACCACGAGGAACATTGATTAAAATACGCAATTAGTCCCTTTATTAGCCGGAGTTTTATTTGAAGAAAATTTAATACAGCATGAAAAAGGCCCTGATTGTATTAAAAATTACTTACTGTTGATGTTTTCAATTGTAATAAATGGACTTTGGTTTAAATAAGGACACTATTATTTCCGTTCATGTATTAAAAATCAAATAATCCATCCGAAAGGTATAGGTGTTAGATTTGCCGCTTTTAGGGTTAAAAGTAAGGTCCAAGAGTTTTACCTTAACTTTATTTCATAAACAATGAATTTAGTATTTTAAGTAATTGTGAGCATCCATACAGAAAAACCTAATGGAAAGGGCGTGTATTAAGGAAGGCCTATGTTCAGCAGTGGACTAACAGTGGCTGATGACCTCAGAACACTGTTTCTTAAGTCGATAGAATCAAGCTAATACTCCATAGAGGATATTCTTATTTCAAATACACAGCTAGTGATCAAAAGATTAATTGTATTTTACTTCAAGTGTATCCAGTTTTAATAGGTTCATGGGAAATGGGTAGAATTAATGAACGTCAACGCAAATAAATGTCTTGTTAGCGGCGTGGAGTATTCATACATTCATTCATTCATCATCAGTCTGTGATAGTCCACTGCTGGACATAGGCCTCCCCTAATACACCCTTATCTATTAGGGGGTTACGGACCGTATTCCACCACGCTGGTCCAATGCGTGTTGGTGGGTGGACCGACTTTTTACATGCCCATCCGACGCATGGATCATCCTCCTTTTCCGACAATTGGGTGACCGGCCCAAATTGCCCTAACCGAAAAGAAAACAACAATGAAAATATGTTAAGTCGCCGCAGGATTCGAACCCACGACCTCCGGTTACTAAAGCTCACGCCCATACGAACAGGCTACGGAGGCTTTGAGATATATGCAAATATAACGTTCATTATGCTAAAAATATCATAATGTTAATAAAATATCCTGGGCGTGACATTTGTATATTACTTTAATTACTATAACTTACAAGTGAATAACATAGAGCAATGCTAGATTATAATTATCATTTTAAACTGATTACGATTGTCTTGATATTACTAAATTGACGCTAAAAGGCATATGTTGGACAAACCACAGTAAAATGCTCCCAAAATAACAGTAAATTACATAACAAAACTGTGATAGATACGTAATGAAGTATAAAAGATGATATTATAAAGGAGTTTGTTATTTTTTATGTCCAAAAACATAACATTGAGTCGCTTACATTTTCGTCTCCGCTTTTTTGCTACTGTGGCCATTTTAACGCATTTACATCTGTCTTCGTACTTGAGCCACCGAACTCAGAGGGTTGACGTGCGTAGTAAAAGATCTCCAGAGGCCCACGCCTTTTTTTTCAAAACCAATAACGTATATAGTAGTACAATGTTCGTTTAGTTATAAAATTTAATACATAGAAGCCTACGAACTAAGTTATTGCAATATATATAAACTTCTCTTCCTTTTTTATGATTAATCTATTTATTATAACTTAACATGTATATAGAATTAAATAAAATGATGAATATGCGATTAATTAATCGTTAATAAAAAACTTTCGCAATCTTCAACTTAAAAATTCTCTATGTTCTTAATATTTATTTTAGAAACCTAAACATGCGTATAACTTTTATGAATATTGAATATCATAAATATTTTTATATGTTTTTTGCTACAAAAATAGAAATAATAAAGTTTTTACTTTTTATAAAGAATTTAATGGAACAAAATAAAAGACTGACCAATTTTAGTTGAGACATATGCAAAAAATATACTAAAAGAAAAAATAAAAAATTTAAAATAGAACGCATAAAACAACAGCAAACAAAATTTACTTATATCTAATTAGAATTAGAAAAAATATAATGTTGCTATTGGTTTCCTCAACGATTTGTAATTAGCTTACTAAATACATTATATTTTTAAAATAAAATATTTGTGACGTTATAGTTCTTTCTAATATTATCAGATATAATTTTATCAGAGTAAGATTATAAGACGCGTGCACACACACTGTCACGAAAAACTGACACCTTCAAGTTAGCTATACTGACAACTGTATTCTCGATATTCAATTCTACAAACGTAGAATAAGGCGAAAGATGCATTTTTTTTACTTTTTACTACTAATGCCCTTAAAATGGCAGTTGACGAGGAACTTGATGCCATGATGGACTGCATGTAGGTATAGGGTTTGCAGGCGTTAGCTCACTAGCCAAGTCAAAGTCCAAACTATCCGATAAGACAATTTGTGTTATGGAGGAACGTCAGCAGCATGGGGACACTACTTTGTCAGATTTGAAACTTCATTTATTTAAAACTGGAGAGCAATTCTTATTCCTCATTACTTATATGTATGTCATATAAAACTATTCAAATATCATATTTAATTAAAAGTTCCCTCGTCAGTCTAACGAAGGTTCACAATCATACGCTCAAAGTAATTTAACTAGAGTTCATTCAGTACATTTCCGTTTCTGCAACTTGCTTCATTTGCTTGGTTTGGAGTTATTTCAAATTAAACAAAGATTGTTGAAATTAGATATAGTTGTCAGTTTTGATTCCAAATCATTTTACTAACAATCACTTTTATAATTTGGAACAAAACGAGATCGCAAGTAATAATTGCTAATTCGAAAGGTTTTCAAGGTTGTCAATTCTTTTAACCTCGTGTGGATATTGTTCAGGTGAGTATACATACCTTTTGATACACAATTAAATTTCGCTGTTTAGGTTTTTATTAAAATATGCAAAGAAAATGGTCTTTTGCTATTTATACTGTGAAGTGTAATAAAATTAATAATAATAACACTTCCTGACGAATAACAGAAAATCCGTCTAATCCTAAATTAAGCAAATATTGTTATATGGAAACCAAAAGACTGATAAGTGAATTCCCGTGAGTGAGGTACTCAATTCGGAGCGTATGTTTTTTTATATATATGTATTTACTGGGTAAACGAGACTTAAGACCCTATGTCTCACGGTAGGCAGCGCGTTGACGATACCACTGGTATTGCCAATGTCTATGGGCGTCGGTGAACACTTCCCATTAGGTGGCCCGACTGCTCGTCTGGTTTCGTATGCCATAAAAAAATGTGTTACCTCGTTGCTCCGTTCTTGGTGCTCCGGTTTTGTTCATCCTTTTTTTAAATGATAGGTATTAGCTATCATTTGGGCCCATTTTTGCAACATTTAATATGTAATATGAAGTTTAAATAAATATTTAAGAAATTAATAAAATTTCGGGATAAATAATCGCACCCGCTTGCGATTAAATTGCAAACGCTGGCTCAACCTTGAGATAGATTTAAACTATATTTAACATTATGGTGCTACTTGCATTGGCGTACAATAAAGTCTGCGAAAGCATATACAATTATTAAAACATTTATAATAACCCACAATAAGCAATTTAAGCTATACGTTTTGAAAAACTGCAATAAGGCATGTTCAAAGCTCGTTTAAGTTCACATAGAATTTATTCATGAAAAATATTTTTTATTCTATGTACATAAAACATGCCATAGACGACCATTTGGTTAAATGAATACCTTAAAAGATATCAGAGATTTAAAATGCGCGCTGGCAGAAATCGCGTGTCAATTTCGTAGAAAGAGCACGTTGTGACCTGCTTATATTGCGTGAAATAATTATACGTTGTTTGAAGTCACTCAAATTTTCTTTGTTCGGAGTGCATGTTTTCTTATAAATATGTAACCTAGTTACCTCGCCTACGATGAAGTGATTATTATAAATATGCAGTATTTTTATGTGTTATATTGTATTATTATTTTGTAATACTTTTCATTTAAAAAGTGATTTACAAAACTTTTAAAAATTTATGTAGAAAATTAAATCGCCTAATTTAGTTAACGACTCAAACGGTTTCGTTATAATATTAAATATAATTAACACTTCCTTAAAATTGAATGTTATGATGTTGTCTCCTCATGTTATGATGCACGTAACAATTGTTTAATAGTGACAAGTTTTGAGCAACACTGTTTAAACCATTCCCCTCAATAGCACGCAATGAGATTCACATTGGAATACTCTAATATTGTTAGGCAATCATTCTGGGTCGGCAAATCGGTATATAATTCTCTTTTATTGTTTTATGACAGATTACGCTTACAATAAACAGAATAAATTTAGAGTTCAAGGTAAAAAATACAAGAAGCCATAATATTTAAAAATATCCTTATTTCATTGCAACGGATGATTAGTTTTTACTAACTGTTTGGGATCCCATTATTTATAAAGTTAATTCCAACAATATAGAAAACTATAATGAAAATGGTTTGTATGCAAAAGTTGAGACTAATGACAATGATAAGTGACAATTTGTAATTATGGATACCTTGACGCTGAAAACATAGGAAACAACATACATACATATATGCAGTAAGCGTGATACATCCGCAAAAGTGAATCACCATTATTCCTTATGTAGAATAAGTAACATTTTTTAGACAAACATTATAATACTTCATACTTACCCTTGGCCTTTAACATTTTTCACATTCTACTAGCTGAGAATAAACTTTGACTAATATTATGAGACACACTTTTTGTGTCGGAGGCGAAGGTGAGCTATTTGTATTTAATATAGTACAAATTACATAAATACACAAAGTACTTGCCACAGAAAGTTAATAAAAAATAGTCATATTCATGTGAGAGAGATTTTGTCCATCAAAACTAAAAGTAAGCCTAACCAATTATTTCGTCTAAGTATATTTTGAGCTACTTAATCTTTAAAATGTAAGGCAAAGAAGAGTGTAAAGTGTACTATCATATTTTTATAAAAAGTAGGAGGATACAGAATGTGTCGCCGGATGGATCCATTTTACGGATGTGATGACGTTTACGGCATATATGGTGTTGTTCTCAATGATTCAAGAGTCACGGTATCGAGAATTAGAATTTGTCACTAATCATTGTCATTTATCTCAATTTTTGTGTGACTTAGTTATTTGATGGATAGATTCGTTACGAATTTTATCCGACAAGAAAATTTGGCTTAGCATGGCGTTCTCAGTTCATTGAGCTACAGCAAATTTGTGGACGCGTCTTACAGTTAGATTACACGTCTCGGCTCCGATTGTTATCACGGGAAGTACGCATTGGTTTAATATCTTTGTCTTTAAACTCTGCAGTATCGGCAAAGTGAAAAGAAGTTTCAGCTTCCTAAAAACTGCCCAGCCTAACTGAATCCTCCTATCAGCTTCCCTATCGAAGCTGTGTCTTCCCAACAGCAGCATGTGCCCAAGGTAGATATCGAGGGTAACACCGTCGACATTGTGCGGCCCCCGAAGAACGTGTTCGTTGAACGTGAATTTAGTTTTGTCCATTTTTTGCCGTTAGAAAAATCCAGCTTACAGATTTCTCGCTGCCAGAGTGAGGGCAGGGGATACGGGGCTCCCTGGCCAAGATGGAGCAGCCAATATACTTACTAAAACCAACGGTTTGTTTTGCCAGTTAAACCGTAAACATCACCTGCAAGCCATCCAACGCCTCGACCAATATAACGACATTGTTGAAAAAACGTAGTTGCGAAAGTACTTGCTAGTTATGTTTATGCCACTTCCAGCCCTGTCTAGGGTCTTGAAGACATATTCTAAAGCATTAGTGTACTATGTCGGGAAAAGAACATCCCAATGTCACGCTCTTCGATGCATTTGAATTAGTCTGGTTTGGCCCTCAAGAATCAGGACGACATACACGCAGCACTATAGATAATAGACAATATTAGGATAACGCCATTGGAACCCAATTGCAAGCTATTGAGCGGAATTGTAACAGCGTCGCTCAAAGTTTGCCATTCGCATTACAGCATTAAATATTAATCAAGCGTGGAAATATATTTAATATTGTTAAAATAATCGTGGTAATCGTTTAATAAATTAGGCAATTTAATTTTCTGCACCTAATTTTTAACATTATAATATGTTTTTTAAATAACTTTTTGATACGAAATATTACATTATAATAAAACAATCTTACACAGTAAATCGTATTTCACCATCACAACAGCTATTGTACAACGCAGTCGTATATAAAGCAAAACTATGAAACCGTCATATAAATACTAATTTTTACTCACAATAGGTAACTATTGTTTAGAACCGACAACAATACGAAGTACTATATTGCATAGCTTGTAAAGCAATTTAATATTTTCTGCTTACCACTGTAATACTATATTCCAACAAATTAAAATGAAGTTATGAAACCGAATTTTACATAGTACTAAGACTTTCAGTGTACATAATAGTCCAAATTACAAAGCCTGTACCAGCAACTAGATGGCTATAAAATACATAAACTAATATTCTTTTGAATTAAATATATTGATTCAAAAACCCAGAGATCAAAAAAAGTCTTTATTCATCAACATAATACTTATCCTGTGGTGGAATTGAACCTCCTCTGGCCCACTGTAGTATGATTACTAACCGCACGCAGAGGAGGATAATTGTCAATACAAAGCCCGAAACATTTTGCTGCAATCGCAAAGGCAGTATTATAACAATTAATATCATAGTAGATGAACTCTGAATACGAAATGTGACCCCTAAGTCTTCAGTTGATATCTTTTAAATCTAGCAGATGAAATATTTGGTTTTTCTTTTGTCCGTTGTAGAATTTGTAAAGACTAATACAAATATTGAGATTTGAGTTTTCCTTAGTTTAATTACAAACGAATTTCGATGAAGGATTTCTTCTGTATGCTTACTTATAATAATTTTATACAGCTCTTACTACACAAGTGTAATTATTAAAATTATGTTAGGACTGTAAAATAGGATGAAATGTGTTTTTAGGTTTTTGTTCATCAGACTAATGTGTTGAAGGCTGGATGACGTTTTATAATTTTTACTCAAAGAAATTATTCACTGATTTAGTACTAAAAATTAATTACTCAGATAGGAACTTTCATGTAATGCAGAAAATTTGACTTTGACTTTGGTCTAAATGTAAAAAATAGTGAGAAATAGGACTAAAGTAAGAAAAACATCTTCTGTACAGACGACTAATGTGCAATAAGTGCTTAGAAGTCCATTCATTTCATATATTCATTATCAGGTCATTTGCTTTGTAACTTTATAACAACACTTCTACAATAGAAAACAAACAATCTAGTAATCGGTTCTTCTTAGATTTGGGCTTTTAATAAGGCTGATATTAGTCGTAAATATTAAGAAAATTAAGATATGTTTCATGCTAGGTCCTCAATATTTTGGCTCTTAGTAAAGGCACGATATTAGAAGTGTAAAGAGATACAATCCGTATTCTTGGAGTTGTAAATGAGGTTTTAAATCTATTAACAATTTTGGGAATTAGGCCTTAGTAAAGAAAACTCGATCAAATAAAAATCGGAGAGGAACTTTACAACTCAATAATATCTGATGACTTCATCTATTGAAAGTAGAATAATATAAAGTCATATGTTTGTTAGGAAGACTACTACTAGAATTGTTATTTGTTCATATAAAAGAATAATTTATTATTGTTAAATTTAACAAACGCTGAGGGTCAGAATTCATTACTAACTACAAAAATGTCATTCACCGATTTAAGAAATGTCTCAATACATTGAGCAACATGAAAACTACAGAAAAAGATGCACACACAAATCTTTCTTATCAGTATAAAGGACATATTAAAATTATGAGTCTTCGGTAGTATAGTGGTCAGTATCCTCGCCTGTCTCGCGGGAGACCTAGTTGATTCCGCCTGAGAGTATCTATTGTTTTTGACAATTGTAATAATTTTGTTCTGTCACTTGTTAAGGGTAGGTTCCTATATATTTTAATAATATTTTCTATATTCAATATACCTTTATTTACTTGTTTAGACATTATAACTAATTATAAAGGATAATGGATTATGCTATAAGGAAAGTATAAAAGGATTAACTGGTAAAATATAAAATCTTTAATAGTTTATTTACGTAAATTACGTAATATTAAAAAAGTTTTATAATACATAGTACAATGTGAGTAGTATATATTAAAATCCTGTATATGTATTCTTCCAAAATTAAACTAAATGCCATACAAAACTAAGAAAACGTGTTGAAGGGCTTCCATTCTGTAAAATGTAATAGATAAGCTTGTTACTTTTACACCCCTAATACCATGAATTAAGATGCTTCTTGCCTTTATGTTTCTGCTATCACGTTAACGTACCACGTAACACTACACGCATCACGTAACTGCTTGTTAACTGTCATCATAGAATCTAACAAGATTAAATTGTCACTGAAAATTCTTTGTTGCATCACATTCTGCCATAAGAATCAAACACTTAAATTAATGTTATTTGTTTTTTTTATTTTTGCCTTTTTTCTTATATATTAACCATATCTAGATTCACTTTTCTAGATTTCTGACATAAACTGTCGATTTTAACTTAATAAAGTGATACCATTCTATCGATCGAGAAAACATTTTTCCACTGGAGAATATTGTAAGATGTATTATATAAGTTTGTGATTTCTGAAATAAGTAATCATATCGGCATAAATTAATTTGAAACTCAATTATATTGTAAGGGCAAAATCTTATTATAGTAGATATAATGGACATTGGTATTTACTATCCAGATATCTTAACATTTAACTGCTCTAGATTTAACTGGTTCGATTCCTGCGGTGGTTTGAATAACTTTTTGTATTTTTTCCAAGTTGCTTATAAAATGGGCAAACCATCCAATTGTCTGTAAAGTAAGATTGATGACTTGTTGGACTATAGATTATTTATTAATTTTATTTAAAAACAAATTTGTTATTTTAGAACTATTTTATATACTGAATTTATAATATCATAATAAAATGAAAGTAACAAATATGAAATTGACTTGATCATTCGTTTTAACTTAAGCAAGGAGACGGTAGTAAGCTGGTTTTATGTATAATCTTACTTATACTTACACAATGCCTCTTTTAAATTGAAACACAAAATTAACGTTTTAGAATGAGCCCAGTGACAGAATGAATGGAAAAATCAGTATCCTGCGAAATTTTCTAGAGCGTATAGACAATGGTTCACTTAGCTAATAGTTCAGGCTCTTATCTTCCCTCGTTTCAACTTAATATACAGAAGAAAGATTCGAAGTTTAAACCCTTCCATTAACTGTCCTTGAATATACACTCATAAATTTATATAACGTAAGAGTAGTCTCGTGATTCCATTATAGTATATATTTTTTATGATCGGTCGTAACCGACGCTCATATACATTGGCAATACATTGTTATCATCATCGCGCATCCATGAGACATAGGATGTTAAGTTTCATTTAACTAGTGAATACGCTGCTGCGATGCCTTCTAACGTGAACACAGTAAGGTCTTCGTACTACTGTGGCAGAAATAAGAACGGTAATGAGGTTAGTTATATGGAATAAACAACGTATTTGAATTAATTAGCACGATTTTAAATTTATTATTTCTTGTGTTCAAAAATATAGAAATGTGTTTCAACTATTGGCATTTCTGGAAAAGCAACGCAACACTGGCAAAGATTTAAGATTGTCTGAGAAAATACGCTTCGCATATTCTCTTTGCATGAAATGCATTTGCAGGTACTAATGACAATCCGGTCGCCTTCACGTCGTCGCTCTTTTCACATAGTATTAGACTCATAGTTGTAAGATCAGAATTGGACCTGAATATTCAAAACAATTCGTCATATATCGATCAGGCAATATTCAGCAATGAGCTAGTGCCCTGTGACTTAATTCGCGTAATAATGCTGATTTTGTTCTTTAATACCTTTTCACCAGAAACGTTTTATTCGGATTCACAGTTATGAGACTCTCTTTAATGTTGTTTCCAGTGGTCTGATCTTAGGTTTTTATATGTGTATGGCATACGTATTTATTTTACATAATCATAACGATTTTGCTTTTCATTCCATTTTATTTTTAGAGCCGATGTCATATTTTTATTTTGTTTTTGTTTTATTTGGTCATGAATTATAAAAGCTTGTAATATTAGTCATAGCCTATTTTTATTAAGTGGATGGGATGATGAATGTTTTATGCAAGTATTTTTTAATGATTAAATTTAACTGAACTTAGGCTGTTTTACGTTAAAATGAGTATTGCATATGCCATATAATTATTATTTTTTTAATTAATATATTATTGTTGGTCATTCTTCATAGATATGTTTTTATAGCATACCAGCATAATTGAATTTAAATTGAATTGAACGAATTAAGTATCTCTTTCCTTTGAAGTCTTCAAAATGTTATAATATTGGACGGCTAACTATAAATATATATTTATAGTTTTAAAATTAACCACCTCCGTGACCAAGCGATATGGGCCATTGCTTAACAACCAGGGTCGTGGATTTGAATCCCATGGAAAGAAGGGCATGCATAAAGTCGGTCCTGTTGTTAAGACCACTTGGCAGTCATTATAGGATATCAGAGCCTTCACATTTACTTACAACGAATTAACCCTTAGAATGCAGTTAACCCTTTTAGTTTAAAGAGGCTAGATGCCAGCCGCTAGTAGTAAACTTTTAGTTAATTAGAAGTTAAAAGTTACGACTCTAGTGATCACTTCAAAATGGCTAGATGAAAAAAGTAATTTCAAATTTACTTTAACAACCCAATTACCATCTCACAGAGGAGTCACCGACAAAATTGGTTATATTTTAAAGCGAGCCTCATGTAAGCCGAAGAGGATGGGCCAATTATCTTAAATTATCCGTCAAATATATTGAATAACGCGGAAAATCTGTAACATAACCCACCAACCCGATTGACCAGCGTGGTGGATACGGTCCAAAACCCCTAATGGATAGGGGTGTATTAGGGAGGCCTAGTCCAGCAGTGGACTATTACGGGCTGATGATGTGATATACAAGAAATAATTATGCAACAGTACGGACTGAAAACTGCAAATGATTTACGCCGCCTGGAAGGTGTTAGACAAAACGCGCACGGTTCGTAACGTCTTTAAATTTCTTGAAGAGATGCAAGGACAACAACTTATCCCATCGTGTCAAAATTTCTCCCAAAAAGGACATCTATGGGTGCGCTAAGACCTTAAACCAGGCAAGCATAATATTGTTAAAGAGAGTAATCTGTCAGACACGATCCGATCTATTCACTCATCGGCAAATCTATAGAAAATTTGTCTAGAGATTCACAATCTAGTATTATTTAAAGGTTTAAATTTTGAAATTATTTGTAACGTTGAGAATTGTTTATTCAAGAATAACGAGATTCAATCGAGATTTCGAGGCCATACGTCAAAACGTATCGTCTATGTTACGTCGGACTACTGTGCCGAAACCAAATCTTTCTAAAGATAAGCAACAAGTGTTAAATATCTTACACTGTAACACAGACTTGACGATTGTCCTTGCAGATAAAGGAAATGTATGGTTGTAATGGACACGTCAGATTACAATTCAAAATTTAAAATTTGTTATCGGATAAAATGACTTATAAAAATAACAAGCTGATCTTCTAAAGAACTATGCCGACAAATTGTATCTAGACGTTAACCTAACTGATACCTCCATGTGCTACACCTCCAAAGCTTTTATGGAATACCTAAGATTCATAAACCAATGCTCCAATACGCCTAATTGTCAGCCAGATAGATTCACCAACATACAACGACAATATCTTATAGAAGTTCTGTCACCACTACAAGGACACACACGGCGTACACAAGAGATTTTACCATTTTGTTAATGAGATTTAACATCTACATCTCACGAACAATGAAACTATGGTTAGCTTACCTACTGAAGACTGCATCTCAATTGTAACTAAGAAGCTTGAGGACAATAAAATGCCGAATGAATATGCATCTCTGTTTAAACATTGTCTTACATCTGGCTACTTGTTGTGAAATGAACAATTCTACATGCAGACAGATGGCGTAAAATGGGCTGCCCAGTGTCTCCTATTATCGCTGATATCTTCATGGAGAACTTTGAAGAGCAGCCCTCATACAGCTCACATCCGGCCAAGATTCTATAAGCGGTACGTAGATGACACATTCACCATTTTACCAGCAAACCAAATCAATGCATTTCTGGATCATCTTAATTTTTGCGCCCAAAATAAAGTTCACAAAGGAAATAGAGGCAAACAACTCCATAGTCTTCTTAGATATTTTAATCATTAGAAACTCTAACAATAGCTTGAGCCATGCATTTTTAGAAAAGCAACCCAACGAATAAATATTTAAAACATGTAGCCGATGTTAAGCACCGACGCCATAAGAAATCTGCAATTTAGACCATATTCTAGACAAGCCCAATTATTATATTAGTTTTGATGAACCAAAAATACTTGCAAACGAACATCGATTTATACCAAGGATGTTTCTGGAAGCAATAGAAATTAGAAAATATCCAAATTTTAATAGAGAGGATGGTTGGTCTTAGCACCTTCATGAGATTCAATCAATTTTAAAAATTAAATCCAAAGGTATAAAAACCACAGAGCCACAGGACAAAAAAGTAATTCTCGTCAAACTGCCGCCATGCGGGAAGGTCTGCTCACGATTTTGCCATTGCCAATGGTTTGACGCAGATGGTACACTTCTCCCACACGTGCGCCGGATGTGAAGACCATTCCACCTTCCTAACTGGACCTTCTGCTGACCACTCGCCCCGAACCCATTCAGGTATGGGTCGCTGCCTCCCGGTCATCAGACCAATCGTAAGTTCGGTGCGAGGTGCCTCACGTCCTGTCGCTACCACTTTCATCTGGTAGACGACGTATTTGGCACTACAGGTCTGCAGACTGGGACGGATGCGCTCTTTCTTTGCATCCTACCCATGAGGGCAGATTTGCTTCAATTCGGAGGATCCTAGCACCTGCGCTGATTCGGTTGCCGACGTCGTGCTGCAGGGCATGGAATTGTTTGTTCCTTGCTCAGCGGTGCCTGTCGGTGGCAGGTCTCGGTCCTGGTTTGATGGTCCCACGTGGCGCACAGCGTTGAGCAGGAATGCTCAAGCGTGGCTAGGGCAAAGCGCTTGATGTAAACTCTGACTCACCTCAAGAAGAAGTACAACTCTGCTTCCAGGTTCTTTAAGAGGCAAATTGCATTGGCAAAATCGAATTACGTTGGGAAGAATAGGCGAGAGACTAGAACGCTCATCTGGCTCAAGTGTCGTCGACATTTCCACCTTGTGCGGGAGGATGGTCATTGGCCTATTCCTGCAAGGGAGAAATCTGATCTTCTTGGCTCTGATTTTTGTCAGAAAACCTGACACTTGACGACAGGAGAGCATCCTCCTACCATCCTGAGGTGTAAAACCTCAATGGCGGACGTCCGCTTCACAAAGTGTGTCAAAGTGGAAAGCACTATTCTCCCTTGATGTCAATAATTCCAGTGGGCCTGATGGAGTATCTCCTATTGTGCTAAAGGTGTATGCTCCAGAGCTGGCACCGGTTTAACGCGCCTATTCAGACACTCTTATGACCTCGGGTCGTCCCCATTCATGGAAGACAGTTCTAGTATACCCGATCCCAAAAGGGATTGTCAGATCCGTCCAACTCACCTTGGCGCAGGCGGTAGAGAGTAAGGGGAGACTAGGGCGTTGTTTGGACATAGCGAAAGCTTCGATCGGGTTTCATAAAGCCTTACTATCGAAACTTCCTTCCTATGGGCTTCCTGAGAACTATGTAGGTGGATCGCGTTTTGCGGAACGGAGAGTTAAATGCGAGATAGCTCTGCTCCGGGGCCCCGGACCGTAAACGCTGGATCCAAGGCTGGCTATCCCCAACATTGTTCATTCTGCATATCAACGATTTGTTTGATACCAGTAGATTCATTGCTATGGATGACAGACCTGGATGCACTGTATTTCGCCGCAGCAATATCCCTCGGATCACGTCGATGAGTGTCGGAACAAACAGTCCGACATCGAATCATCCCTTAAGATTCGATTGGGGGACTAAATCAGTCCAGTTTGACCCTTCAAAGACCCAAGTTGCGCGTTCACCACAAAAACATCATCGCATCGCCACCTTCGAAAACACTCACCTTGTGCTAGCCAACATTGGCATTCTGAATGACATTTGAGCGGTTGTCTAGTTTACCGGTCGTAACTCGGAGTACTCAATAGGGCCAAAAGTACTGCCGGCTCACCACAAACTGTATAAGGCGAGTGCGGTCGAACATGAGTATTGTTGCTACCTTTGGGGCTCTGGGCCATCAGCCATCTCCATTTGATCGAATCCAGCGTAGGGCATCCGGATTGTCGACGATCCCGATCCGTTGATCGGCTTGATCCTTTGGACGTAGGATCCATTTTCCCTACGCATACTTACGAATTTATAGGACGTTTTCCGAGGAGTTCCAACCTATGAAGCCGCGATTTCGCAACGATCGTCTCGCCGGAACTATCAGCCGCACTATCTGGATGGTTGGCGTTCCACAACAATGCGTTTAAAAACAGTTTTCTGCCACGCACAGTAAATCTCTAAATTCGTTGCCACCAGCTTCCCAACAACTGCTACTGCAACATTGAGTTATTCAAGAAAAGAGCATATTCTTACCTGAAGGGTGAGGCAACACTGGCATGTCGCTGGTGGCCATGGGCGACGGTGAATCACTTACCATCAGGTGACCTCTCTGCTCTTGCTAGTTTGCCTATTAGATGATATAAAAAAACAGTGTTCAAAATTAAGAAAATGAAGGATATGTCAATTTTAAATATAAACTCTGACGGTATTTCAAAACATTGATACATTTATATACCAACTAGTTCCCAGTGATCGTGGATGCTAGTAAGAATCTGAATCGTCGGAATAAATATATTTAAGTAACGCGGAAAATCCAAAATTAGTGGTTTTATAATAAAATAATATAATGAGGTAAATAAAAACACATTATTCAAGTGTGTTCATGGTTTGTTATCCCTAAAGAACTAAGATCTTTTTCAACAGAGCTAAAACGGATTTTAGGGTCGTGTTCTTCTAAGGAATAAATCTGGTAGGTTCCAACGCATATAACTGCAAAATAATTATTCGTTTATTCATTCAATCAATGATTTGTTTATTCATTCATTCAATCATTCATTCATTTATTTATTCAATCGTTCAATCATTCATTCATTCATTCATTTATATATTCATTCATTTATATAATCATTCATTTAATCATTCATTCATTCATTCTATTTATTCATTCAATCCTCTATTTAAACATTTGTCTCAATGATTCAATCATTCATTCATTCATTTAAATAATCATTCATTCATTCATTCATTTATTCATTCAATGATTTTATATAATCATTCATTCATTCAATCCTCTATTTAAACATTCGTTCATTCATTTATTCAATGATTCAATCATTCATTCATTTATACATTCATTCATTCATTCAATCATTCATTCATTCATTCATTCATTTTTTTATTCATTCATCCATTGATTCATTCATTTATTAATTCATACATTCCTTCATATAATCAATTCATTCATTCGTTCATTAATTCATTCAATGATTTGTTTATTCATTCATTCAATCATTCATTCAATTATTCATTTATTGATATTATCATTCATTCATTTATTCATTACAATCCTCTTTTAAAACATTCGTTCATTTATTCATTCATTCATTTATATATTCTTTTCTTTTATATTTTCATTTATATATTCTTTCATTTATATAATCATTCATTTATTCATTTATATAATCATTCATTCATTCATATAAACATTCGTTCATTCATTCATTCATTTATATAATCATTCATTTATTCATTCAATCAAGGATTTGTTTATTCATTCATTCAATCATTCATTCATGTATTATTCAATCGTTCAATCATTCATTCATTCATTCATTTATATAATCATTCATCCATTCCTTCCATTCGTTCAATCATTTATTCATTCAATCATTCATTCATTTATTATTCATTCATTTAAACATTCGTTCATTCATTCATTCATTTATATAATCATTCATTCATTCATTTATTTAATCATTCATTCATTCATTCATTCATTCAATCAGTGATTTGTTTATTCATTCATTCAATCATTCATTCATTTATTCATTCATTAATATAATCATTCATTTAATCATTCATTCATTCATTCAATCTCTATTTAAACATTCGTTCAATCATTCATTCATTCAATCATTCAATCATTCATTCATTCAATCATTCCATCGATTCATTCAATCCTTCAGTCATTCATTCATTCATTTATTCATTCATTCATTTAAACATTCGTTCATTCATTCATTCATTCAATCCTCTATTTAAACATTCGTTCAATCATTCATTCATTCAATCATTCAATCATTCATTCATTCAATCATTCCATCATTCATTCAATCCTTCAATCATTCATTCATTCAATAATTCCATCATTCATTCAATCCTTCAATCATTCATTCATTCATTTAAATCATTCGTTCATTCATTCATTCATTCAATCAATGATTTGTTTATTCATTCATTCAATCCTCTATTTAAACATTCGTTTCAATGATTCAATCATATTCATTCATTAATTATGATCATTCATTCATTCATTCATTCATTTATTGATATAATCATTCATTCATTCATTCATTTATTTATTCAATTATTTATATAATCATTTCATTCATTCAATCTCTATTTAAACATTCGTTCATTCATTTATTAAATAATTCATTCATTTATTCATTTTTATTCATTCATTCATTCATTCAATCAACGATTTGTTTATTCATTTATTCCTTCATTCAGTTCAATCATTCATTTATTCAATCATTTAATCATTCATTCAATCATTCAATCGTTCATTCATTCATTCATTCATTCATTCCTTCATTCGTTCAACCATTCATTCATTCAATCAATTAATCATTCATTCAATCATTCAATCATTCATTCATTCATTCATTCAATCCTCATTTAAACTTATCGTTCAATGAGTCAATCATTCATTCATTCATTTGATCATTCATTCATTCATTTATATAATCATTCATTTATTCATTCATTCATTTATTCATTCAATGATTTATATAATCATTCATTCATTCAATTCTCTATTTAAACATTCATTCATTCATTCATTTCATTTTATATAATCATTCATTTATTCATTTTATTAATTCATTCATTTATTCATTCAATCAATGATTTGTTTATTCATTCATTCTGTTCATATATTCAATTATTCATTCATTCTTCATTAATATGATCATTCATTCATTCATTCTCATTCATTTATTGTATAATCATTCATTATTCATTCATTTATTTATTCAATTATTTATATAATCATTCATTCATTCAATCCTTATTTAAACTATTGTTCATTCATTTATTATTAAAATAATTTCATTCATTTTATTCATTTATATATTCATTCATTCATTCATTCAATCAATGATTTATTTTATTCATTTTATTCCTTCATTCGTTCAATCATTCATTTATTCAATCATTTAATCATTCATTCAATCATTCAAATCGTTCATTCATTCATTCATTCATTCATTCCTTCATTCGTTCAACCATTCATTCATTCAATCAATTAATCATTCATTCAATCATTCAATATTCATTCATTCATTCATTCAATCCTCTATTTAAACTTATTCGTTCAATGAGTCAATCATTCATTCATTCATTTGATCATTCATTCATTCATTTAAATAATCATTCATTCATTCATTCATTCATTTATTCATTTCAATGATTTATATAATCATTCATTCATTCAATTCTCTATTTAAACTATTCATTCATTCATTCATTCATTTATATAATCATTCATTTATTCATTTATTAATTCATTCATTTATTCATTCAATCAATGATTTGTTTATTCATTCATTCAATCATTCATTCATTTATCATTCAATCGTTCATATTCATTCATTCATTCATTTTATATAATCATTCATTCATTCATTCAATCATTCATTCATTTATTCATTCATTAATATAATCATTCATTTTATCATTCATTCATTCATTCATTCATTCAATCAATCCTCTATTTAAACATTTGTTCATTCATTTATACAATAATAAAATCATTCAATCATTCATTCATTTGTTCAATCATTCAATCATTCATTTATTCATTCATTCAATCATTCAATCATTCAATCATTCAATCATTCATTCATTCATTCTTTTGATCATTCATTAATTCATTCATTCATTTATATAATCATTTATTCATTCATTCATTTATTCATTTCAATGATTTGTTTATTCATTCATTCAATCATTCATTCATTTATTCATTCATTAATATTATCATTCATTTAATCATTCATTCATTCAGTCATTCATTCATTACAATCCTCTATTTAAACATTCATTCATTCATTCATTCATTCAATCCTCTATTTAAACATTCGTTCATTCATTTATATACATTCATTCAATCATTCATTCATTACTTCATTCGTTCAATCATTCATTCATTCATTTATATATTCATTCATTTATATAATCATTTATTCATTCATTCATTTATATATTCATTTAATCATTCATTCATTAATTAATTCATTAATATAATCATTTATTTAATCATTCATTCATTTATTCAATCAATGATTTGTTTATTCATTCATTCAATCATTCATTCATTCAATCATTCAATCATTCATTCATTTAAACATTCGTACATTCATTCATTCATTTATAAAATCATTCATTCATTTATTTATTCATTCATTCATTTAAAACATTCGTTCATACATTCATTCATTCAATCATTCATTTATTTTTTCATTCATTAATATAATCATTCATTCTTTCATTCATTTGATTCATTCATTCATTCATTCAATAATTCATTCAATGATATGTTTCTTCATTCATTAAATCATTCATTTATTTATTCATTCATCAATATAATCATTCATTTAATCATTCATTCATTCATTCATTCATTCATTCAATCCTCTATTTAAACATTCGTTCATTCATTTATACATTCATTAAATCATTCATTCATTACTTCATTCGTTCAATCATTCATTCATTCATTTATATATTCATTCATTTATATAATCATTTATTCATTCATTCAATTATATATTCATTTATTTATTCGTTCATTCATTCATTCATTTATTTAATCATTCATTTATTCATTTTTTCATTTATTTATTTATATTATCATTCATTAATTATTCAATCAATGATTTGTTTATTCATTCATTCAATCATTGATTCATTTATCGATTCATTAATATAATCATTCATTCATTCATTTATATAATCATTTATTTATTCATTTTATTTATTTAAATATTCATTCATTCATTTATATAATCATTCATTCATTCATTCAATCATTCATTAATTTATTCATTCATTAATATAATCATTCATTTAATCATTTATTCATTCATTAATTCATTCATTAATATAATCATTTATTTAATCATTCATTCATTCAATCAATGATTTGTTCATTCATTCATTCAATCATTCATTCATTTATTCAATCATTCATTCATTCATTCCTTCATTCAATCCTCTATTTCAACATTCGTTTACTCATTTATACAATTATTCAATCATTCAATCATTCATTCATTCATTCATTCATTCATTTGATCATTCATTCATTCATTTATATAATCATTTATTCATTCATTAATTCATTCATTCATTTTAAACATTCGTCCATTCATTTATTCATTTAAATAATCATGATTTGTTTATTCATACATTCAATCATTCATTCATTCATTAATTCAATCCTCTATTTAAACATTCGTTCCCTCATTTATACATTCATTCAATCATTCAATCATTCATTCATTCAATCATTCAATCATTCATTCATTCATTCATTCAATCATTTAATCATTCATTCACTTATTCATTCATTCATTTAAACATTCGTTCGTTCATTCATTCATTTATAAATCATTCATTTATAAAATCATTCATTCATTCATTTATTCATTCATTCATTTAAACATTCGTTCATTCATTCATTCATTCAATCATTTATTTTTATTCATTCATTAATATAATCATTCATTTAATCATTCATTCATTCATTCATTCATTCATTCATTTGATGATTCATTCATTCATTTAATAATTCATTCAATGATTTGTTTTTCATTTATTAAATCATTCATTCATTTATTTATTCATTAATATAATCATTCATTTAATCATTCATTCTCATTCATATTTTCAATCCTCTATTTAAACATTCGTTCATTCATTTACACATTCATTCAATCATTCATTCATTCATTCTTTCAATCATTCATTCATTCATTTATATAATCATTCAAGTATTCATTCATTTATATATTCATTCATTTATATAATCATTCATTCATTCATTTATTCATTCCATTCATTTAAACATTTCGTTCATTCATTCATTCATTCAATCATTCATTTATTTATTCATTCATATATTATCATTCATTCTTCATTAATTCATTCATTCAATCCTCTATTTAAACATTCGTTCATTCATTTATACATTCATTCAATCATTCATTCATTCCTTCATTTCGTTCAATCATTTCATTCATTCAAATTTATTCAAATCTAACTAAATAGAATGATCAAATGTTTAAATGAAGGAATGAATGAATGATATTAAATGAATGAATGAATAATGATTGAATGAGTGATTGAATGAATGTATAAAATGAATGATTGATTAAACGATTGAATGAATGAATGAATGAATGAATGATTATATAAATATGAATGAATGAATGATTATATAAATGATGAATGAATAAACGAATAAAGGAAAAATTGATTGAATGAATGTCAAAATCAAGTCAAAGTCAAAGTCAAATATTTTATTCAATATGGAAGCTATTACACTTTCTTATTGATTGTCAAATAATCTACCACCGGTTCGAAATGAAGCCTCTGACCTGAGAAGAACCGGCGTAAAAACTCAGCGGGACTTTTTCTTTTCCTTTTTCTCCAATAAATTTTACAAAACTTTTACATAAAACCATACATTTTACTACTTTGAAATAGCCTGGAGCTGAACAGTTCATTACAGGGTGTGTTATCTATCAAGTAGTCATTACAACAATAATATCCTTTAACACACAAACGTTCCTTTACAACTTTTTAAATTTATTTACAGATAAAAGCTGAACGTTTTCTGGTATTTTATTGTAGAAGAGTATACATTGTCCCATGAAGGATTTCATGTTCTTCGGAGCCTAGTTTTGGAAGAACATAATTATGCTTATTCCTAGTATTTATATTATGTGTCACAATGTTTTAAAAATCATTTTATTTTTATGAACATCAATATATTTTCAAATATGTATTGAGAAAAACAGTCATTACATTAATTTCTGTAAACATTTTTCTCAGCGATTCTTAGGACCCAGGTTATAGACTGCTCGAATCGCTCTTTTTGAATTATAAAAATAGTATTAATATCAGCTCGCTTTCCCCACAGTAGAATGCAAAGACATTATACTGTGAAAATAACTAAAATCATACTAAACGGGCTGTCTCAACATCAGGTTAATGTCTAATTTTTGACTGCATAAGCCTGAGCTAAGTTTCTCGCCAGTCTATGAATAAGGAGCCCCATTGCAGTTTAGAATCTATTGTGATGCCGAGAAATACGTAGCAATGTAGTGGTCTAAGCGCTTCCATCTACGACCACATCACACCCAGCTTGAGGAACATTAGAGTTGTAAACCTTATACATTTAGTTTTATTTTTGTTTAACAAAAATTATTTGCACTAAACCAGTATTTTACTTTTGAGAGGGTATTATTTACATCGTCATTTTGCAAATTACGTCGTTTTTATTCTAAATATTAAAAGTATCATCAGCAAAATACAATCCGTATTGTTCTCAACCTGGTGTGTAGGTCATATAATATAGACCAGGAAGAAAAGGCCCAAAATAGATCCCTGTGGGACTCCCATACCCTACCTGCGTCCTGGGAGATCTCTTGCCGTTCACGTCAACTCTCTGAGTTCGATGGCTCAAGTACGAAGTCAGAGGTCTGAGTGCGGCATTTTGACACCATAGTGGCTTAATTTCCTGACCAAAGTATCATGCTGTGCACAGTCAAATGCTTTGGTCAAGTCCGAAGACACCTAATGCATCGATGACCTTCCCATGCCCTCAAATATAGTCTTAATAAGATGGACACCTGCATCGGTTGTAGAACGACCCGTGTAAAACCATACTGTTTGTTATTAAGCATATTATGAGAGTTAAAATGTACAAGTAATTGGTTAAGAATTATTTTCTCGAAAATTTTACTAAGCGCAGGCAGTATACTAATAGGTCTAAAGTTATTGGGGTCTGTAGTACTGCCTGATTTAAATACTGGAAGAACTTTACTGTGCTTCATAAGGTCGGAAATTTACCACATGTAATACAATCATTAAAATAGCTGCAAAGGCAAGGTGATATAACATCAATAATGAATTTATCACCTTAACTGAGATCCCCTACAGATCTACAGTTTTTAATGTCCAGAGATTTAAAAGCGGACACAATATCTTTATCGCTTACATTCCTAAAATAGAAATTATCTTTACATTCTTTAATATTTTCTTTTAATAAGGACTCTGCAACAGTTGGAGAAGAAACAAGTGACTTGGTGGGAAAAACAGAAATGTCTGAAAAAAATTTTTCAAAATAGGATGTAACATCTTGATCAGAATTT
This sequence comes from Lamproptera curius, assembly GCA_029286875.1. Lineage (NCBI taxonomy): Eukaryota > Metazoa > Arthropoda > Insecta > Lepidoptera > Papilionidae > Lamproptera > Lamproptera curius. The sequence goes on from JAGSMT010000317.1 coordinate 214,589, forward strand.
ATTTTACATTATTAACATTTAGCTGAATTTCAAAGTTCTTGTTTACAGCCCTTCCTGTTTCACCAGTAATTATTTTCCAAGTCATTTTATTTTGTCAGAATGCACCTTTAATTTTGTTTTTATGTAGAGTGACTTCTGTCCAGCACACTTTTTCTGAATGTTTTGGAGTATACATTAACATATGCTAAAAGGATTGATTGTGATTGTAAGTCTTTTCACTATATAGTTCATATAATCTTTCTGTCTTATGTATTCCAACTGTTGCCCATTCACTGAAAGCTGCAGATCTTTTGATTTGACTGTTTTGAAGTAAATATACTCTTAAATTCAGTTGTTATTAATTTAAATAATTTACTATACAGTATATCCGGTTTACTATTATAATGCAAATAATTAATTTTATTTATTATATTACTTCTAAACTTTCAATACGTTTCCCATACATAGAATAACCATTTTTTTTTGCACAATATTTTTGTGAGATCTATTATCATAAACAAAAGAATGAATGATTGAATAAATAAATGAATGAATGAATGATTGAATAAATGAACTAACGATTGAATGAATGGAATGAATGAATGATTATATAAATTATTGAATAAATGAATGATTGATTGAATGAATGAATGAATAAATTATTATATAAATGAATGAATGAATGAATGAAAGATTGAATGAAAGATTGAATGAATGAATGAATGAATGAATGATTGAATTAATGAATGAATGTTTGAATGAATAAATGAATAAATTATTATATAAAAGAATGAATAAATGAATGAATGAACGATTGAATAAATGAATGAACTAATGAATGAAAGATTGAATGAATGAATGAATGATTGAATGAATATATAAAAATCATTGTAATAATATTAATTATGATTTGCTTCTTTGTCAACGACTGAACTCATTGACCTTTAGTCAATAATTGACTTACAGCAACTTGTTCAGTAGATAACAAACTTTGTCCAAAAAGTGTTCTTAGTTTTATTTAATTTTGCGTTACTCAACTATCCCCCATATTAAAACTAGATTAAATATATAGTAAATATATATCATGAATCTGTAAGTCATTAATAATATATGACACACGCAACATTTTATAATAAGCATGATTACTGCAAAAACAAAATGTCTGACTTCGTACAGTGTAAAACTATATTCTGCAACATAAGCGAAGGAGGTAGTTCTTAGGATACTATAATTAATTTTGACGTTCCTTTTAAATCAACTGTTAAATGTTGTTATAACGAAAGCACGCCACTATACATGCCAATACACGTACACAGATACAATATACATAAACGACAAGAGACAACCTTGTCTTCTTTTACGCTTCATTATATTGACACTCTTTCCCGCAATTTTACCACGGCCTTGTTGACGTAACTGCATGGTTTACGACATAACAGAAATAGAATCCCACGGGATTATATTGTAACAAGAAACGGCTTGCGCTTTATTTTTATCGCTCTGGTAGTATCCGCAGCAAGCTGAGTAAAATATTTCGAAAATGTATTTAGTGTAATAAGATATATTGACAAAACAAGAAAGTTTGTCATACTGACGAAAAGTATACATATTTTGCATTGGTTTGTCATTAAAAATAATGACTATGTTATGATATATGATGTTATGAGGACTGCTTTTTCAGATCATTGAAATATTACGTCTGGCCTTTAAGGTGATATTTTAATAAAAAATATAAGACTTGATTTAAATGCCAACGAGGAAACAAACCCATCATGTAGTCCCAACTTAATATTGTCCGGCGATGGAATAGAACCACTACGCTCAAGCGATCCCAGATCCAAAACAGTTTATATCTGAATTTACCGGTTATATTAAAAACAAGAATACGTTTTAAAAGGCAATCATAATTTTAAAATACAAGAGACAAGCTCGACATCTTTAAATGCCAAAATAATTTATACCAAATGTGCGCCACTATTATTACCACAGGACTATATTATTATTAAAATACTTGTACATATGCGTAATGAATAGAGCCATTTACAATAAATTTCTAATTATTTTTTGAAATAGACAAGTAAATAACAAGACAGTCCAGTAAGCTATGACATTCTTATTCTCTTAGGAAGAAGATGTTTAATTACATCATCTTCTTTAAAATTGTAAGTTCAACAATGCAGGATAATAATAATGCTGGTTACAAGCTTAAAATTCATTATTGATTTACCAACAAGTGAAACTATTTCAAAGAAATATAATCGATTCAAACAGGTATTTTATGGAATATAAGAAATGGAAAATAAACAATTTGAATTTTGGACTCAAATGACAGATATATGATAGATATTATCTGTCATTTGGGATCCAAAACTTTGATTAAACAAATGACAGATAATATGATAGATATTATCTGTCATTTGGATCCAAAATTTCAAATTGTTTATTTTACATTTGCTTATATTCCATAAATACCTGTTTTATTTAAAAAGAAAGTACAAAATTTGGACACTAGGGCAAGTAACATAAGTATATAATATATATATATATATAATTTAACTCAACTTTGTCTTTACTTTCTTTTATTCACATAATACGGGTATTGATGAATTCAATTCGACTGCAAGACTCAAATATCAAGAAATGTTCATATATTTGCTTCTAGCAAATCATTTGGTAATTGTTTTTATGAGAAGTTAATAACATTTCCTTAGCATGGTTTGAGTTGAGGAATAATGCAACTTCACTAGAAAGTCAACAAAGATATAATTTCATTTATTATCTAGGAAAGTAAAATACATTCTGTTAGTACCTGCCTTTCTAGCTTACTATGTTGCTTTATGCTCAAAAAACGCAAAGTCTTGGGTTGGAATCTTGCAGTAACAATTATTTTAATGATCGCTCTTAATCTGCTGTTTATAAGCTAGGTGAGTGAAATGAACCAGAATAATTTTATTGTTATTGTCGAAGCTTCAACCCAACCGCCTCCTTGGTGTAGTGGTATTGGGTATTGTTATATAAACCGGACGTCGTGCGTTGAAATCCCGCGAAAAATAACGTTAAAATCATTGAATTATTAAATTGATTAAAGAAAATTTAAGTGAATATTTAACTTATTGTTAGCGTTGTTTTCTGGTTGTTTAGGACAATTTGGGCCAATCACCCAAACTTCTGAAAAGTAAGATGATCCATGCGTCAGATGGGCATGTAAAAAGGTGGTACATCCATCAACTCGCATTGGACCAGCGTTGTGGGATACGGTTCAAAAACCCTTATTGAAGAAAGGGTGCATTTGGGAGGCTTAAGTCCTACAGTAGACTAACATAGGCTGATAATGATGTTGAAGTGACATATGATAAATACACTTGAGAAACCCAAAGCAACTTTAATAATCGATTGCCCGTTGGTTAACAAACGCTAGTCAAGTTCCATTGGTAACAATGATAAAGTAAGACTACTTACTTATGCCGTTGTTCTTTGTTCACATCTATTTGACCTCGGTTTACCAGCGTGAACAACTTTTGAGTTATAGTACCAAATGTTTTAAAAGTGCGAAAACTTGGGCTGAAATTTCAACCCGATTTGACGATGATCCTATCGATCGTGACTATGTCAAATTAAAAGTCAAAGTCAAAGTCAAAATCATGTATTAAATTTAGGCTCTACCTAGCACTTATGAACATCAAAATTATCCATTTACCACAGGATGTGTGACTATGACAATCACATATATTCTCTTTTTGTTTTATAAACATTTGCGCACTATCATATACCTCATATAGATATCTTTGTCAACTACACTAGTGTTCTACTAAAATCAGCAATAATAAAATAACGGAATAATTTCAATATATAATACGAGGTGATAGGTCTCGTTTTAGCAAGGGACCGTCTCTGCAGTACAACCAAGGTGCCTATTTGTAGGCGCAAAGCAGTAGTGTAAAACACACTGCCTGCGTATAGTCATTTTCGAGAGTTTGAGGTTGAGACATAGCGGAGAGTCCATTGCCTTATTCGTCATATGAAAGAACATCTATGACCCTACCACAAATATTGGTCGAACTACGACCTCTTAAAAAAATATGCTATGTGCAGCAGCCAGAATTTGGTCAAATAAAAGCTGTTATGTGCCATATAGCATAAACATTACTTACTTTATCACACGCTCTTATCATTGCTTATTTGTACAAAATTCAATAAAAACAAAGCGTTGATGTGGCTAGCTCTTTGTTTTCAAAATTTTAGCGTTTCGATTTACTCGTAATATCAACGTGGAAGCGAGCAAACCGTTGTTATTGTTTATTTCTTTTAACTTTCATATAATATTATTGCCTTTATAGCTTTAAGGTATCCCAACGCAGTCAGTTGAGTCTAAAGGTACTGTATTTTTTGTAGCATTACAATGAAAAAAGCAAAAAAATATCAATTTAGTTCTGAATTTAGAAAACCAACCTTTAGACATTAAAATAAGAAAGAATTATGTCTACCTTGCAGAGGCACATAAGCACATAGGTTCTAAATAACGATAGAGATGATCACCCTGTAAACACATTTTGCCAGCACTTCAAGAAATTTGTTACCAGAGGAATGATTCTTCACCCACTCCTACAGCAACCAAAGGTAGATATGACATCATTTATAGCAGTAGCAGTGATTCATAAAATAAATCTTAGTACTGGAATCGCTAAAGGACATGGAGGTTTCATCTACCTCTCAAACCCACAACAAAGAAAAACCACAGCTAAGCGCCACTGTTTATAACGGAAACCATGCAAGGGCATTGATATAAAAATTAGCGCTATACACAAAAATTGATCGATAAGAAATCGTTTTAATCATACTACAATTAACGAAAACCAAACATAGTCTTATGTGTGGATTATTATGTCGAGAACGTTGTATGTACCATTACAAATTTTAAATATAAAACATAGAGTGAAAGAGTCGTAGCAACGGAAAGAATTTACCTAAGAAAACACAACGTGATAATTAATCCTCTGGAAAACAAGTTTGTTTTGATATTTTTGTGCCTAAGTCTAACTGTAAAAATATTAAATTAAAAGTATTCCGGTATTTTTTAAACAAGCAGTATCGTGTTACGACAATGCAACTGACTGCACCTAGATACCATAACTTTGCCCCCAAGAATACAAGTTTTAGAGGTACGATATCTAAATGGATTGCTTTACTTCAAAGTGCCAAGGTATTGTTATCGTGCAATGTCAGCGTGCACGCAGTTTATTAACCGAGAAAGGATGGAAGAGGCCTGTAAAACTCATGTAACTAAACCCTATATCGATATCGCGTGGATAAGGGTTGACGTGCAAAATTCCCTTTCGACTTAAAATTATTTGCCAATGCATTGCATCATAAACAAAATTACAGTGCCGCTATTTCAAGATTTATAATTCTCGTACCGCAGATGTATCTTTTACTATTGGCAAATGCAACGGCAAATTGACATTTGGTAAAAGCAGACCGAGGAGTTACGTCGAACGAATTTATAAACTGTGTAATTGAGTATCTTAAAATATATGCACAGGCTATAAATACCTCACTATAATTAGCGAATGCCAGAACAGATAAAAGGAATTGCGTTGGGTAAAATTGCAAATTTTCTCAATTAGGTACATGTGGGAGAATCTACTTCTATACAATCTAAGAGGTTAACTTTATGACCGAGCGTGAGCTAAAACAACTTATTTATGCACCTCAGCACTACATACCCGTTATGGTATTAGAACGTTTGCTACGATTTTAACAAGGATAAAAGGATAGATCATTCCGCAGTTATTTATATAGCAGTACATCAAAATACGACTTATCCAGATGACGAATCCTTAAGTCTGCTTACGATATCTTCTGAAGAAGGAATTTAATGTATCTGGAGAATAATGTAATGATATTATTCTCCAGAAATATGTCAACTTTTCCGCAACACAGACACGAAACTTATCTGAACACGAGCCTTTGTCTGATGGTCATCTGAAATAACTAAAACCCAATTCCATCAACTGCAAGAATTGGCACCATTTACAGATTTTGACTATGAATTCTATTAATTTAGGTGTGATAAATACCTACCGTTTTTTCACGATAATGATGTTACTTTCTGAGGTTTTTCAATATATTATCTTATTAAAACCTGTTATGTGCTTTAAACTTGACACATAAAATGTGATTATTTTTTTATTTAAAACGGAATAATAAAAAATTAAGTTACGCATAGGAACTGTATCTTTTTATTACAATAATTTTCAAAGTAAGCCTTCTAGTAAATTTTTCAGGAAAACTTTTGTTAATATCTCGGAACTACATACTTACTTTTGCTACATAGCAGATTTTGGTTTGACAACGACGAATAGCTATTAATAAATTATTAATATCGCCCTCAGCAAATGAGATCAGTTAATCAATTTGTGAGACACCAAATTTTCGCATTCCCAATAATATTGTTTTAAAGAGGCATAGTGCTAGAATTAGTAAATGTTACTGCTTAAAAATATTATATTATATTTATAACTTATTCAATATCATAGCAACATTTGTCAAAATGAGAATATTCTAATACTCTTTTTACCGGTACTACCGATAAAGAAATACAGCATATTCGCATAGTTTTCCGTAAGAAATATATTATCTAAAGAATCTTTCAAAGGGGACACGTGAGGTTATTGTGTAGAAAGAAAAAGTGTTTGCTCGTTTGATGTTTTCTAAAACTTTATAGTGCCATTTCTCTGAGCCAACTCAATTATATATAAAATATACATACAAATCTGTTGGTTAAATAACATTGTATTGTTTTTTTTATCTATTACATAGATATATATTACGAAATTATTTTGAATTTAAGACGTTTTATGAAAAAATCCTGTTCATTTAATAGTAAATTATTTTAGTACCTATGTAAAATCGTTAGCAAATGTACATATTAGAGTACAATTCATATATGTGAATATATTACTGATTAAGATATAATAAATAATATCTAAATCAGTGAAAGAAAACACTAACACTACATATAAATTATGTGTATACGTTTATGGTCATTTGCATTAATCCTGTCAATTCTCACTTCACTGATTAAGACTGTACACAATTGAATAAAATCCTTTTGTTGGCGTTGGAAGCTGAAATTAAAATATCCTACATTAAGTATGTTCATAAAAATAAAATCTGAATTTATCTGTCCACTTAAAGTAACAACCCATTTTTTATATATTTTCTTGTTATTGTATTCTCATATTCATTCAATCATATATTTGTCTGAAAATTTTTATGTTATAAAAACCTAGCAATTTTGCCTTATTGAATTTAACAAAATTATAATTTATTTGTCTTTGTTACCTAGATTTTAGAAGATTTGATTTAAATAAACGAATATAGGGGTGGAGGTTCTTGAATTTTCAGTAATTCTATCTAATTCTTTTTATCGTGTGACTTGTCGGTGAAGCTGTCGTGTGATCTTCTTCCCATTGATTAAAGTGACAGCACGAGCAGGACTTTTTCCTGATGGTAAAAGATACGCCCTACCCATAATAAACGTTGCGGAAGACTTTACTCGCGACACTGCGATACGATGCTACGTTTTTTAACCAATAACTAGTCTGGGTACGCCTGCCCTTCAAATCGGGTGATAGCAGTTTTTGCTCGTTACCGCATGCAGCAGAAATAGGCACCTGCAAATCAGGTGACAGCTGTTTTTCCACGTTACCACTTTACAGCAGTAATAGGCACTACGGTGTTACTACTCCAGGCGGACCCGTATAAAGGAAGGCGTAAACTTACACAACTTATATTTTGAACGTAATGTACTTCTTTATTGTTTTACAGTAAGCCATTGAAAGACTTGTTTTAGTTTATATATATGCCTTATTCTTAAATATTCTTCCTGTTGGTTAAATTAGTTGCTGTAGTATCGAACTGGATTTTGCAAAACAAACCTTGGCCGAGTGAAAGGTGGCATACATTATTAACCTACAAATATTATTATAATAAATAAAAATTTGATAATATAAATTTTTGTATGATAGTTACAAGAAATAGAGAATTTTTAAATAAAATCAGAGACATTTTATTAAATATACTGAAAAGATAAAGAAAACCTATTTTTCTAGAAAGAAATTGAATTGATATTTTTTTACGGATTTCACCCAATTGAACGATCTTCCAAGAAAACCCATTATATCATTAACAAATTTTACTCTCGAAAACTTAAAAATAAATTAAAGTATTGGGGCATTAAAAGACCTAATAAATTTATTCAAAATGACACCTTTTTTTCTCTTAATGGTGTCTTGTTAGGGTGTGCCGGTTTTTCATTAACAAAGCATCTGGGTTGTCCTTGCTATATAATTTTTTAATGTATTAAACCTTCCAATTAAATACCGTTTTCTACATTTTAGTGTTAATAGTCCCAAACACAAAAAAAATCCGAATGTTTCCTTAAAAAATTATGGAAAATTGTACCCAAAGGTTTAACAAGGTACAATTGGCTTCGGTCAACAAACTGGTGATTAAAAAGGTAGTAATTGGAAAAGAAAATTTATATTTTAAGTCCGGGTGTTTCTTTAAAATAAAAGGTCCAAAAACCTTTGGAAACTTTAAGACTTTAATCTTATAGGTTTGAAGAAACTTATAGGATTTTTTAAAACTATTTGTAATAAAACAATGAAAATAGAATGACAATTTTTATTTAAACGATCTTATACAATTGATTGTAAATTGGAAATCTCCCCTTTCCAGCCAACGTAGGAGTCACCAAACATTAAAGTGCAGATTTGTTAGCAATTAAAAAAAACTTGTGAATTTTATTTAATAAAATACTTTACTGCGTCCAACCTAGTGGTATGGGGCCACCGGAAACTGGAAGTCATGGGCTCAAATGGAGGGACTCAACAACTTTTTATAAGTTTTACCTAGAATAATTTGAAATTAACTTTGTTTTTTTCCACAACTTCTTTAGCTTCGGTTTCCCAACTGAACGATTTTTGAATGTAAAAACCAAAACTTTAACAAATTTTTAACCCACAGTAAAGGGGTGAAACACATGGTATAGAGAAAGAAGATGTGATAACCCGGATGAAATTGGCTTGAACGATAGTTCTTTAAATCTTACAATCGGATCATATCCCAATTTTTTGATGTTTGGCGTGTTTGGGAATTAAAATTCTTTCCTGTAAAACGACGAAATTTTGAAACTTGGAAGTTTAAAATACTTATTAAATTTTAAAAAAAAAAAAAAAACCCGGGGGACCTATGTATTTAAAATATTTTTGAAATAACCCTTTCATTTCAGGGTATCCAACAGAATGGGACTACCCAACTACCCTTAATTAAGTCCCTCGCCTTTGGTACAATTCTCCATCCAATATACATAACCATTTATTCCACAAATCTTAATGACACTAAATATAATTTAATAATAATAATCAATAAACTTTAAATATTACATTGATAATATAAAAAGTGTTTCAATAACTAAATGCATTCCCCTTAAATTAAAATAATTTGGATATCGATGTAGCATCCGTGCATCAGATTTTTCGGTGGTTTGTAAAACAATTGTGGACCTAATTGCCCGTGGTTAAAATAATGACCGCTCCATTTTGGTTCAATTCAAAGCGATAACCAAATCAAAATTGGCTTTCAGAAAGGACCTGCCTAGAATAAGGTTGTTTAAACCGGGCTGTGACCAAAGTTCCCACTACAAAACGACATAGTATCTTTTGTTTCAACGGCGAAGAATAAACGGTTCATGAAAAATTTGGGTGCAGTCAAAGACTATCCAATTGAAATAACCCACCTAACACCCTGGATTTAAAATAAAGAAGGATACAAATAAAAACTATTTTCAAAATCCTACTCCAAAAAACCTTTTAATTTAAATTTGGTGGGAAATTGCCCAACCAATTTCAACAAATTCTGCGTATTTTTTGTTCACCAATCTTATGTATATATTTGCCTAGTTACTGCGCTTTGGGATGTACTGATTTTTTGATCAATTATCCAGGTGATTTTTTTTTTTGGGTGGTAACACTTTTTATCAAAACCGCTTTTCAAACCATAAAATAATTTTAAAATTGGTTGTATAAAATTGAACCAAATGCTCTACTTCAGTAAACGGCTTAAACGATTCTTTTGTAATTTAAATATATTTTCCCGCTTGGCCAAAACTAAATGTTATAAATGTGGTCACCTATATATAATTATGACAAAAATATAATAAGTTGAAACCCATTCCATAACAATATTAAATCAGTGACAAACTTTTGACCACACCTGTCCTTCCTTTAATAACGCAAATGGGTTTCAATGGAGTTACCTAATTTGTTAACCAAAAAATTGTATAAAAATCTCCTTATTGGCCTTTAGAAAGATTTCGCTTTATTAAAAAGAATAAATTCAAAGTTCAAACCTTCCTAAAACCCAAAATTATTTAAAAATGTCTTTTTTTAATACAACGGATGTTTGTCTATACTCCCTGTTTGGGGTCTTATTATTACTACAGTTAATCCAAACAATATTTGAAAACTTAAAGGTTTCCTTTATTAAAATTTCCCGTTAATGACCCCAAATAAGTGACGAATTCTAATTGAATGGGCTTTGAAACATCCGGAACAACAAAAGCCATTTTCCGTTAAATTGATACATCGTAAAGTGAATTTATTAAACTTCAAAAAACTTTAAAACGTGAAATCAATAAACTTTCTCCAAGTTTTGAATAAGAAAATAATTTGAGACAATGAAATATGAACAAATGAAAGAAATATTTTAACCTCTGAATATAAAAATTATTAATCCTTTTAATCCCAAGAAAATCGTACTATTAACAAAAATGCAATGATGACCTGGATGTCATCATTAAATCTTCAACCTTTCTACTCCACTGGGACATGGCCTCCCAACACATATAAGTTCACCTTGCCCTTTCTGCCAAAAGGGCCGTATCCCACGCTTTGTCCAATGCCGGGTTTGGTTGGGTGGAACCCTTTCCAACCCATCCGACGGGGATTCCACTTTTCAGACAATTGGGTAATCGGAGGTGTCTAATTGGTTGATCCGACCTCAGTTTATAAAACAAGGGAAACCCGCTAGTCCAAAGGCCCGGACTTGGATGTTTATTAATTTTTATTCTCTGGTTTAGAAACAACAATGTTTCAATTCGATTCATATAAAATTTACGTTTAGCCCTGAATGCAAATATTGGGAGAAATATCCAGTTAGTGGTGATCCACCAACAGAAGGGATCATCTGGGGCGGTACAACCATTTTCTGTCGTAAAACGGTAGTCGTTTTTCCGATTGAACAAACACATCCCTTCTCTCACTTGGGGGTCATTGATATTACCATTTGTCATGTGTCTATGGGCGTCATTAATCAAAATAAACTCGTCTTGCTCGTCTTCCGGGTAAAATAATAAAAAAACAATATTATGACCCTGTCATTAATAACATACTCGTTAAAGAAAGAAAATATTCACGAACCGAAAAAGTATAATAAGAACATTATTTAAAAGTAATCTCTCGTTTGTGCCTTAAATTGATAATATAAGATCGACAAATGAACCATTTATTAAAAATATATTTTTTCCGTCATTTAATTTACCTAATAAAGTTTGTTAAATTTGGTTTTCAAATGTAAATGTGATAAATTTATTAATGGGAGTTAAAATGTTTTTCACGCATAAATAATGCGTCAAAAACATTTCAACTCAAAACTTATTTATCTACAAAACTCCCAATCCTACAAAACACTAAGTATCTTTTAACAAGCGTACTTTATATTTTATTAATGTAATAAATAATTGCCTTTGTTTGCATTTGTGTTTTGTTTTTGTGAAATACTCCAAACTACAAACAGTTGAACTAAACTTTATGTTTTAGTTTCTCTTTTCCTAGGAAAAATAATATGGAATATTCAGGCTGTCAAACTTTTGGCCTTTAGAAAGATCTCCAACTGTCACCCTGTTTTTGTTTTATTTGAATAAACCAAAACGGAAAAAAGTTTAGGGTAATTATTCTTTTAAAATTAATAAAAACCAATATTTATTTTCATCAGTATTCTTTTTGATAAACGACTTTTTTTTGTTAAAAAATATACCAATCTTGAATACAAATCTTATAGAGAATATCTTTCCGAGGAACCGTGTTTAAAAGAACTCTGTTTCTTTTAAAATATTTCCTAAAGAACATAAATAATCTTCACAATATTATTCTCTGGAACCAACAATTTTAAATCTTTAAATTCGTAATTACTCGCCCCGTAGATTTTTAAAAATATCAATTTATTTCCCACTTTTTGTCCTAATAAATTAAAACGGCATATGGTATACTAAAAATCTTCTAATTTGAATATATTTTATTAAATTCGTTATCATCCTCTTAGGTGAATATTCTCCAACATTTAAATTTTCTTTCGATTCTTTTTGCTGTCTTGACTGTTCAATTAACATTCTTTATTTTAACCTTACTAAAAGCAAAAAAATTTAAATAAATTTTTTAATAATTGTTTTTCCCGTCACTATTAAACTTGAACAAAATTTAAAATAGACTAAAAAAGGTAAGACAAAACCTTGTCGCAAAAACTTACCTGATGAAAACAATATTATTAAATTTCTTTTTTGCCTTTAGGAAACCTTTGCGATTAAATTGTTGATTTTTGAAAAAGAATATTTTACATACTTTTAACAAAAATAAAATAAAACTTAATTTTAAACTTTGCTAAAAATTTTTACCTCCCCTCCATGGCCAAATGGTATAAGGCTTTTGCTTTGAAACCGGAGGTCGTGGGTGATGAATCCTGCGGGGACTCATCAAAATTTTCATTTTTGTTTTCCCAGTTGGTTAACAATTTGGGCCGATCCCAAATTGTCCGGAAAAGTAAGATGATCCAACCGTCGGATGGGCATGTAAAAGTCTTCCACCCACCAACCCACATTGGACCAGCGTGGTGGGAATCGGTCCAAACCTTGGATAGGGGGAATGGGGCCTATGTCCAATTGGACTATCCAATGTCATATTGATGATTGATGAAATTTATTGAGAATATCAGTTGCTATTTTTTTTTTTTTGATTTTGGATCAAACAATTAAAGTTAACATCTTATAAAAAGATGTGGTTAAGATTTCTTTTGGATTTCCGTTCGGAATGTCCCGTTTATAGGTTTTGACCAAGTCTCTAAACCCGTTTCAAAATTTTTTTAATTAATTAAATCTAGTTAAAATTATAATTTCCTTAATGTAAGATCATGTAATAATATTGATGACAATAACCTTTAAAAAACACAAAACACATTTTGTATATGTTTTGGTTGATGATTTTGCTTTACTGTCTCAAATTTTTATTTCAGTTTCAAGCAGGGTTTATTTTGGGGATACAATCTACAATTTTAAAGGATATTTTTGGGTTGTATCCCCAAAATAAATAAGGTTAAATCCTGTTGCATGAAAAATATCCTAAGGTTTGTTTTACAAAAAAGGCTTTGGGGTTTCCAAGCCTTTCAATCCTGTTGGAAAAGGTCTGTATCGAAGTTGTTGAGTTTTGGTGCCCTTTTTTTTATTAATTATCAAATTTTCCGTCTAGTCCCTAATAACCACAAAATTATTTTTAAAAAATAAAATTGGAAGGTAATATCTTTGTTAAAAAGATTGATCAAAATCAGGAACAGGTAACCTTTATATTTAAAAAGAACCACGGAATTAAGTACTTCTTCCTTTGGGTCCTTGGTTAATGGATTAAATTAAGTTTGGTTTAAGTTTTTTGAAGTATTGTGTATGAAAAAAATCGTGCTATTGGGCCCATTGAACTATAACATTTAATAATTGTTATCTCAAACAACAATCACCAATAACAATAATGTCCTCCTAGTCCATTTTCAATACGCCGCCGATCTTAGGCTTTAACTAACTTCACCGGAGATATAAAAAACACAATTGTCGTTGTTGTACCTCCCTTTTTTCACATTCTCTGAAGGGACGGATAAACGACAAAAGGTTGGGAGGGAGTTGGGGGCCGGGACAAACTTTTCATGTCCCATCTGGTTCATGAATCATCTTACTTTACGGACAATCCAGTGGTCATTATGTATTGCCCTGAACCATAAGCAAACAACAAATGAAAGGTGTTGAGTTCCCGCGGAATTACAACCCGTGACCTCGGGGTTCTAAAAAGGTGGACCATACCCCAGGCAACAGGCAATGAGGTATATGCATATATTACTTTCGTTTTATTTGTAAAAATCGAAACATTTATAAAATATTCTAGGCGTGACATTTTTACACAACTTTAATTGCAACTGAATAACATTAGGTCAATTATAAAATATAATTATTGGTATCTATTAATGGCAACATTAACAAGGCATAGTCAACGAACCATTGGGAAATTTCCCGAAAGAACGGTAATAATAAACTATGATAAAAAATGCGTTGAAAGGATAACCAGGATAATATTACAAACAAGGTTCGTTATTTTTTATCCAAAACATACCTTCAGGTCCCAACATTTTCCCTCCTTTTTTCCAGCCCATTTTAACATGTTAGCATTACGGCTTCCTATAGAATTATGTTATACGAAAAATAAGAGTTTTTTTTTTATCCTTGTGTAGTGTTAATCCAATTTACTTACAGTTTTTTGTTTTGATATATCCTAAACCTATTTAAAACATTTAAAGAGGCATTGATCCATTCTTTGCTTTAAAAATTATCTTGTCCATTCTCATTTCAAAAGATCTCCAAATAAAAATTAACCAATAAATTAAAACTATAATTGAAAAAAATCCAAAAATTCTATCTTCCAATTCTGCTTCTGGCCGGAATTGTCCCAAATCTATTTCTGATATTTATCGGGTCCAGAACTGACCAGCATATTTTTATTGATGATCAACGTTAAAATGTAACTTTAAATTTTAAAAATTAAGACAACCTTTTTGAAATCCTTATATTCCAAATAAGTTTGTTTGATATCGTAAATTTTTTTCAAAATTCAGGGTTTTAAAAAAGTTAAGGAAAGAATCAGAAATCAATTACAATTTAAACCTTAAGGTTTACCCAAAATAAATGGTAAAAGGATTAATAATTAAAGCACAAAATATAAATTATTATCCCAAAATTACAAACATATTACAAGGCGCTTATTCCAATGGCTTGGCTCCAGTGAACCTTTGGGCCGCCAGGCGAATATTTATAAAATAAGCTTTTTCATTTTATCGCGTGGATAAATTTTGATTTAATGTCAACTGGTTTTAAAGCAAAAGGTTTCCGGCCCAAAATATAATTTTGCTATGGCTTTTAGACTGATTACGTTTTACTAACCATATTAACACCCGCAATTGAGAATTGGGATTAAATAAACCTAAAAAAGCCCATAAATGGGCGTAATCCCGTTCATATCACAGATCTCTTTTGATTCAGTTTTGAATAACCGAACCCTATGAGTTAACTTTGAACCAGTCTATCCGTATTTTTTAAACGCTGATTTCTTTTCAATAATTAATTAACTCTCATTCAATATTTGTTCATCACAAAACATTTTCCCTGGTGGGGTTTCCCCCTATGCCTAAGAGTCACTAGTCAAACTCGGTCCCCCGGCTGAGCAAGGAATAATCTTTACTTTTTCTTTTTTCTTATTACCTTAAATTTTTCAATATCCCTGTTCTTCCAATAAAGGTTATTGACTATCTTGCACTTGACTAAGGGCAATCTCTTTTAATTTAAAATATTTTTGTCTTAAGAAATCAAACACCTAATTCTTTTAAATCCTATATTGCTTTTAACTTGATTTCTTGAATGGAAGCAACACCAAACGGTTATAAAATTAAGTTGGTCATTTAGGTATTCTCGTATTAAGGTTGGGCCTTAATTACATCAAACATAATACAAAAGGAATTTGATAAAAGTTTTAACCCTGATGGTAAGGCGGTGCTTTTCAAAAACCAAGGTCGTGGAATTTAATTTGCGGGGCTCAAAAAATTTTCTTTGTTGTTTGTAGATGGTTGGAGAACCCAATTTGGGGTCCCAATTGTCTGAAAAGGTAAACAATCCATGCGTCCGGATGAGCACGTAAAGTCAGGTCCACCCCTTCCCGCATTGGAACAGTGCGGTGGGGATTGATCTAAACCCCTTGAAGGGGCGTGCATTGGGGGCCTTTTTCCGGCGTTGCACTAAACAGGCCCGGTGATGATGAAGGATTTCAAAAGTCAAAGTCAAAATCATTTATTCAATTTAGGCTCTACTGAGCGCCCATGAACGTCAAATTTCAATTTACCACCGGTTCACCAAACTCAGACCCGTCAGGAAGAACCGGCAAAAAACTCTCGGCCTTTTTTTTTTTTTTTAAAGATTTTTAATTTGACCCATTTTTTTAAGTTCCGGGGGGTTTGGACCAAAGAAATTAAAACTATTTCCACACATCTTGGTCCTCAATATAATTTATTACCAAGAAATGGCAAGCTTTTTCTAAAACGTTGTTTTGACAACCCAAACTCGAATCATTCCAGTTGCTTTTGGCAGGCATTTAATTTTATTATACATTCCTTATCTTTTATTATAATGAAATTTTTTGGTTCGGGTCCAGTCTAAATCTGGGTAGCTCCTGGGGGCTCAATTTGGCCCTCTGGCCTAATATCTTTTTAGGAAACCAAGGATATTTTGGGCCTTAATTTTTTCAAATATTGTAAGGAACGATTAAAATTTTCAGTTTTAAAAACATTCGTGGGTTGTGAACCCCGGATTGTGGGTTGCCCCTAAAGCCTGTTTTTGAGTATAAATATTGTTGTTCAAAGGCTGCAGATCCCCATAATAATTCCCAGGACATAAGGCTGGAGTACGCGTAATAAACTGTTTTTCGGT
This sequence comes from Lamproptera curius, assembly GCA_029286875.1. NCBI lineage: Eukaryota > Metazoa > Arthropoda > Insecta > Lepidoptera > Papilionidae > Lamproptera > Lamproptera curius. The sequence continues at coordinate 231,414 of JAGSMT010000317.1, forward strand.
TGCCTCGTCAGTTGGCTGCCTAATCTTGCGTATGGCAAGATTGCTGCTTAGCTTCAGAGAGTTTGTCAATATGGGCTCCCCACTGCATCTTGGAATCAATAAAAATCCAGAAATTAGTAAACTTGCAGAAAGGAATACCTCATTGTCCCAAATATTTTCAAAATTTGGCAACACAAAGGTAAAACGTAAACATTTAGTTTTTTTCCGTTAAGTACCTAAGTTTTGACCAAACCAGTTTGACACAATATCAATTGCCCTTTCTTTATCTCCAACGTTATGGTCATTTCTTTTTCCCTAGAAGTGTTCATCTGCAAAGGGACAACCTGGGGCCAGCCTCTACCTACCAGAGGCCAAGTCCATTTATATAGAAGGAACGAAAAGGTCCCAAAATTGGTCCTTTGGGGCCCCATCCCCAAAGGTCAGATGACAGAGTGTCATTTACGTTTACAATTGTTTTCCTTTGCGTTGGGTAAGAAGATAAATAAGAAAAACCCCATTAACCTAACACTTTAGCTTATTGATTAATAATAATTGGTTCCCACAGTCCCAATTATTATATATAGAAATTTTTGGATGGTTGTTTTGTTTTTAATCTTTTTTCTTTTTCCTTAAAAATTTAATTATTTCATTTAAATAATTTTTTACCCTTGCCTGGTTTTTTTACAAAAAAATACCCAAGCAACTGTTAATGACGAGTAACAAGTGTTTATAGCTTTTTCTATCAATTTGAATCCCTTGGCCAAAATTAGATGCCTCCAACAAGGCTTTTGTTAGACCTCACCCTTTCCTATCAGCCAAAAGGTGTTAAAAACTTGGTTCACGTAGATAGCACTTTAAACTGGAAATCACATATTTTTAGCATTGTTAAAGGTCATTAATTCCATGGCATCTCATAATTTCAAAACTTTCTGCCCACCAGCAAAAGCAATGCCCTCCGGCTTTGATTTTCCCTCTTATCGACTATGGTGACGTGTGCTACTTTGACCTGAATCAGATTACCTAATAAACTAGGCTGATTTAAATAACTGCATTCCGGTTTTTTCAACCTTCGTAAAATATGACCAATGTTCTCCCTACCTTTCCTTTACATTGGCCACCCATTCGTCAACGACCTCTTTCAGGCTCTCATATTCTTTATACCTTAATTCTCCTTCCTCCTACTTATATATCTTCGCATTTTCAAGTATCTCTTGTGAAGTCAGTAACAAAAACCTTCGGTCGACCACAATCGTCCCTAAATTTATTCACTGTTCTGACTTTACTCATTCCTCATTCTTTTTATCCAATCAGTAAATTGTGGCATCAACCACTTTTCCGAATGAGAGAATGGCCAAAAAATGGTTTTAAGTTTCAAATTAAAGCTCGTGAATATTTATTTCTTTTCCCTTTTGTATTTCAACGTGGGCAAAAATATTTTTTATGTTTGTTTATGATTAATGCTTATATATATATATATATCATATGGTTTATATCTGTGTATATATATTTATTTTAAAAATATACATTATTTTCAATTTATGGAAGTTAACATAGATCCATAATTGTTTTTGATTTAATCGTCCCTACCTTTTTTCCCTTCACCACCCTAAGGTTGACTGGGAAAATGCCAACGGCATAAAGTCCCTTTGTGCCTCAATATTATTCTTTTGTGTTAAAGAAAGTTTTAAAAAAAATAAATAAAATTTTCATACAAGTTCGGCTCCCCAATCTAACAAAAGGTGCTCATTTATACGCTAAAAAGTTAGGTGTAACGTGAATTGATTAATTTCTACAACTTTTCGGAATCTCCCGTTTACTTAGTTTTTGAGGTTATAACCAAGTAAGCAAAAATTGCTAAAGGTTAAATATAGTTTTCAGTTTTACAATTATTTTACGTTATTATATATTTTAAATTATACTATTGGATTTTGTTCAGGTGATTGTATATACGTTCCCGTACACAACCAAATTCCCCTCTACTCTTTATAATACTAAAACCTGGTTTATGACCCCCTGCCTATGGAATTTTTATTTTGGACATCTCATTTGGTTTTAACACAATCATCATCATCATCATCATCATCATCCGGCCTGTTTAAATCCACTGCTGGACCAAGGCCCCCCCTAATACCCACCCTTCCGATCTTCGGCTATTCCCTTCCAACACCGGCCCTTTTGGAATTCTCCTCCATCTTGCCCAGGGCGTCCTACACCGTTGCCGGCCTCGGTCTCACTCCCAAACTTTTCAACAAACTAATTTTAACACAATACAGGCCAAACCAAAAGGCTTTCGGCAATCTACAATCTGGGTTCCCGGGTCTTAACGTAATGTTTTTCCTATAATTTCGAGGTTAATGTGAATCCCAAAAATTAATAATATACTTTGCGGTCTTCTGTCGAAACCTGACCTCCTCGTTCTACCACGTCCGTTTTCCGAAACCGAAAACAATTCGATGTCCCAAACACTCGGGCAATTGGAACCTCTACGGCCAAATCACCTGGAAAAAAAAAATTTTTAGGTTTACTTTCGACCGTAACATGAGTTTTTTTTTTTTTTTGTTCAACATTTTCAATATTTTTCTTTCAAACATTTTCAATATTTTACTTCAACTTGGCTTTTCCTGATCCTGGAAAAGAAACCATCGTCATCGGTATTTAAGCCGAACAAACCCTCCTAACCACCCACAGTTATCGCCAATTGCCGCTCAATTGCTTTGGCAAATATTAGGGTTATTCTCTTCTGGTTGAAAGGCCAAGCCTTTCCAAAATTCATCCCAGAAAGGAATTCGGTTTTCTTCAAACACTCGTGCCGGAAATTATCGCCTGACCGGAATTCATTTCTGAACGGTCCGTCAATCCAAAAACCCTTCACAAGGGGCCGTCTTCTTCCCGATGTCCACAAAGGCTTTGACAAGGTCTGGCCCCGGCGTTTCAAGCTTACTCTCAAAAGTGCCGGACGGGCTGGTTTCACATCGTCCAACCTTGTCAAAATATCCAAAAACTCTTTTTCGATATTCGGTCGAGAGGGCCATGTCCCGAGACGTCTCCAAGCGGGCGTCCCTCGAGAATCATCCTATCACCTCTTTTTTGCTCTACCGGTGACTTCCAAAACCGACGATGTCCCGGAATTTTTTGCCATAATCCCGCCCTCTGTTGTTCTCCTAAGACCAAACCATATCTTTAAAAAGCTCCAGAACGCGATCAATCGTTTGGCGAATGGTTTCGTAAAGGAGAACCGATGTCAAATCCCAAAAAGTGTTCCTTTAGCAATACCCTTTCATCCGGTTCTAGATTACGTCGTGATTCACGTACTCCCGGTCCTCAACCGGGCTCAGGGGATGGGTCACGCCTTGGCCACGAACACTAAGGCCTAAAACTCTCGGGCCAACCGCCCGGGAAAGGAAGGCCCAAATACCCTGGGTGTGACCTTCGACTTCCAACATGTTGTTCAAAGGTCTTATTTAGGGTTGCTGGGAGAAAAGGCATTCGTTTCGACCAGACTCATCCCTAACGAATTCTCCACAGTAAAATTGGCGCAAATATAAACTTGTTTGGCCGGTATGCATACGACCAATCCAAGGCCTTTCATGCCCAAGTTTTCGCTCAAATCCTCCCACACTCCCTAAAACAACTCGTGGTACCAAAACAAATTCATCCGCCCGCCCCACCGGGGCGCAGTTAAACGTAACCCGGGTTTACCCTGCATTTGCCTTGCCGACACTCCGGAAAGCACAAAAATTAACTTGCAAACCCCGCAGATAAAGTAGTCCCCAGGTAACCATCTGCGGTAAAAGCAACAACGTATCGGCCGATCCAAACGCGTCTAATAAAGCCGTGAACCCGGAAACTTCTCCTCGACCCGGACGAGGAAGTGGTCCTCCAGACTCCAAAACGAAATTCCCGAATCAACCACACCCACACGAGTGGGGATAAATTTTCACCCGGATTTCACCCTCCTTACAAGCGGCAAAACACACAAACTTCGTACTTGGAATAAAACCTTTCAGGGCGGTTCTCCACCGCCCCGGAACCTTCAATCATTACAGTCCCAGACCATCAACCCGGTTTTAAACCGATCGTCGACGTCAGGGAGACATAAACAAATCCTAACCCACTTACCTTCCTGTCTTGTGGCCCTCATTTTATCAAAAGTATTTGGACCTAGTTTAATTGGACAAGGCTTCCCCGAACTCTGTGTTAAAATAAAGTTTATCAAAGAAAGTCTGGAAACATAACATCCGAGTCAAAAAAAAGGTCGATGGGAACCTCCTACCTGGTGGTATGGTTGCTTTAAGAAACCGGAGGTCGTGGGTTTGAATCGCGGGGGCTAACAAATTTTCCTTTTTTGTTTTCTAGTTGATTAGAACCCAATTTGGAATCACCCAGTGTCTGAAAAGTAAAGATGATCCATGCGTCCGGATTGGGCCAAGTAAAGGTCGGTCCACCCACCAACCCGCAGTGGACCAGCGTGGTTGGGATACCCGGTCCAAACACGTTGGATAGGTGTTTTAAAGGGGAGGCCTTGTCCGGCAGTGAACTTCACCAGGTAAGGAATGTGGCCATGATGGATGGCACCACCGCTTCGCACTAACACCTTTAAGATTTAAACTTTTTATCACGATCTGGGACGGACAAAACTCAATATCGGTATTCGTATCAATATTCTTTTCTCTAAATACCCGATTTGAGATATTATTCCTGACTTTAGTTTATTGGCTTTGGGAATGGGCTTTTAATTTCGTTCTTCAATCCGCCACCAAACATTTTACACAGACCCGGACTAATTGAGCAACTTTGCCGGGTTAACCTTGTTTCCGTTTCTTTGATCATAGTTGGCGCAGAAAGGTGCATAATTTTTTTTTATAGTACTTTTTTATAAACTTTTAAAATTTTAGTCTTTATATTCTGTTTCATTAAATGCTTTTCTTTTAAATAAAATCTTACCGTTTTGAAATTTCGTTCCAATAAAAATATTAAAACATAAATCAAAAACAATATCCATAAAGCCAAGTGAATGATGGAAATTTTTACAGAATATAACAGAAGGGTTTTATAGTGAAAGATTACCAATGTTTTTTTAATTTTCTAATCCAATGGAACTTCCTTTAATTTGTCAAACCCCATAACTCTTTAAATTAAAATCACTTGAAGCTTTAAATAAATAAATTGAGCATGTAGAAGAAAGAGAATTGAAACCCTTGGTTGTGAAAGGGCTTCCTAACTAAAAATTTAATCGCTTCCCGAACCAATTCTATAAGAAACTTTTAAGAATTCGATCGAAGGTTTTCAATATTGCTTGAATTTTTATTCTTCTTGGGTCCCCTTCAAGTCAAGTAAATTTTTTGGGTACATTGATAGGTTAATTGGTTTAACTATGGACTCGGGTAATCCATGCGTATTTTTAAATCCAGCCCTGAAACAAAGCCGTTTCGTGCGAATGTGGCATTTTAATAGGATTTGTTCTTCACGAAATAAAGGTTTACCCTTTGATAAATTTCCTGGGAAGAAATACAATATGTTTAAATTTTCAATTTAAACGAAAAATAAAAAGACAAAAGCAGTACCAGAAAAAGTTTTAATTTAAAAGGAATGATTTTTGTTAACCAACTATCAATTATAACACAAAATGTTACATCTGATTTGCGTTAACATATTGACATCAAATACGTACATATGATTAAACCTTTACTACGTAGTTCAGGAAGCAATCATGTTTTTGGAACTAATTACTTTAATATTCAGATTCTGATTCTTGGTTTGAATATCATATTTAGACGGTTTTGTTTGGAAAATAAAAAGATTTTACGGACTCCAAATTTTATTTGTGGTTTTCCCTGGTTGGTTAGGGCGTTTGGATCGGTCCTGGTTGTCTGAAAAAGTATGACGTCCATGCTTGGATGGACATGAAAATAGTTGGTCTACCCACCCATTGGAAGTATGGTGGGATACAAAAACCCCTAAGTGATGGAAGGCGTGCCATTAGGGAGGCCTATGTCCAGCAGTGGTCGGGCTTGATGATGATGTATGTGTGTATAAGATAATTTTTATAAACAATATTTATAGACATTCAATCCTTAACCTCCCATGTATCCTGTATAATTTTACTTTTTTAATTGAATCTTGAACTTTTGGCATTCCTTTCTACTCTCCCGTAAATCTTTTCTTTTTCCAAAAATGGTAGTAAGTACCAATATAACATAAAAATAAATAGCATTTTAATATATCCCACCAATCACCTAATTATTTTTTATTTGTATTTTTCGTTTGTTAATTAATATTTGGTTAAATCTTCAATAATAATCTATAGATCACAATCCAAAAACTTCCCAAACAAATGTTTTTTGTTAAAATTTTACAATTTTTTTAAGATGTTTAGTCAAAAAATGATACCTTTATTATTACTGTATTTTTCACGGAAAGGTATTTTTGCCATAAAACAACCATAAATAACGTCATTCGTTTTAATTCCGTTCAGCGGGAATTAAGAACTTGCTGTCTTTTTAAAGGAACAAAAAACGTAAAAGAAATTAGAATATAATTTATTAATAAAATTCGCTTCAAATACTATTAAAAAAACGTGGTTTTATATTATTATCATTGCCTTTTTATTTCTTTAATTTTATTCCTTATCTGTATGTCTCTTTTTTTCTTTTCACCAAAACGTTTTTAAACCGCTAAAGGAACGCTAAAAATTGTCGTTAGGAGGGTCTAATTGGGAAAAAAATTCTATGGTAAGACTTAGGTAACTTGGGGTGGTAAGGTCCTCATATTGCGGGAGTCTTGGGAAGGCTTACCACCCGGGTGCCTTTTCTTTCCGAAAGTGGTGGTTTAAAAAAAATTCATACATTCTTGTTTTCCACGTTGGGCAGGCATTACCCTGGTATTGCCAACGTCTAGGCCCAAGTGACCACTTTCCATCGGGCAATTTCTCGTCTATCTTCCGTTACAATTTTAAAATAAAAAAAACCAAAAATTTAATGAAAAGACTTTACGCCTTTTAGCATATTGGGTTGGAAGGCGTCTTTGAAATCAAAATCGTGGGTTCCGAATCCTGCGGGGGCCCTTCTTTTTCTATATTTTTAAGGGAAAGTAGTTAGGACAATAAAGGGCTGATCATAATTGCCTTAAAAAATCGATGATCCATCGTCGAATGGCGATTAAAAAGGTGGCACATACAACCCCGTATGGGCCAGCGTGGTGGGATACGGTCCCCCCTTAATGGAGAAAGGCGTTATAAGGGAGGCTTTCCACCGTTGGACCTAGCCACAGGCGATGAAATATGATGATGATGATAAAGGTTCACAAAATAAAACCACATGAAGAAACCAATGGAGCTTTAACAATCATTGCCTGGTTTGTTGGCAAACCAATCAAGGTTCCATTTAAACCCGGCAAAAGCATTCAAATGCAACCGCTTTTCACCTTTTTGGCTTCGGTTTTACGACTTTTTGAGAATAAAATATTTTTTTTTTATTAAGTACCGAAACGTCAAAATTTTAATAATAGAATTTAAAGGGAGGGAAGATGGTAACCTTCCCCCAAATGAAAATTCCTTCAGTCATTAATCGTGATGGGGTTAAAAATAACCGTCCTTGTCCAAACGACGATAACTTTGGCAAGATAATAAAGGTTTAAAAAATATTTTATGATATATTAAAGAAGAAGAAAAAACGCTCGGGTGCCGTACCCCAGATAAAACGTAACTTTTTTAGTAACCAACCAGGGGCGGTATAATAACATTGAATGCGTTTCGAATCCCAAATATAAATCCTCCCTCCCCTTTCTCAACCTAATTATGAAACTAAATGTAAAAACAATAATGATAATAAAAAACCTTTAAAATATTAAATTGAATATAAACCTGTTTTAAAGAACTAAATCAATCATAGATTTAAAAAAAAGTTGCATAAAAAATTAGCATCTTGTTCATTTGTGTTTTTCAGTGGTTGTAAACAGATTTTGTATAAAAATTGTGAACTTTGTTGTAATGTAATTAATTGTTCGTGCTATTTAGTTAATTTAATTCCAAGCAAACTAAACAATATCAAAGTCTTTTCAAAAGGACTTCTTAGAATTGTTTGAAACTGGCTTTTAAATTTTCTAATACAAAGCTTGACAATGTGTCTTTTGTTTAAACAGTGGAGATAATCCCGTTCTTTGAAAGTTAAAAAACTTTTGTGACTCGCTCCAGTTATTTCCAACTTACTAACTTTAAGTTGAAAAAAATTTTAGAAAATTAAACATTTAAAAAAATCAAAATTAATATATTTTTTTTTAAAAACTTAATTGAATCAACAAATAGTTTGTGATTGAAATAAAATATATAAATTTGGTTTTAATTTTGTTCCTTATAAATAGGAATAAAAGTAACCAAAGAGCCCAACACTCGAGAATAAATATAAAGAAATACCTGATAAATCTTAAAAAAGGTATTAATATTTATAATAATAGCGTAAATAAAAAAGTGACTATCCAAATCAGTGGTTAAAATCCGGTTTGGTTTTAACCTTAAACTTCCGTTGTTTGACGAGTTGAGCATTTCCTCGGAGGTTTAATTAGAACGGTCCGGTTCTTGGCAATTACGAGCAAAATAGACGTCAATGATTAGTAATCAGGGGGCATTGTATGAAAAAGTTCAATTTTCCATGAAATAACCACAGCAACAAAGAAGTAGTTTTACTTAAGATTTTTATTAATTTTAAAGGGGTAAAGGTTATTTTTTAATTTTCCATTTTTTCCTTTCATTCTTATTTTTCTCGACTGATCCGACTATCCAGGCAAAATATTACACTGTAACCCAGAGGTTTAAAAATACCTTTGGAAGGTACAAGTAAAATTATTTTCCAAAACAATACCCACCCATTGTATAAATAAATTCCTGGATTTCTTTTAAAACTTCGAATTCCTGACTAATTATTTTAGTACTCTTACTTTTTACTAGAATAGTACCACAGTGCAGTGGTGCCAAAACTTTTAAAAAGCAAGGGCTTTGATTTCAAACTTTGGGTCCAGGTAATATTATGCCAACGGCAAGCGGATTTGGGGCACCTAACCCCGCGTTTTTCCTGGGCAGGGCATAATCATACCATCAGGCTCTGCTTGTCAAATCCTTTAATAAAGAGTTCGGTTTCGACCTAAGTGGATCACGATCCGGTTCATTTTTAATTAATTTAATCCTGTGGTTTTTTTTTCACCTTACTAAACGTGACCCCTTCCTAACAATTACCAATCCCTATTTACGAAAATAGAACACAAACTTTAAAATAAAAATTCCCTTGTTTTAGCAACAACAAAATAAAAATTTATTAAGAATATTCCAGAGGTTAAATTGTAAGAGGCTGAAAACGATGCCAAACTTGCTTTTAGGTAATTTATTTTTAATTCACACCCAAAATACGAAAGATTTAATTTTAGTCAATTTACAATAAAAGGCTTGTTTTGCTTCATTTTTACCCCCAACTCTCCAAAAAACTCAAATCAATACTTTTTTATTTTTATAATTTATTTATTCAAAACAAGAAACTTACATTAAGAATGTCTTACAATAAAATTGAAATAACCTATACAGGTAACAAACTTTGTTTTACCATTTTAATAGGGCCTAGTATTTAGGAAAAATTGTTTCATATAATAGATATATTGAACTTAGCTCAACACAATAACGTAGAATATTTTTTTGTCTCCTTTAAAGGTTAAACCAACGATATCATTTTGGAATAAATAAAAAATACAAAACATAGAGAGCTAAACAAATAATTGAAACTAAATAAATAAAAATATTTAAATAGGTAAACCCAAAAAATATTTTCTGGACAATAACAAAAAATTTTCATAACTTTAAATTTCAAATTATATTTGCTAGAAAAGTAATGCGGTAAAAATTGCTATTTTCAAGATAAACGGAAATATCCCCAAATGTTTCGGTAAAATGGGTCAAAGATCCTTTCTCTTTTAACGGTTTTCTTAACTATTTTTGTCTGCATACGTGTATAATTCTAGGCCTTTAAGGTCTAAATTTTGTTACAAGCCGAACTTATTATTTTTTAAATTTATGTATCGTAATAAATCATCACAAAATATCTTTAAAAATAAACATTATTACCATTATTTTTTTCTTAAAATTCTTGGATAGATATAAAAAAAGTAAATATTTCGATCTTGAACTATTGAAATATTTTCTTATCAATTAACAAAATATACATTAAAACGTTCCATTCCCTTTAATTTACTATATTATTAATTTTTCCTGGTTTTTAAAAAAGGAAAAAAAACGGAAAATCATTGTTCCAAATTTATCATTTTAGGGCTTTTTATATTCAGTACATATCCGGGTTTGAATCAAAAGGGCATACTTTCCCTGTCATAGTTCATGAGATACGTTTTCGGCACTAATAGTAATTTTGTTGGCTTTTCCGTCATCTCACTCTTAAGCCAATTGATGAAACTGGGAATCCTTCAAAAGCCAATCCTTATAAGCGATAAATCAAAATAATTAAAGTCCCGCGAATCCAACCCAAATTTTATTTTTCGAGGCAAAAGCAACAACAAAACCCTTAGAAAGGCTATTATTATGAAAAATTTTAAAATGGTTTCTTGTGTTGAACCGAACCAGCAAACAATATTTAATAAAAGGACATTATACGGTTTTACCGTTTTATTTTACATTTTGAATTAAGAGCCCGCGTGAAGGAACATGTTGCTGACATTAAAAAGAAAAAGACCCGACAAGTCCGGTAATTGACCCACCTTAAAATCCCAAAGCATTACCAAAGATTTTATCGAACAAATCCTCCCGCGAAAAAACCTATTCCTCCAAAGGATGATCCGTGGGGCTATTGAGATTAAACCAAATTTCAATAGAAGACGGTTGAGTTTTATCCCCTCTTCCGGAAATAAATTAAAATTAAAACCCAAACATAATACTTCTCCCGGCCGATAAAAATAAAGTTCATTTTCTGGGTCGGATAAAGACTAATATAATTTATAAAATTAAGATCTGGAAACCCCATTGGCAAAGAAAAAAAAAAAAAGACCCTTGACATCTCAGTATACCCCGTGACCACCGGCTGCTGTAAAGTGTTCAAAACGTCAGGACGGGAGACGGGGAAACCAAACGTCCGAAGGTTGGTTTGAGGAAGGAAAACCGGTGGACAAACCGGTGGTGTCCGGAACCACCCTTTCTGCATTTGAGCTTGAAAGTGGTCCGTCATTTGGGGCCAACCGCCTCATCTGGAAGAAAAAACGTTACGTTTATCCCGGTTTCCGGTCACCGAAGTCCCTTGTTCCATCCCTCTTGATCCGGATCCCTTTCAGAGGCGGCTCTTTGCTGGATGTGCCTGTGCAAACCCTGGTTTGAAAGGGCGGCCCGTAATAACATCCGCCATGGTTTCCCACAAATACGACAGGCTCGACAAACCGTCTTGCGTTGCCATCTCTCCGGGTTGTATCTTTTATGGTTGTTAGTCTTAATAACCTGATCCTAAACAAAATCCTCCGGTTTTCTCCTAAACTTAACCAAACGTCGTCAGTTTTATTTTATTATTATATACATATTATCATGAAAATTTTCATCATCAGCCCGTAATAGGGTCCACTTTCCTGGTTGACCTCCTCTAAACCTCTATCCATTAGGGGTTTTATTAGAATATCCCTTCAATGCCAAGGGTTGGTGGGTGGATGGCTTTTACAATCCCATTCCACGTGGGTCTCTTCAACCTTTGAATTAATTGGGTAGAAATTGCCCCTAACCAACTAAAAATCAACAATGAAAATTTTTTAGTCCCCGGAAATTCGAACCCACGACGTCCGGTTTCTACAAGCACCGCCATACCCACTAGGCTCGGGCAGTAAATTTTCATTCCCCCTTGTTTTGAGTTCTACTTTAATTTTCTTGGAACAATTCAGGAACACTTTTAACGAACCAAGCCTAAGGGTTCTTCGGAAAGACAAAGTCTTGAAATATTTTTGGCACTTTAGACTTCCGACAACTATTGGCAGTTTAAACACGCTCCCTAAAAGCATATATTTAAATAATTTCTCCTGATTTTAATTGACATTTAATCCTTAAGGTTTTCCATCTTTCAAAATAGCATTTAACATAAAATGGCTAATTAATGTTTTGTAATTTCTGTTTTACCAAAATATTTATGTAAAATATTTGCTTGTTTTGGCCTAGAATAACTGAAGGTCTTTTTAATGTAATTTCCCAAATAATTACATTTGATACATCAAACAAAACCAATGATTAAAAACCAAATGAAATTGTTAAACACCTTTTGTGCCTTTGGTTTTTCTTTTTTTTAATCGTATACTAATCAAAAGAAAAAACACCTTTAAGTTCGTTTACCAAATTAATACGGTATTTTGTTTTTTGTCTCCATTTCTTAGGTTCTGGTATAAAAGACTAAACTTACTTTTATTTTGATATTTTAAATATTTTAAAGCACCTGAAATTTAACCTAAAATTTTAATTGTAATAAAGGTTGGAAGGATAATTTGTCCAATACGACGATTTGATGAGTCACTTTAGGCAACGAAAATGTCTCTGATGTTTAACATGAAGGGGTTAAAACCACTTTAACATGACAAAGTTTGAACAGGTTAACAAACGTTTTCTTTATGTCCATGACGTTTTTTATAAATGTGATTTGAAAAAATTTACTGACAGAAAAAATATTTAATTTTCTATCTTTTTTTTGTCAATTGTCTTTTTTTTTTAATTTAATTTAGACTTTTTTTTAATTTCATGATGTAATTCTTTAAAGTTTTATAAATTTTGTAATAGACTAGATTGACGATAAAATTCCCAAATTACGTCTTTTTCTTATAATGGCGCAATTTTTTGCGCAAAATCAAAAAAATACTGCTCAGTACAAATTTCATTTTTTATTTAATACCTGGAAACCAGCCTTTTTAATTAAATTAAAATATAGATAATTTAATGAATTGATGTATTAAAAACCCCCTTATTATAGGTAACCGTAAAATGAAAAACTCTGGCAATTTTAAACACAAAAAGTCCTTGTGCTTTTAAACCTTTTAACAGAAATTTAATTTTTTTATTTTTCATAAAATTAAAATTTTTAAACCTTTATGGGATCCAAAATCATGGTGAAAAAAGAATTTACTGGGGTAATAAAAAAAAAATTTTCATTTGAATTGTCCTTCCAAAAGATTGATCAAAGTACCGACAGGTTAAAACTCCGTAAAGGGCTCAATGAAATAAGTCTTGTAATGAATTGTCGCAAAAACAAAATTAAAAATTCTCGAACTAAAGGAGGACTTTTTCGACCCTAATAGGTAATATAAATTTTGTTGTGAACGTTTTTAATTCGAAATTAACATTATTTTCTTATTATTAAAACATTATTTTTTTTATCCTATATTAAAGACCAGGTAATTGGTAAAACTTTTTTAAATTAACAACCCTATTTTTTTATGTTTTAAAAAAATGTTGTATTATTAGCAATTTTTGTTTCAATTGCTTTTTTTTGCTTCGTGTCTACCCCCAAAAATTTATTTAATTTTTTTAGTGGCAAAGGCGAGAAAACTTTCCCGGCGAGAAGCGATAAAAACTCCCGTTTTAAATATTACGTTATATTTTTGTTGGGGAAAATAAACAATAAATTCCCAAAACCTAAAAACAACCAAATTAAACATTAAAACGTGTCGTTGTTAATTTTGCTTTTTTAATTTTTTTTATATTTCCCAATTAATTTTTTTTCTTTATTTATAATTTATGTTTATGTAATAAAATTAACTAGTTTATATAAATGGTGCGATAAATTGGTTTGGCAATCAATACAGAAAAAATCTAAAGTATTTTTAATTAAGAACCTAAATAAAACTGAAAAAAATCTGGCTCTAAATCCCTCAAATCTGCTTAATTTTTTTCCGTTTTCTGAAGCTCGTAACCTGGGCATAGTAATGGATGAGAATTTGGGTTTGAGACTCACACAAAACCCCCGCAATCTACCCAAAATCTTTTCCACCCATTTGCGAGGTTTCCCCCAACGGAAATCCATCAAATTAATAAGAAGTCTGGATTCTTTCAAACGAATTTCTTTAAAAAACTAAAACAAATCAAAAGAATTCGAAATCCTACCCGTTTCTTGCTTCCAATTCCATCAAGAGCCATCCAATTCTAACCGTCAAGACTTGATGATTTTGGAACCAAAGGACCTTTCCCTTGCCTCTTTATTTATTTGGGTGGTTACAACGAGGAACCTCGTCCTATTGAAAAACTTGGCTTTTTCTCCAACTATGGGGCAATACCGCGACTTATTTTAAAAGTACAATCTGCAGCATTTCTTTGAATGGTTTTCGTATCGCCGCTTTCCAAGTGCTGCAACGATATTCCCCCAATAAAACTCTAAATCATTGAGTTCATTTTAAATATCAGTTTAAAAATTTTGCTTTCTTCACAAAAAAATCCTTCCGGGCCAAGGCAAATAATCTCTAAAACTTTTCGTTAATCTAACTATATTAACCGCACCACACATAAAATTTATTTTTTTTTATTTATTTCCTGGAAAACTATTTCAAAAAATTAGAATGCCTAACCCTCATTCTCTCCAACTAGATCATCAAAAAATCACTTGGAAGGTTTCATTGCTCTTACCCTTTTGTTTTTATGTCTTTTTATTATATTGGCCCTTTTTTTCCTACCTTTAACCTGTTAATTTTAAATTTATTATTTTTGAAAAAAAATGTCATCTATCACTTTCTATTGGTTTCACTGAAAATCAGCATTCACAAAAAGGTTTTCTAATTTTGTGAAATTAAGCCTGAATAGAACCATTTTGGTGCATTAAACTTTTATTGTATTGTTTTGCATTATGTATTGTTGTGTTTTTTAAATAGATATTTTTCTTTCTTTTTTCTTATTTTCTAATTTAAATTTTTTGCTTTTTGCCATAAGAACAAGAACATTAATATCGTCTATCCGAAAAACTCTACTCCTTCTCCAAACTTTTTGAATGAATAGTCAAGTAAGTTTAAGGGCAACTTATTCAAAAAGAACTCAAAAAATGAAATTTTGAACCTTAAGCTTTCTATCGAGTTAAAAAGGATCCTTAAAAACTTTTTATTCCCAAAATTCATTAATACTTTAAACGGTGATTTATACAAAATGAAATCGGTTTAATATCCCTTGGTTATCTAGATTAAAAAAATACCACAACTTTCAGACATCATTAATCTTTGGCCAAACTTTATATCATAACCCAAACGACTTCCTCTTAGTTTGGTTATTAAGTTTTGTCATAAGTTTTTTCCCATAAAGCAGAATGTTAAAAAAATTCTTTTTTTTTTATCTTTTATAAACTGTTTAAAATTTGTAAAAATACTGCTAACCAACCTTTAATTAATGATGCCCGCTTTATTTTAAACTGTAGTGGGGATAAAACCTTTGGAACAGGCCTTTACATCATCCACCTATGCACCCTGTTCTATGTCGTGGCAATTTCAGATAAATCTTACCGTGATAATCCTTGAAGGGATATTATATTATTGCTTTAGTGGGTTTGACTTATGCTGCAAAAGAACGCTAATTACAAAAGAAAATCAATTTAATAGTTTAATATTAAGTTTTCATTTCGCTTTGTAAAAAGTATCAGCTATTTTATTTAAAAAATATAACATAAATTATAATAAATATAACAATAAATTTATGTTTTAAAAAGTAATAGGAAGGTTTAAGTACCCGGTTCTTAAGGTAATGTCTTTTATTCTGATTGTATTCTAAGTATAAAAGCTTTTTGTAAATGTTTTCCGTTTGTACTGTCAGTCCAAGTAAAAATTTCTTTTCGAAAGTTTCGGTTCTGTATTATCATTCTGATTTGTGAGGACTAATAACAATGTAACCAACTTTAATCAAATCTAGTAATCATTTTAAAATACTTTTTAAATTACATAATTATTAAAAAATTTGGTTTATAAATTTTTATAAACAAAGAACAATTTAAAACCCCCTACTTTTGTGATAAAATTTACAATACAAAATTAAACCTTTTCCCGTTGATTGCAAAACTTGATTTCCAAAATTACACAACACACATTTTAAAATAAGTTTTAGATAAAAACATAAATTTTGTTCTGGGAATTGAGATCAACTACCTCACACCTTTTATTGCCCATCCATCAGCCTTGGATAGTCCACTGCTGGCCCGCAAACCTCCCCAAAGATAGTTTTGGGGTTTTTTGGGGCCATTCCCCACGCTGTGCCTTTGTCCTAGTCCTTTGGCTACATAAAAAGAAAACCTTATCATAATTTCTCGTAATTATTAAAGTTAATTAATGTTTTTTTGGATACCGGGCGTTGTGTTTGGGAAGTAATATCATGTCATTAATCCATTTAACCTCCATTTCCTTTTTGAAAATGCATATCAGTTTCTTACTTTTATGAACTGGAAAAATTTACTTAAATCGGGGAACATATCCGGATTTTTATTTTTTTATTATGTGCATCAAAATATTCCCAAGGACTTAAGTATACGTTAACCCATAGGATAAAAAAATAAAATTTTACTTTTAATTGGTATACATCCCATTCATACCCATCATCAGCCTGTTTTAGTCCACTTTTAGAGGGCCTCCCTAATACACCCCTATCCAATTGGGGTTTGGAACCGTATCCCACCCCTTTGGTCCAAAATGCCGGGTTTTGGGTGGACCGACTTTACAATCCCATCGCATGGATCATCTTACCAGAACAATTGGGTGATCGGCCCAAATTGCCTAACCAACTTAAAAACAACAATGAAAATTTTTTGCGTCCCCAGGAATTCAACCCACGACCCTCCCGGTTTCTAAAGCCCGCCCATACCACCTCAAGGGCGGTTGATAAAAATCCTAAAAAGGTAATTTTCTTCGGAAATCCTGCGGGTCCGCAACAAATTTATGAATGAATGGAAGGTTGGGAATTCTGGAAAGGGCGGAAATAAATCGAAGAATAGCGCCAAAAATCGGTCCCCGGGGTAAGGTTGAATCCAGGCCTGATGGAATGGAAAGGTGTAAAGAAGACTAATTCCCAATTTATCTGGCTTTGATGATGTGTTTGGTATATAAATCAAAGGTAAAAAAAAGGAACCCAATTTACCGGTTGCCTTAAGGTTACCAAATGCTTTTTTTTATCTAATAATACAATACCAAATGGTAGTTTTGGTGAATAAATAATAAAGGTCTAAAACCCCCATTTCATTTTTAATTAAATCCAATAGTTGGTTCCGCCAAAAACGGAAAAGGTTCACCCCAAAGGTAAATTGCTCTTTTCAAAATTTTAGACTAATTTGTAACCTCAAAACGAAATGTCCACAAGCTATGTATTTATAAGCTTTAAGCTATAACTTTAATAAACCATTAATATTGAAAGTATAATCATCAAACAAATAAAAATTATAACTATCATATCCTTATTAGGCTCCATGTTTTTTTTATGGCATACGCGACAGACGAGCAGTCAGGCCACCTGATGGAGTGATCACCGACGCCCATGAACGTTAGCTAATACCAGTGGTATCGCCAACGCGCTGCCTACCGTTAGACATGGGATGTTAAGTCCCGTTTACCTAGTAAATACGGTGCGGTGCCCTTAAACCGGAACACAGTAGTGTTACACACTACTGCTTTGCGGCAAGAAGACACCGCGGTGGTATCCGCCCACCTGGTCCTGACCTACCACCCGGTATCCCCGTACCCCGCGGTAACGGTACCACCATGTCCAAGCTGTATTAAAATCGTATAAAAACTGTATCATTTATCATGTATATTATTCGCGTCGGCAACAGAAAGTAATATCTTCATTGAGTTAATACATAGACGAAAAATCAAAAACAAACGCAGACCCAATTTTTTTATTATAATATAATGTAATACTATATGGCTGTAACGTAGAAAACAATGCGTTCGGCCACATAAAATAGTCTTATTCCAAACGCATAAAAGTCCGTACTATTTATACACAGAGAAGCCTTTACTAAGGAATTAAGTAAATAAAAACCTTAAGACTGTCGAGCTTGCAAAAAGCTCCTTTCTCTTAAGTTTTTTTAAAATAAGTTTTTAAAAACTGAGTTATTTTTTTAACAAAATCTGGAAGCATCACTTTAGGAAATACAATACACGGTTGAGACCAGTGATTCCGTTGGCTACGCTGCACACAAAACTGGAAAATAGCAGTGCAGCAATATAAATCTAATAATTACATATGTGGAAGTGACAAAATGCTGCGCACTAACACAAAGGATCAAAAGCTTTCAAGTGAATTATATTGTTTCAGTCAGGGATTGCGAGATAGAAATGGCGCTGTATATGCCACCACGAAACTCAAAACGGATTGATATTGTGAAAAGGACCGAGCAGTTGGTTTCTGATTCGAAAGACGTTAAGATTATTAGAGCAACATATTCTACGGAAATAATTATAGCAACACAATGGTAATTGTATTTGAAACATTCTCATACATATCCCGGGGCGCAGATAGGTATGGAGTCCCTGAGGGATCTATTTTGGGGCCTTTCTCTTTCTGGTCTGTATCACCACACCAGGTTGAGAACAATAACGAGTTGTATTTTGCTGATGATACTTCTTTAATATTTAGAATAAAACGACGTAATTTGCAAAATGACGATGTAAATAATACCCTCTCAAAAGTAAAATACAGGTTTAGTGCAAATAATTTATTGTTAAACAAAATAAAACTAAATGTATAAGTTTATAACTCCTAATGTTCCTCAAGCTGGGTGTGATGTGGTCGTAGATGGAGAAGCGCTAGACCACATTGCACTGTGTTTCTCACATCACAATAGATTCTAAACTGCAATGGGGCCCTCATATTCATAGGCTGCGAGTAAACTAAGCTCAGCGGCTTATGCAGTCAAAAAAATTTGACAATTAACCGATGTTGGACAACCAGTTTAGTATATTTTAGTTATTTTCACAGTATAATGTCTTATGGCATTTCTGTGAGGAAATACAACTGATATTAATACTATTTTATAATTCAAAAAGAGCGATTCGAGCAGTCTATACCCTGGGCCCCAAAGAATCGCTGAGAAAAATGTTTACAGAAATTAATGTAATGACTGTTTTTCTCAATACATACTTGAAAATATTATGTATGTTCATAAAAAATAAAAATGGTTTTTGTAAAACATTGTGACATACATAATATAAATACTAGGAATAAACATAATTATGTTCTTCCAAAAACTAACTCGAAGAACAATGAAATCCTTCATGGGACAATGTATACTCTTCTACAATAAAATACCAGAAACGTTCAGCTTTTATCTGTAAATAAATTTAAAAAGTTGTAAAGGAACGTTTGTGTGTTAAAGGATATTATTGTTTAAAAATATAAAGGATATTATTATTGTTTTTAATGAACTGTTCGCTCAGGCTATTTCAAAGTAAGTAAAATGTAGAGGTTTTATGTTAAAGTTTTGCAAATTTATTGAAGAAAAAAGGAAAAAAAAAGTCCCCTGAGTTTCTTACCCGGTTCTTCTCAGGTCAGAGGATTCTATTCCCGAACCGGTGGTAGATTATTTGACAATCAATAAGAAAGTGTAATGCTTCCATATTGAATAAAGATATTTGACTTTGACTTTACTAACGGCAATACTATAAAATAACAACCAGATATTATCATTTAATGTATGTAAATATTTAAGAATACGTAAGGGGCTTTAAAGCGGTTTTTGTTTAATAATTTTGTTTATTAAGCTAATAATGACCTTTTATTTGTAGTTATTGTTTTTCGTTCTTCAGAATACTGCAATCAAACATATTACTTAGACCCGGTCTAATGAGAGCCGCTTTACCGGAGTTAACCTTGTTTCCGATGCTTTGATCATGGTTTGCGCATGAGAATCGTATAAGTATTTTTTTTATAACATTCGAGTAAAATTTATCAGTCTTATATAATATTTCATTAAATTTATCGTTTAAAATAAAAATTTCATCGCATTCTAAGTAGTCGTTTGAATAAACTGAATAAAATTGTTGATGCGATTCATGCCGATAAATGAAAAGAAATTTACATCTTATTAACGTATTTAACGAAGACAGGAAGAGATTATATTAAAAATTGCCAATGCTTTTCATTACTACTGCGGACTACTTTTGTTACATTACCATCGTTTATACATTTCAACCACTCAATTGATATCTGAGTGTTAAGTTTTAATAAATAAATAAATCAAGAAGCAGGAGACGTTCATATAGAATGCAATTACTTTGCTCTGAAAGGCTTCTATCTAATAAATGTGATCGCTATCGGAACACTGTCCACTACGAACGCTATTAGTTTTAAGGAATTTGATTGAAGGTATTCAATATGCTATAAATTTTTATTCTCTTAGGTCATAACCTTCAATTCAGAAAAAATTCTTATAGGCACATTGATAATTGTTAGTTTTACTGTAGAAGAAGCATCCGTGCGAAGTTTTCAAAATCCAGCTACAAACAAAAGCGTTTCGTGCGATGCCTGTGGAATTTTAATTGGATTTGTCACTTCACGTAATATGTACTTGTCGCGTTAAATACCTCACGTAATATTACTAGGAAGATTACAATTTGTTTAAATTTTTTTTATAATAATCAATACGCAAAGGACAAAGCAGTTCCAAAAAAGTTTAATATTAATAGAACGTAATGATGTGATAGTTAATAACCATCAGTTATATCTAAAAATGTTAGATCTGATAATGTGTTAACATTATATACTTTAACTCGTTCTAATTTTTGTAAAGCTGATTACTCCTTAATTAATACTGACATTTTAAATATCGAGTGGGGTAATATTTTTTCAGATAAAAGCGCAGAAGAGGCTGTCACTGAGTTTTTGAAATCTATATTCAATTATAAAAAACATATCCCACGGATTCGTAATAAATCTTTAAAATATCCTGTCTGGGTAACGGCGACTTTGGTTAAAATTTTTAAGAATAAAAATAAATCGTGAGTAAAATGGAAAAATACCAGAATATTTCGGACTATGAGAAACTCTCAGATTTTAAAACTCGTTTTGGAATGAGTCGCTTAAGTGCTATAAATCTTATATCACCAAGGTTGAAGATAGTGTACACCTCAATTTAAACGTTATATAAATAATTTTAAAAAGTAAAGACCAATAGAGACACTATTCCAAACTACGTGTTTTATATAAACATTTCGTCAAAGAATCCAGGAAGATGTTGCCCACTTGTTTTCTACTACTTTCAATCAGTATTTCAAACATCCCAAATTAAAACGATTATGACGTAAAAGCATTTCTGACACCAATTGCAATTCTGACCCTTTAATTGTAACGTGAGAGCTTACTCCAAATAATGCATTGAAAGAATTACGTAAGTTTGATACGAGTAAAATCTCCGGATTGGATAATATTCCACGATTTTCTTAAAATTGACTGCTGATAGTATCTATACCGCAATATATTTAATATTTAAAATATGTTTAAAACAAAGTGTCTTTTTTTTTTTTTTTTTATTTATTTATACTTATTTGCACAATTAAAGTAATAAAGGCGGACTTAATGCCTTAGGCATTTTCTACCAGCCAACCTTAGGGTGGTTCAGAGATGTTAATGTGGTAGCAAAAATAATGAAAAGAAAATAACAGTTTCGAACTAAAAAAACTCAATAATAAGGAAATACATATATAAACTTTATATAAATAAACAAACATATCATTAAATAATATAACATAATATATAAGAAATAATTTATAAAATAAATACATAAAAACATAAAATACACACAAATTATACAATTACATATATACTTATAAAGTTGTCATAGGGAATAGAAATTCTACCGACGCCCTCATACAAAAAGGTATTTTTGGACTTTTTTTAAATTCGAGAATTGTCTTAGCCATCCTGATCTCCAATGGTAGCGCATTCCACAGAAGAATGGATTGAATAAAAGAAAGATTTATGAAGAAAATCAGAGCGATGTGAAGGACAAAGCAGAAGACGGTTATGTCTCGAACGAAGATCTTTTGTTTACCATCACTAAGAGGTTTAAAATGGGGACAAAAGTGGAATTGAAGAAAGGTTAAGTAACGAAAAAAGTTGGTAAGAGCCTAATTCTGTTTCCGAATACTAGAATGATTGAAACAATGTGACGATACAATCATATTTACAAATTGAATATGAATCAATCGTTTTCAAAGCCGGTCAAGTTTATTGGTTGATCCATTCAGGTAAAGTAGCACCTCAGCATGTCGATTAAAGGAAAAATTAAGGACTGCGAGCGTAACTTTGTTTGTCGGAAAAAGTTTTTAAACCTGTAAGCCCTGAGGATATTCGTGACTCTTAAAGAGCCCAAACTTGATCTTTCCAGCTAAAGTAGTATCCATAATTAAGAGGTTATTCCACTTTCACTGATGGTATGGGATGTTTTAAATACAAGTGGTGGTAACTTACGCTTCAACTTTTTAGGACATGGTACTCCCAATGACAATTTGGCATAGTCGGTTTACAGTAAAAAATTTGGAACCATTGTAGTATAGAACTTGTTTTCTTCAAAATCGATCATTTTGGAGATTGTCAATAGTATCATGCAGGTAAATTAAATCATCAGCGTAAAGATGGTACGAACATCGAAGATCAAGTGACAAAATTTTGAAAATGAAAATAGGGTGGAGAAAATACCGCCGGGACGCCACTATTTCAAGCCAATTCGATGAATCTTCTAGTATAATTTTGTTGGCGTCCACGAAAGGGAAAAAAACCGTCTTTACAGAAACCATTAAATAATGGCATGGTAAAAAGGTTTTCAACAGCTTGAAAGCTGGAAAAATCAATAACACCAAGACTGTAACTTTGGTGTTTTCCCCTTGCTCGAATGTCCCAGTTACTTTAAGGAAACCGATAGTGCTTGGCCAGGTCTGAATCGATTGACGGACTGATCAAGTTTTTCAAAAATAAAACGGGAAAACTGCTTCCAGCCAAGACTCGAAACCCGACGAAAAAGGAAAATTGAGATGGGTCTAAATGGGCGGTATGCTGGTTTTTGACATTTGGGAAGAGGACGGACTTGCTTTACCCACAAAACAGGAAAAAGATCCAATTAGGAAATTTATAATTGGAGTAATAGCAGGTGTGGGAAACTCAATTTGGCGGATCTACGCGTCCTTGTTTCAAAACCTAAGGCGTTGGATTTAATTGAAAGGATGATTTTTGGTTTCATCAAAAGTAAATGGTGAGATAAGCAGGTTAACTTTTGGACGGTCAAACCATTTATGAAAAATAGTTTTTAGATAAGATCTTGGGATCCACTGAAGAAGAATTGAAAAAACTTTTAAATCATTTAAAAGAAATTGAAGATGGAAGGTTTGATAAGCCGGATTTGCCAATAAGAGTTCAAAACTTAAATTCAGCGAGGTGTTGAAAATTTTTCGAGAATGTTCGGCGTTTCGTTACGTACCATCTGATTACCCCGATTTCTTACTTTTCCGGTTCCAATTATCCTCAAGCGCTTCTTTAAATTTTCTGGCATGTCCCGCCGACGCGGCAATAATTTAACCTGACAACCAAGGGCTGGAAGGCGTCTAATCTTGACCTCTTTAATGGAATGTGTCATTGTTTGACAGCCTCATTAAATATAAGCTTTCGTCAAAGGGGTCCGCCGTCAATAAAGGCTCCCAGTTGATTTCTTGCCTCTAAACTAAGTTTCTCGATGTTTAAAGTTTCAAAAGAACGGATCAGTACCTATAATTTAGGTTTAGGATGTTTAAATTAGGAAGGAAAATTAAATAGACGAGAAAAGAGGGCATGATTTGGCAAGTGGAATCCTGGAAGGATTAAGGTGTGGATAATGTCAACCAGCTGTCTTCACAAGTGGGGGTTATGGTGAGACTAAAGCGGAAAACATGAAAGCGGATGACTTGACAATTTTAGGAATTTTGCAAGTTCGGGGTTGGTTGCAAAGGAGATTGGTGTTAAAATCACCCTGATAACGTGGTGGCTTGAACCCAAAGATTCAAGCGTTCGAATTCGGTGAAAAAAATCAATAAGGGGACATACAACACCTAATTATCTTGGCATTTGCAAAACTTCGAGAAAGATATACTCAACCGCGGATGAGTTAGGGGATGAAAAGAGGAAAGTGTTTTATACGGAAGGTCCCACCTTAAATAAAACACCTCCTCCTCCTTTCCCTATCGGTCTTTCACCAAAGATAAATCAGGAGTGAATATAGGGTAGAAGAAAGATGTGGGTTTGACCATGTCTCAGAAATCAAATACGTGAACATTACATTTAAAAAATTTGTAAAAAATCATCTGTGACTAGGTATGCTCTGAGCATTTGTGGCATATTTAAATGTTTATGATGAGTTGTACCAAATTATGGTACAAAACTCACCTTTATCTGGAGGAAAAGCTGTCATTATCATCATCATCGTAGTTTTGGCAAAAAAAAAAAATCTTTCCAGATTCAACTGACATTAAAATAGAAATAAATATAAATAAATATAAAGAATATATATAAATTAAATAATATATATATATATATATATATATATAAAAATAGATATATATATATATAAATAAAAATGACAATCAAAAAAAAAAAGGACAATCAAAACACCTCCAAAAAGCCAAAGCAATATCGTAGCAAAATTACCAAATAAAATCGGTAGCAATATAGAAATATAAATTACTAAAAAAAAAAAATAACCACAAATAAAAAGATTACAAAAAAAAAAAAAAGAATGGCGATTTTCCTTAAAAACAAAAAAAACTGAAAATATCAAATAACTTCACATTTGTAACAAAAAAATGGAACAATTTTCAAATAAAAAAAAAATATCTAAAAAGAAATAAAAATAAAGTTAAAAGTTTTTAAATAAACCAAAAAAAAATAGATAATCAACTTAAAATAAAACAATAAAAGTAAATGAAATAACAATTAAGCACAGTATTAACAAAAGAATCAAATAAAATAAAAATTGAAAGTAGTAGGGAACCAAACACAAGATGAACTAATGCTGAATTGGAACACCATCTAAAGTTGTCTGTGGCATTATTGTTTATCAACAAAGTTCTGACAGTTTGACAACGCTAAAAGATATAATGTTGTGTTTACCCTGCTCATACTTATTTTACAATGAATTAAGTACAAACGTAATACATAACTGATATATTGTCTTAATGCGACAAGTAAAATACATATATTGTTTATAATATAAAAACTATCTTAATTACAAATTTTTACTTGTTTTTGTTCTTCTTTTGCTGTCATCATTTGCCTTCTTTAAGGTCTCAGGAAACTTAAAAATAAGGCTAGAAAGTTCCTCGTCTGTCGTGATACGGTGCAACGTGCTATCAGATGTTCGAACAATTTACACCTTCTGTGTCCATACAGAACGCATACCGAAGTGCAAGGGCCTTAATAAAACGTCTTGTCTGGCATGTTAAGAACTCTTTGATCGTTACTGAAGATCCCTTAAGTTTTGTTTTACTCTTCCATACAATCATCTTTGTGTCAATCTAACGAATCTGACTAGTATCGGCCGGTGTCGTTGCTTGTTAGAGTGCCTAGTCTATGAAACTTTAATCGACGGTTTTGTTATGCTATTAAGACCAGATTAGTATTAAAACCTTTAAATTAACTGAAAGCAATCTTCACCTTCACTTTCAGCAAACCAGATATAACGATAGCCTTTCTGCGGTTCCACATTTCTAGGCTATCAACCTGTTTACACATTCTTTGATTTGTTGGCGAAGAAGACCAAGGATTCCATAAACAATCTTCTGAGCCCGGAGCTCTTCACATTTTGGCAACCGTGTCTTTTGACGATGTAGCATTGTTATCTGGCCTTGTAACTCATCAAATCTTTTGAGATGTTGGATTCTAGCTTTGCTGAATTAAGATAACTTCAGAGGATATGACATATTGGCTGCTAGATGTGTATCTTGGGTGCGTACAATAAATGAAGTGCAGTGCGCGTATGTTGAGCTGGCGTGGTAGGAGTGTATAAAGTTTCTCACATGAAACGATAACTTCAGTAATTCACAGTTAATTCACTTTTTCACTGAATGTTAAGCAAAAATTAGTCACAGCACTATTTTCAATAAAAATTTAAGAGCTATTACGAAACACGTCTACCTCTATCACCTACCCACGAAAAACTCTTTCACTTTCTCTTTCCACTGTATGGAAGTGAGCGCGTATTACTCGATCTTTAAAGGCAGAAAGAAGTAGATCAAACGTCGAAAATTATAGGCCTATATCAATCTTACCTAAAAATTTGTTCCATAACGACATTTATCCGGAACTACATAATTTTATTTTAGAACAACAACATGGATTCGTAAAACACCGTTCCACTACCACTAATCTTATGATTTACACACCAAACTTATTTGCAAACTTAGATGCCAACAAACAAACAGATAGCATCTATACAGACTTTCAAAATCCTTTGACAAAGTGGACACAAAATATTATTAGACAAACTTGCGTACAACAGCATAAGAGAAGATCTCTGGAGGTGGTTTAAATCATGCGTTACAAACCGAACACAAACAGTAATTGTTAACGGTTATGAGTCGGAATTTGTAACTATAACAACTAAAATTCACAGGTATCCATTTTAGGGATCCGTTCTTATTCGTATTATATATTAATGATATAAACAATTGTTTTAAATGTTGCAACTTCTTGTTGTATGCAGATGACCTCAAAATGTATCATAGTATAGAAAACTTTAATGATCATTATAAGTTTCAGGAAGATCTTAAAAAAGAAAATAAGTTACATCTTAATACCACCAAATGTAAAACAATTACTTAAAAAAAAAAAACATAAGCCAATTTAAATATAATATGGTTGAGGTAAAACTCAGTCATTTGATTAAAGATCTCGGGATCACATTTGACAGTAAATTACATTTACATAGTCATGTCGATGGAATTATTAAAAAATCATATACAATGTTTGGTTTTGTAATGCGATCGAGCATGAAATTTCAAAATCCCTCCACATATCTTTATCTTTATAAATTCTTAGTCCGTTCCCAATTTGAATATCTGTATCTTTATTATGATAAATATGTCGATGGTCTCAAGTCAGTCCAAAAAAATCCTAAGAAACGTAAATTATAAATGTTATGCCACTTACATGTCTCACAAACAATTATTGAAAAAACTTAACCTTCTTAGCCTTAAACAAAGAAGAGCGAAGTTAAAGGAATGTTGCTCCATGATATATGTCAAAACCGATATGATTGTATTACTTTAGTAAGGTTCGTTTCAAAGTTCCAACTCGGACGCACTGTCGTAATGAAAATTGTCTGTTTGCGCTGAATAAATGTCGAACAAATGCTAGCAAACGTTCACCAATGTATCAATTGTTATACTGCTACAATTAAAATTTTAATAATGTAATGTTTGATATTTCTAGTAAGAACTCTAAAAAATTAAAAAGGAGATTTTAAAATATTAGAAAGTGAAGCTAACTTAGCATCTCTCAATTTTTCTAGTTTAACTTTTAATATATTATATTGTAATATGTGGTAAACGGTGCTGATGACACATTGATTAATCTCTTTTGTCTTATTATCACGTATCTTTTATTATGCTGTGTCATTGTTTGTTTATCTAAATACAGAAAAATAAAATATTGATATCCAATACATACATATGATTATAATAGATGTTCGTATTTGAACTAATTAGCAATTTACATTCAGATTCTGAGCTAATTATTGAATATTATATTCATAAACAGGTTGATGTTTGGTAAATACAAAAGATTTTACCAGCGCATTTATATAAATCTCATAGACTCTTTTGAAACTTAAAAAAGTTAAACACACTTATTAGATGGCAGTTTTAAGCAAAGCAGTTCAGATAAATAAAAGTAAACGAGCTCTAAATAAAAACCGCTCCTAGGTTATGCCAAACATCGGTCGTGCATTTGAGATATATGGTAGAGGTTAAATTGAAAATCTAAAAATACACTCTCGGTTTGGTTTAAAATGAAAACCTATAACTTTAAAGTACAAAATAAAAGGCTACTTTTTATTTAAAATAATTATGATCAAGTATAAGACAACTGCCTCCGTAGCCTAGCAGTAAGGGCAGTGCTTTAGAAACCGAGGTCGTGGGTTCGAATCTGCGGGATTTAACAAATTTTCATTGTTGTTTTATTACAATTTGGGCCGATCCCAATTGTCTGAAAAAAAATGATCAAAATGTGGGATGGGCATGTAAAAGTCAGTCCTCACCAACCCTTATTGGACCAGCGTGATGGATTACGGTACAAAACCCCCATGGATAGGTGTATTATGTCCATATATGTGGACATAATACACACAGGCTAATCACGTATGTGTGTGTGTATAAGAGAATTATTATATATGTGACGAAGAATAGCCGACACATATAAACATTATTTCAAATAGGATGTTTTGCGCTGAATCTTTAACTTGGACCTTAATTTCTAAACTGTTTTATTCAAAGATCATATTGTTCATTTTTAATTTGCCAGCATGCTAGGGTCCGAACCCATAAATATTAACTTTGTTGATGATCCGATATCCAAATAAGTGGGAAATCGAACTACAATTCAAAAGCATAAATCAAGTTCTTTAATAAATTATATTATAACTGATACTGAATTTTGAGTATATAATATTTTTACGTATATATACAAACTGCCTCCGTAGCCTAGTGTTAAAGGCGTGTAGTTTAGAAACCGGAGGTCGTGGGTTCAAATCCTCCTGGGACTCAACAAATTTTCATTGTTGTTTCCTAGTTGGTTAGGGCAATTCGGGTCGGTCACCCAATTGTCTGAAAAGTAAGTTGATCCATGCGTCGGATGGGCATGTTAAAAGTCGGTCCACCCACCAACCCGCATTGGACCAGCGTGTTGGTATACGGTCCAAAAGCCCCCTAATGGAGAAGGCGTGGAGTAGGGAGACCTCGGTCGGTCGGTCCACCCACCAACCCGCATTGGACCAGCGTGTTGGTATACGGTCCAAAAGCCCCCTAATGGAGAAGGCGTGGAGTAGGGGAGACCTATGTCCAGCAGAGGTCTATCACGGGCTGATGATTGTGGTGGAGGGTGGTTTTGAATTCTTCAAGTCTTTGTTGAATAGAGGCGTAAATAATGCAATTCCATCCGTCTGTCTTTACTACTTATGATAAAGAACATAATTCATATCCTTACAAATATTTTTTTCGAAATTTTGCTTCTTTTGTAAGTGCGTTTAGAAATAAATAATTGATTCAATACCTTGGATTGTATTACTTTTGGATTCTGACTTTTTATTACAATAAACAAAACCTAGAATAATGTATAATTCTCACACAACACGGTATTTTTGATCGTTAACTGTTATAAATAACGTCAGTCGTTTGTTACATTCAGACTTCGGGTAGTGAGCTTATGGTCGTACATTAGTGGAACAAAGATACGTAAGATAAATTACAATAAAAATACATACAATAACGTCTACTTTTTGATACTATTAATAAAATTATTATTATTATTACTGTCATTATTTATTTTCTTAATTATTCATATGTGTATCATCATTTATTTTTTTCCTTATACCTAAAATAATGTTGTTATAGGTTCCCTAAAAGAACAGCTAAGAAGTTGTACTTTAGGAGATCTATTAGGAAAAATTACTGAGATAAGAATTACATAATTTAAGAGTTGGTACTCGTAGTTCCCCTTTTTACAGGGGATCGTCTGGGGCGGTACCACCGTGGTGCCTTTTTCTGCCGCATTATGGTAGTTAAAAAAAAACACTCTCATATTACG
Source organism: Lamproptera curius (assembly GCA_029286875.1). Taxonomy (NCBI): domain Eukaryota; kingdom Metazoa; phylum Arthropoda; class Insecta; order Lepidoptera; family Papilionidae; genus Lamproptera; species Lamproptera curius. Next base: position 261,172 of record JAGSMT010000317.1, read on the forward strand.
GTTTAAAAGGCAACTTAGCTGGCGTATTTACTGGTTAAACGACAGATCCTGTGTCTCACGTTAGGCAACGCGTTGGTGATAAACCTGTTACGGTCAATGTCTATAGCCGTAAGTCACCACTTTCCATGAGGTTGGCCAATTTCTTGTCCGTCTTCGTATAATAAAAGACTTTACTGCCTCCGTAGCCTAGTGGTATGTGCTTGTGCTTAAGAAACTGGACGTGAATTTGGATCCTGCAGGAATTCAATAATAATAATCAATAACCTATAAATATTACATCGATAATATATAATAAGCCAAACAACAATGCAGCATCCTGTTCATCTGTGTTTTCACTAAGCTGTAGAAAGATACTTGTAACAAATTTATGACATAATTTCTGTAAGTTCATTGATGACTGAGTACCATTAAGTTCATATAATTACAAAGCGACGAACCATATCAAAGTGGCTTTCAGAAAGGACTTCTAATTTGAAATGTATTTAAACCGGCTATGGCCAAAGTTCCTACTGTTCGCAGTAGGAAAGTCAAGCTTCGGCTTGACAATGTGTCTTTGTTTAAACACCAAAGATAAGCGATTCATGAAATTTTAAAAGCTTCGTTATTTATTTTAACATACTAAAGTTTTAATTTTAAAATATATACTAGAAATGAAACATTTTTCAATATGAATTTAATAAAAACTTGTAATAATATATATATATATATATATATATATATATATATATATATATATATATATATCTCGCTTTTAAGCCACATATACAAGCTGTTCTCTAGAGACATAACGAATCACCTCAGTAACAAGCTCGAATTCCAGCTACCGGAGCAGGCTGAGTTTCGCAGGGGATTTAGCACCATAGACCATAGACCAGATATACACCATAAAGCAAGTTCTACAAAAGACTAACAAGTACAAAAATGAGTTTACACAAACATCCGCTTTTAAAACTTTGTAACACGAGAAACGAATTCGAAGATCAAACAAAAAATTTAACTAATTACAGCTTACGTGGCATAATAATAATAATAATAAGACATTTATTTGTAAAAACATAGTATAGCATAAAATAATTGAGGTGTAATTACAAACATATTCAGACCCACATGTTTTTGCTCCACGGAGCGTACAAATATTATTAGAAAGATAAAAAAAAATATATTATATAATGAAATGTCAAAGTTACAAAATTACTTATTTAGTAAATTTACATTAATTAATAGGACTAGAGTACAGGATAATGTTATTTTAAAATCATTTACAAAATAACAAAACTATTAAACTAAATAAAACTGAACAGCGTACATCTGTTAAAAGTCCTTATCGCACAAAAATTCAGTTAAGTTGTTATCGCACTTACCAATTAAACTTAGTCGCAGTTGCTTTTTAAATTGAAATCGGTTAAGATTTTTAAGTTCTTTCGGTAACTAATTGTAAATAATTGGAGCCATACAAAATACACTATTCCACATCCGTGACCTTCTAGCTCTTCGTATGCATAATTTGGTATTAACTCGTCGATTTCTTTTAATAAAATCTGACACCCGTGTAAGTAACAGTGACGGATTACGTCGCACGAAAACCGCTATTTCGAGAATGTATAGTGAGGCCAAAGTTAAAATTTTATTTTCTTTAAAATAATTTCTGCAATTGTCTCTTACTTTTAATCTGAACATGGCTCTTATACATTTTTTTTTATGAACAGAATTTCCCCAAAAAAATATTGCATATCGCAGTTTTGAATCCTCTATACCGTAATATGCTGTTATTAATGCACCTGGGCTAATAATTGCCGATAGTTTTGACAACATATATGCTGAGCTGTTGACTTTTTTAGCTAGATTGATTAAATGTTCAATTCAATATTCAAACCTAGGAATTTAATTGTCTCTGTCGCATCTATATCTTTATCCTCATACTTAATGTTTAGTTAAGAATAACCAGAAAATTGAAAACCAAATAACATTGACTTCGTTTTTTCTAGGTAAATTTTTAAATTGTTACATTTATTCCATTTTATAATTGATTCAATATTCTCATTAATTTCTGTCACATTTTGATTTTTTAATTCAATTGTCAATGTACAATCAGCAGGAAATAAAATCAGAGGGTGCTTGGTAACATTAGGAATATCATTATTATAGATTAAAAATAATAGTGGACCTAAGACACTACCTTGAGGTACACCGTAATACGCTGTGCGTTGTCGAGACCGAAATTGTTCTTCTCTTTTCCTAAAAACGTCAATTTGAGAAACTATAGTGCAATTTTCTATTTGAAACATAGGATTTGATCAATTGTAATATATTTCCTTACACCATATTTATAAAATTTTGTTAACAAAATATTATGATCAACATAATCAAAAGCCTGTGTCAAATCACAATATATTGCACAAACAGATTTTTTATATCTAAATTACTCATAACAACATTTAAGAAATCATATACTGCCATATTAATCGTTCTATCCATTCTAAATCCTTTTTGTGCTTCTGTAAATAGTTTGTTATTTTCTAAAACTGCATGCAGTAGTTTGTAAATAATTTTTTGAAAAAGGGGATGTTATTGCAATTGGTCTGTAGTTATCTATATCCAGTTTGTTTCCTTTCTTGAATATTGGTTTGATTATTGCGTATTTTAATTTATCTGGGTAAATCCCCGTACTTATACCAAGATTTAAAATGTAACTTAGATGTCCAGAAATATCCTTCCCACACTTTTAACAATTTTTGTCTGTATATCATCTGGACCAATGCTATTTGTGTAACGCTAACATCATTATTATTTGAAATATATCATATGGCGAGCATGGTTTCCTAAACATTTAGTTATTATGGAAGGAATTTTCATTACGTGATTAGTATAAGTTGGTGGCTGGATTTCATCAATAAAATGATTGTTAAATGCATCAGAAATATCCTCAGGGTGTAATAATATTTTATCATTATATTTAATATTTGTTAGGGCACTATTTGATGATGACGATGTAGTACTTTTTATAATTTGCCATGTCGTTTTTGTATAAGTCGTCATATTACAGGCATTTAGACGATAGGGGGAAATTATAAAACTGCAATTTGTGTTCACTTGTAGGATAAAATCTGTAAGTTTCAGATCAATACTATTTGGTGAAGGAACAATCTTATATTTTAATAAAAATTAAGGACGCAAATGTATTTAGATTAAAATATTAGTAAATTTAGACTCAGAATAGTTATTAACATACATACATAACACCTACGGCAATAAAATGGCGCTATACATCTAGCGTTATTATAAAATTACATGAATTTTCACCGAGATGACAAACAATAAGAGACAGTTAACCAAAACTAAACACCATGCGACGAGTGACAAGTATTCGTTTGTATGGGTTACTTTCCTTACATTAAGTCGAAAACTAATTTGCCTAAGCTGTAGTATCCAACGCCCATTGACGTCGGCAATTTCCGTGGTATTGTCAGTAACAAAAGGCGTCAGTGACCACCTTTCTTCACGTGGGCCAACTGCTTGTCCGCCTTCGAAAGTACCACAAATAATTCTAAAAAGATATACCTTATTATATCTTTGTACATTGCTTGTAAACATTTTGTTTTAAAACTTTCTCAGTTGATGAAAGGGCAATTTACTCTGTCAGTGAACCTTTTACGTTATGCGAATTTTCAACTATAAGAACCAAATAAGTATTTCAGTAACTTAGTAAATTAATGATTAAGGCCTGCATTATTTAATTTAATACCCTTTTAGGTATTATTCAAAACTTTAAGTAAATTACGTGTAGTTAATAATTTTTTAATGTGTTACATGTTCTAGTATAGGATAGGCTATATATAGTGCTTAATTGTACTCCTATTACTCCTATAATGTTAGACATAAATATTAGTTCATAACAGCATTCTTATGGAGCAAGCAATAGTTAAGCCTTAATACCGTTCTTTAAGCCTTGTATTATTTTTACAAATACACTTAAACAGATCCAAAACAGACAAGCAACAAAAGGAAACCTCGTCATCTTTTACACTTCACTACATTGACACCCTTTCACGCCATTTTCCACGGCATTGTTGACGTAACTGCTTGATTTACGACAGATATAGAATCCCAGTGGATGATGCTTTAACGAGAATTGGCTTGTTCTTATTTTAATCGCTCTTCTAGTATCCGCCATAAGCTGGGAAAAATATTTTCAAAAATTTATTTATAGAATAAATTTAAAAAAATTAAAAATGGACGAAACAAGAGATGGTAGAACCCCTTTTTTAAGGGGCCGTCAGGGGCGGTAACACGTGGTGCCTATTTCTGCAGTGTTCTGATTTTAAGGGCAATATTACCATCCTATTTACTGGGCAAACAAGACGTAACATCGTATGACTTACGGTAGACTGCGCGTTAATGATTTCCCAGTTTTGCCGAAGTCCAGGAGCGTTGGTGACCACTTTCAATCAATTGGCCCGAAAGGTCGTCTACTTTCGGCTTCCATAAATATACAAGCGAATTTGGTCATATTGACAAAAAAAGTGTCATATACAAAAGTTTGAATATGCGCAATGTTTTTGTCAAGGTCAAATTTGTAATAGTATACTTCAAAACTTGACCTGGCTACGTACAACGGACGAACGTTAAGACTTAGCGAAAACCTGGCAGAGCTGGAGGTAGAACTGGGAAAATCAGGTGGCAGATTTTAGGGTTGTGAGTCCGAAGACCGGGAGGGACACCGAACCCCGCCATCAGGTAACTATTCTACCTCCGAGGGGAGACCATCCGTCATAGGCGGCGAGATTCATCGTCACTAAACCCTTTGTTGACAACATTATCGCGGTCTCGAGGTGTCGGTAGGGAGCGTACCGTTTAACTTCTAAGAGGCATACCCAAAGTACGCTGAGGCACACTCTGACAACGAAGTCGAGGGGCCACTTACGAAACGGTTCGGGCCTTGCATAACACCCAAGGGCCCAATGGTGTAGGGATTTTTATGCCAGGTGTTACAAACTGGTATCAAATCGTGTTTAGGACTTACGGTTTCGGCAGTCGAAATGATAGGGACAATCTAGTCAACTTCCTCGAGAAAGAAGGCCTTCTTAATGAATTCATATTTAAGAAGAGGCCTCACAGGAAGTGACATGGTAGAGTCCTGATATGCGACAGGAATGAGATAATTTCACAGGACCGGAAGCCATATTCAGGATGTCTTCGGATTAATAGGTTCAAAACCGAAAGTGATTCATTGAATGAAGCACCCTGAATATGGGTTTCCAGCGAGAGGATTTGTTTCCGGTCGGAAGTGATCCCGCGATCTACCTCCACCTGACTTGACAAATCGGAGGGACTCAAAAACCCAACTGAATTAAAAACCGATTTGATGCCTAACATATCGGAAACCACAATGGCAGTTGACGAGGCACTGGATGCCGTAGTAGATAGCATACGGAACGTGGGAAAGGTCGGCGGGAGTGGTACTGGCAGGAAATAAACCCTCCGAAAGACGCTGGTCTTATGGAGGAACGTCGAAAGATGAGGACACCACTGAAAGATGAAACTTTTTCAAGCAGATCCGCAACCAACGTCGAGACCCGCTGTCAAAACTCAATGGAAACCGAAGCGATCGAGCAAATAGGGGTCGAAGGTTTTGTGGTGAGGCCGAAGAAGCCATCTGTCGAAGCTCGGGAACATTCCGGCTCGACGCTTTCTTCTGCCTGAGATCTTATCTGAGATAGAGGATTTTACGCAAATTGTACGCGTCGAAAGCTCCCCAACCAATAACCGGGTTAACGATCCGTGTACTGAACTTTACTCGCACCTTCTCTTGTGAGCTTCCACCGTCAGCTTAGCGAGGTTAGTCTGGCTCATAGGGCAACCTAAGGGGAAGTTCAAAGGATAGAATCACAGCCGAACGCTTAGGCAGAGATGGTCCTGTTCTTAGCGAGCTTCAAAGCTATTCGATTCTATCCTTTTAACGGCGTGGCTTGAAAGGGCTTCTAATCTTAAGAAGGGGACAATCCCGCTTAAGAATTACCATATCTCAAATTTAAGCCACATACAAGTTGTTAGACTCATGTCGAACCAGCCACGGGCAGGGCTAGGTTTCGGAGGATTTAGACCATAGACCACATTCACACCATAAGGGTGTGTACAAAATATCTCACCAGGCGTACTAGTACAATTAGCCTTTGTGCTTGCAGGATATGTACGCCCTAAATGAATCCTCCGACGTGTTGGCCTCGCGATGAACTTGGACAGACAAAGCTGCTTCAACGACATGTTCCTCCCGGGGGATCAGTGTCAAGGCGTTACCTCCGAGTTGTCAATGAGTATGTACCTTTGGGCATATTTTACAAAGACACTACTGGAGAGGGAAGTCGATAGAGGATTCAGTTGGGCTTGGCAGCTTTAGGAAACCAAGCCATGTTCCGTCGCCGCCATGGCAAAATGTTTGAAACGAAAGTCTTCAATCAATGTGTCCCGTGATGACCTACGGGCCGAAACGTGGCCTTTGTTGCTCAACGCGCTATGCTCGTAGTTTTTTGGGACAAAATTCGTAATGAATTAATCCGGCAAGAACCAAAGTCACCGACATAGTGCAAAGGGAAGTTCGTTGAAATGGCAGTGGCCGTCACGTGGTCAGAAGAATCGGCCGCGTTCGGGAAGACGGAGCTTGGTCGACCCCGACTAGGTGGGATGCCGATTCCGTGTAGTAGCTGGCTCAAGTTGGCAGCGAGTAGCTAGGGATCGGCCGTCCTGGTTCATTGAGAGGCTATGTCCAGCAGTGACGGATAGGCTTGATAATGATGGTGATATAGAATAAATTATTAAAATTCAAGTGACAATTACCTGCCAACGCTCACTCAAAGATGTTTACACTTTATAATTACTCATTCTGACTTCCAGAGGTAAGCGCATTCCACAGAAGAATGGATTGTAAATAAAAGGACTGTGAACGAAATCAGTACGTTGAATGGACAAAGAAGAAGAGGTTATTTTCGAACGAAGATCTTTGAGATTACTATCACTGAGGTATTGAAATGGGTGTACGACGCCGAAGAAGGAGAATCAAGGAAAGAAAAGAGAGTGGTGAGTGCCCTTAGCGCTCGTCGTAGTGGGATAGGACTTTTATCTAATATCGTCATGATAAATCTTCCTTACTACTCTTACAAGAAAAATAAAGCAATTACTTCCTATTTTTAGATTATATATAATAATATTTAGTGCCCATCTCTTTTCATCGATAATTAACGAACGTTCAAGTTTTATTACTTGCAACTGTTTATGCATAACGAACACTAATACCTTACGGTGGTCGATTATCGTTTATAAGAGTCTGAAAGGGCTTAAATGCTCAAATCGAATAAATAATTTTTGAATATGAACTAATATATATGGACTAATTTGTTCACAGTTTAATGTACAATTTACAGTTTTCGGTATAGTTTTAATTTACACAACAATAATCGTTCTAAAATGAGTGGCGTATAAAAATTAATCGTTACGAAAGGCATATCATGTAATAAAATATTATATTCATAATTTAATGGAGAGTCACCATAACCCAAAACACGATATTCACTATTTTACTTAGAATTATTTTTTATTTATTATGAACTAGCTGTTGTCCGCGACATTGCCATTGTTAGTTTTTTTTAGAAAAAGGTATATTAGATAACTCCCAAGCTCCAAGCAATCTTTTAGAGAAAATCTTGTCAAAATCGGACAAGCCTTTTCAAAAATGAGCCAAAACAAACAGACAGACAAACAAAAAAATTTAAAATGTTTTTGTATAATAATGTGTACCGGTAATACAACATTGTAGTCTTAAAATCGGTTATTTTGATGTTGTTGATGATGTTATAAGCAATTAGAACTTCCAATTTAAATAGAGCTTATAAATAGAGCAAAATATATATACTCTTATAGTGCACTAATACTTGAGCTTTAATACCGTCTTCTTAATCTTCCCGTAGCTATTTCCTATAGCAATTCATTATCCTGACATCATTCGTGCTAGACTGAACTTACTTCACCCGTGCATTAAAGTATAATTGATCATACAATGTACACAAGTTTATTAATTTTAAAACCTATGATACATTTTTTTATTTCTAAATATAAATAATCTGTAGTAAGTATTAACGATTATCAATAGAATAAACGGGACTAAGAAAGATATCGTTACCTGAAGTTCGCAGTGATGATATATTTTTTACACAGTTAATGTGAATATTATCCATTCGAATATTATAATGCATTATGTTGTCTATCTCGTACTGGCCATCGCAGTTTGGGACGACCCCCCACGAGATGGAGTGACGACCTGTGCAAGTGTGCGGGAAGTCGGTGGATGCAGGTGGCGCAGGATCGTACTTCTTGGCGGCTCATGGGGGAGGCCTATGTCCAGCAGTGGACTTTCAAAGGCTGATATGATGATGATGATGATGGTGTTGTCTAATAGTTTGATATTAATACCGACCGTACATATGCTGCAATTTTTGTACTTAACTTCTCTTCACACCTCGAAAGTAGTCACTTGTATTTAGAATAAGTAAACTTTTTAATTTGTAATTAATAAATTTATTTTAAGTAAATCGGTTTTTTTTGAGTCCTCCTGCGTCGGTACTCGTAATTGGCTTTTAAATTTGTTTATTTACGTAAAATAAAGAATTTTTTAATGTATTTAGCTAATGGCTCGCATGAGAAAATTAAAAAGGCTTAACTGTGAGGAATAGAAATTTTTAAAAAGTTTAATATCGGACAAACGTTAGACGACTTTTGATATATTCATCATCAGCCTGTGATAGTCCACTGCTGGACATAGGCCTCCCCTAATGCGGGGTGCATTAGGCCTATGTCTATGCCTATCCCTTGGGGGGTTTGGACCGTATCCCACCACGCTGAACCAGTGCGGTGGGTGGACCGACTTTTTACATGCCCATCAGACGCATGGATCATCTTATTTTTCAGATAATTGGGTGATCGGCCCAATTTGCCTTAACCAACTAGGAAACAACAAGGAAAATTTGTTGAGTCCCCGCAGGATCCGAACCCACGACATCCGGTTTCTAAAACACACGCCCATACCACTAGGCTACAGAGGCAGTTTTTCAATCTGAGGCATCTCAAACAAAAGCACGACAAAGGAAACTGCACAGAAAACTGTGAAACTGACCTTAACTATGCAAAATGTGTTGGTTCTCTTCTTTTTATTCTAAAAGCTAGCTTGTTTATGATATTAAAAATGTCACCTAGAGGTGCAAACGTAACATTTCAATTTAATCGAACAAATATTCATACATAAATACACATATTTCTCATTTTTACAGAAAAAATATTCCAGTGCAAGAATGCATTTCCACACATTCTCGGTATACTACTTGACATCACGCAACTGTAAATGCACTCAAATGGCGTGCTTTGCAAGTTAATGATAAATAATACCACTTTAGTGATATTGGCGCTTGCAAATGGTTTTAAATTTTACTTATGATTTCCAAAGAGTACTTGTATCAATCTACGTACTGTGTAATGTCCTATACTGTGAGTATATTGAATGGATAGATTATTTTGAAATAAGCCGATAAAACATGATTTAAACTTATATATTATAAAATCTGTCATGAAATATTTAGACTTAGTAAAGATGTAAATGACTAAAAATAAGATAAATTTGCTGTATTTCAGGTGCATTAATTAATTCGGAGGGTTTTTTTAAGTTGTTACCCTTACCTTTGTTTATTATAAGTTTTATAGATAAATAAAAAAATAAATTTATAAGTAATTAAGAAGAAAAAAATAACTCACAATCCTGTGCGTTTGAATTGTAGACGCTGGCGAAACCTTAAAAGATAGACCAAATCTATGGTGTACCCAATTCTACGTCTTAAAGCGGCCTATGATCCGCTAGCGTATATATCAAAGTTTTAAAAATAACGCAAAATAACCAATGTAATTTGTTAAATATATTATAAAAGGCATATTCAAAGCTCGATTATTGTAATTACACTACAATACTTGAGTCCTAATACAAGTAAAACATGCAATAAGCGATGTATTGATAAAATTAATATTCTCAATGATACCAGATATTTAAAATGTGGTGACATAAATTGTGGGGCAGTATCTGTTTTTTTATACGGTTTAAATAAAAAAATATTGCCCAGAATTTAAGCGTTTAAACAAGTAAATATTTGTAGTACATATTTAGAATATGCACTTTAAGTAATGCGTGCACTAGTGAACTTAACTACAATAACAGAGACGAAAAGTAAACGTCATATACTATTACCGGAAATTGTGACGTGCTGTTATGCTAAACTTCTGTTTTCTGTAGCATAGAAAAACTTTTATTTACTGGACAACAGCATTATAGATGGTTGAGCAAAATCTTTTATTGCTTTAAGAAAAAAAGTAAGTGTCGGTTCAAAATCAAAGTTATCAAATATATTAGCGCGGGCTACAGTATACGTATTTAGATTTTAAGAGTATAAGTTATTATATTGTTTATTATGTTTGTATTGGTTATTTATTATCTTATCATGTTTTTTTAGCTACAAACTTTGTAGCTAAAAAAACGTAAGTAAAAATAGTAAGTAAATGGAAAACCATCGCTGATAACTAACTGGTAAATTTCCGTAATTGTTTATTAGTTTTTTAAATTAAATCAAACATCGTCTTTTCGTCCCATACTATCACGTAATAATCACTTAAGTATGACGAGCAGCACAGGAACCCAAAAACACGTTCATCGGTCTCAGATTTTACATGTTACGTCTCGTTTCCTCACTAATTTAGCTTGCTACGGTTCCCTTTAAGCCGGATATTAGCACTGTTTATACACTACACGTTTGATGATCAAATAGCGCTGGGCATGAAGTATTGAATAAAGGTATTTAATTAAATCTCGATCTTAAAAAACTATAACATTTGACAATAGCAAATGCTTTTCAAAACAGTTATGTTTGCGTGAGAACTGACAACTGTATAAACTATATTTATTTGTGATATTTTAATAAACTTTATATGTAACTAGATAATGCGTTATAATAAAACTCTAACAAAGAAACATGATCGACTTCTAACAGCGTAAAACTATTTTACACAATATAAGCAGGTAATAACGTGCTCTCCGTACGAAAATGCATCGCGTTTTTTGCCACCGCATTTTTAATCTCCGATAACTTTTCTGGTATTCATTTCATCAAAATGTCGTCTATGACACGTTTTACGTAAATAGAATGAAGAATTTTTCGTAACGCAATAACATTTAGGTTGATTCAAACTGCATTATCTTAAATAACCTTTGTATGTGCCTGATTGCAATTTTTAAAAATGTTTACATTTTTAGAAATGTTTTTTGTGGATTATACTTAATACGTAGATATATGCTCTCCAACTTTTTGTAGGCCAATTCAAGGTGTACCATTATGTTTTACATATTTTAAATCTATTGCTGAAGGTTGAGTCAGCGTTTCCAATTTCATCGCACGAGGTCATGATTTTGACGCCGTTATTTATTTTTTAATTTCCTTAACATCTGTTGAAGTACTTATGTCATATAATTTTTTACGAAACTGGAGACCTAAACGCGACAGCTACTACCTATAATATAAAAGAAGAATAATCAAAATTGAAGATCCAGGAGCTGAGCAACGAAGTAACATGTAAAGAAACCATAGGCTCCAAATTGCGTACCTCCCTCTTTTGGGAAGTTGGTCAATATAGTAAACGTAAAATGACATTTTACTTGCAAACAGAATATACCTGAAAATTTGGTAATAAACATCATAATATAATCTAAATAATAACAAAAAGACTAAGAATAAATACTGACAAGGGGCACTTACATCAAATAAAAAAAAAGTTTGTTAGCTATAATACGATTACAGAAATGTACAGGGTGTCTGGTGGCAGATTTATGTTTTGAAATTTAAATAAAAAATAGTCACGGTGCTGACGATATGACCGAAATAATAGGTACAATAAATTGATACGTAAATTCAAAATTGGTGAAGTTTCGAGTTCGCAATATTTAATTAAATTAATTCAGTTTAAACATCCGACTCGTGAAACTCCTAAATTTGTAATTGTTTTAGTTATAGGCGGTTATGAATGCCGTATAAGATATAATTCTGCAGCGGTTTTAGTTTTAAGATTTTAATTCTTTAATTTGTGTATCTCTTAAATGCTTTAGCGTTCGTTTTTATCGCTAAGGCTTCGTTTTATTAAAAATAATACTAAGACTGAAACAATAAGTTTTTACTGATCTTTTAGAGGTACAGTAACTGTGCTGTACCTCTAAAAGATCAGTAAAAACTGTACCTTAGTATATCTTGTGTAATATAAAGTCAAATTTACTATCACCTATTTTGTAATGATAACATTCATACGATTATTGGTTAAACAAAGCACTAACTTAGCTTTTAATACTACTAACCCTTTTTATATTTTTCTGTAGTGTAGAGGTAGGTCTATACTTATTTATTAAACATGTACAACTTTTACGAGAATATTAAAAAGGACTTTAATGCTTTGGTAACTTTTCAACGCTTAGCCAGGACTGTCTCGTACTTTGTGGAATATTTTACGTTGCTACACTTTGACACTTAAATTATTCATAAAACATTCGTAGCCCATTGTTTTGTGACAATTTTAATACAAATTATGTAAATCAGTACAAATATCATCGGGAAAGGAACGAAAGTCATAATCGTGCAGAAAGATCGGTTAATAAGCATAATACGCTCATATTTTTCTTGTTCATACTTATTATTTTTTTCAATATTTGTTGTTATATACATAACAAAATTAAAATCATTTTGGTATAAGGTGCACACGAAGTTATAATATAAAAAAAACCCATTATGATCATCATTATCAGCCTGTGTCAGCCAGTCCACTGTTAAAAATAGGCCTCCGCTAATGCACGCTACCGCTAAAAATAGGCCTCCCCTAATGCGTGTCATCTCCATCAGGATTTTTTTGGACCGTATCCCCTACCACGCTGGTTCAATACAGGTTGGTGGGTGGACCGACTTTATACATGCCCATCCGATGCATGGATCATCTTACTTTTCAGACGATTGCCTTAAGAAACTAGGGAACAACAATGAAAATGAAATGAGTCCCGGCAGGATTAGAGCCCACGACCTCCGGTTTCTGAAGCACACGCCCTTACCACAAGGCAAGGAAGGCATCACAGGTAAATTTTTCGTTAATATATAATAAATCAAAATTTTAACAACTTCTTAAAGTTTATATCTATTTAACGCAAAATAAGAAGGCAACAACGTGCTCTCTGTACGAAACTGCGTGACATTTTGTGCCACTGCAAAGTAAATCTCTATGACAAGTTTTATGTAAATAGAATGAAGATTTTTATTGCAATAACTTTTATGTGAACTTAAACAATTTTATCTTTAAAAAATCTTTAAAAATACATAGATACATGATATCGCGTACTTTACTGTAAACCAATTCAAGTAGTGCAATTATGTGATACATACTTTATGTCTACCTTTTACGGCTTTGGCAGCGTTTGTTATTTTATCGCACTAGGTTGTGATTTTTGGCCGTAATTTTTTTATTTCTTAAATATATATTAATCTACTTATTACGAAAGCAAAAAGAAAATAAGACCATTGGGAAGCTTATACGAATATATATATCATTAAAAAAAGAATGAATAAAATTGGAGCGCTGGGAGCGGAGCAATGGGGTAACAAAGAGAAAATACGCTCCGAGATGCGTAACTCCTTTTGGGAAGACGGTCAAAGGTATCTTGTAATGAGTTTTTTTGTATTTTCAAAAAACTAGATTTATTACGAATATTTTTATTTAGGAGGGGAGGCAAACGAAACTTTAACTTAAAACACAGTACTGTTTTAACATAAACTGGAAAGAGTTATTGTAGTGTAATTTTTTGCTGTGACGTGATTCTTATCAAGTTTTGTCTTAATGCAATAAATAACTCTAACTTGATTTTTATGCATTTAGCAACATTATCAACTCTATCTCTATCACAGAAACTAGTCCCACGATTTGGCCATAAAAATTAAGAAAGATATCATAATAATATCTTTAGACACAGAGAGCCCAAGAAACTTTAGATAACATTAACTGAACAGTACGTGTATGGGTAACATGTTACTGATCGATAATTTTTGTTTAAATTTGCATGTAGTTAATATTCCCATGTACAAAGAAGAACACAAATATTTTACTGCGTATTAAACTGCCTTAATGTAACACGTCTAAAATTATTATTTAACAGCCGTTCGCCTTACTTTATTTGCCCTACGTGACATCATTTCAAGTTTGTTATCGCACCCGATGTTAAATGTACTGTTTTAATAATAAAGTATATCTTTGGTTACTTCTGTGCATATTTTAAAACTGCATTTCATGCATTTGGCTATAGGTTAGGTTAGATAACACATTTTATATTTAGAAAGTTAGATAATTGATTAAACTTTTGACATTAATATTTATAAGATAAATTACTTATTCCACAAGAACAAGTGACACGAGAATTGAATTAATTCTTCACCACACGGAAGCCTGCGCTCGAAGGTTTTTGCGTTGCAATATATTACATTAGCCTTTTATGGAGCTTGATACTTAAAGCCTCTCGTATATATCACGGAAATTATATGTAGGGATGACAAAATAAAATGTTTGCTTAGTTAAAAAAATATTGATTAGATGTAGGATCCTGACTTGTATTAAATACATGAAAAATTATAAAACCTTAAAAATGCAGCTATATCCGCTTTTGCAGCTTTAAGTCCGATTAGCAAATGTACGTTTGTCTGCATTTCAAACAGCCAATGAATCTTCCCGTTTCGCTAACTATAAAACAATACACATTTATATAAAACAAATAACTTTGCGTTTAAACATAAACATTATTTTGTTACAGTCATAAGTGTATTTAAAATATTGTTACTGTAGCTATATAGTCGTCCTATTGATGTATGAAGTAAGATGACGAATCGTACTAATAATACATTTATACAATTTTGATTCACCCATTTGTGACCAAATCAAATAATTAAATCGTATAATGAAATATTATTTTTTCTGGATACCCAAAAGTCTATAAACATTTTGAGTATGATTATTTCCATTTTTCAAACGGCCACAAAAGCAAAATGGCTCTATATATATATATATAACTACGTATATCAAAACGTGAATGAAATCTAAAATTGCTACGGGAACACTAGCACTCTCTAGTACTATCTTTTGAGTGTTTTAGATAGATTATGCAATTTAAACGGCGCTTAAATCACTGCTTAGAAAATGCATCCGTTTTATAGATTAAAATAAATTGTAAATAAATTTAAATATCTTCTTTTAAACTGAGACAACTTGGGTTCAAAACATATACACGACTTATTTTCATTTGCATTCTCGAATTCGATTATTTTTTTATTTACGCGATTATTACACTATCATATCCACTATTTTGACCCTGACGTTTCGGACTTTTTCCATGATCTATAATAAAGGTAGATTAGTTGGTATGGCTGTATCTCAATGTTTTTTGTAACACCGTGAGAGTGTTTTGTTTATTATACGGTTATTCCAAAAACATTGTATATAGTAATAGTTGTTTGGGAGTGCTTTTTGCAATACTTTTAAAAAGATTTGTTTGACCTGACACATACCTCAGTTTTTTTCCTTACGCATATAAATTAAAAATGTTATTATATGTTCAATTATCATACAAATTTGGTAAACAATGAGCCCTCCTGATTTTACAAAGTGACTAAAGCTTATATATTCTCGAACATATTTTTTATAAATGAATAAAGTCAAAAGAACATTAAAGCTTTTCGAAATTTGATACCATGATTTTGAGAAAATGGATTCTCTGGGTTTTGACTCTAGAAAAGCTATTTGCAACGTTGTGTGTGTGGCGTTTGGCGCTTCATAAGACTACGTAAGTTAGAAGAATGGTTAAATTTTGATTCCCTGCTTTAAAAGATGCTATTTAAATCCATTTATTTTTTATATAATTCAATAATTTTTATAAAATAACTGCAATATTTAGGTTGAACTTAGGCAAATTTTTTATAGTAATAACATTTAAAAAACTTAAAATATAAAAAACGAAAACGTTTAAAACCTTATAGTGTAGTCACTTATAATCACGAAATAATAGTAGTTAGCAAAATGTATGTATAATATACTATTACGTTTACTCAATGCTTTCCTTTAAATCGAAAACACCAAGTTATACGGTTTAGAAATAGCCGTTATTGGCTTAAAAGCAACACTCAATATCTTGGAAGTTATCTAGACCGTACCGACAATGGTTCATTTAGCTAATAGTTTTGGCTCTTATCCTCCTTCTTCGAAATTATTTTACAAAAGCAAGTTTTCACGTTAAAACCCTTTTATTCACTGCCCCTTTGAATCTGCACTTATAAAATTCATATAAAGTAAGAACAGCCTCGTGATTTCAATAAAGTATGGCCTAGCTGTTAGATGTAGATTTTGTCTTATTGTTTTATTTTGGGTAATCATCAGACTGTGATAGTCCACTGCTGGACATAGGCCTCCCCTAATACACCTCCATCCATAAGGGGATTTTGGACCGTATCCCACCACGCTGGTCCAATGCGGGTTGGTGGGTGGATCCGACTTTTACATGCCTGATGTCTTACTTTTCAGACAGTTGGGTGATCGGCTCCAAATTGCCATAACCAACTGCAAAACAACAATGAAATTTGTGAGTCCCTGCAGGGTTATTTTGCAGATGTCAAAATCTAATAATTTCTGATGCGATCTTTCAGAGGTACTTCGTGCATAGCCTATCCTTCATAGTCTGCTGACTGACTTTAATTTATGGAGCAGTCGAACCGTTAGTATCCTTGTCTCGGCACCGTAGGTCAAATTGGACGCATTGATCAAAGACTTTGATTTTAGGCAATGTGGGATGACGAGAAAACTCGACAAGCTTTGAAAAGCTGCTCAACCCCGCCGAATCCTTCTGTTGTCCTCCTTGTGTTACACTTGTGACTGTATGAATGGTCTTGAAATGTTTGAAAACGAACGTTAGGAAGTTAAAATTTTGTCATTACCAAGTTTATTTTTCATGAGATGAGGCTTCAAAGTCATTCATATATTGAAATAAATTCTAACCTTTTCTACAAACAAGAAGAGTTTTTCCTAACTGTTTATGCAATTTTATACCTATTTCAGTTATATTTGTCAATAGTGATTAATTGAGTATTTGAATTTATTTCGATAGATTTTACTTTTTTCCTTTTTTTTTATATACAATTGTTATGAAACAGTAGCATTTTTCCATAGTTATGAAACAATATACTCTTTGTCTAGGAAAATATATTATTGCATTTACATTTAATAGTTTTCCTAGTTTCCACGTTTTTCCTACAGTCCACAAAACGCATTATGATTTGCCGCCAATATTTTTGTGACCCAGATAATCAATACCTTTTTATAATTATTTTTGATTAATAGGGCAACCATGGAGACCAGCATAATTAACTGTAGTTTAGCCAATTTAAATAACAATTTAAACAACGTCGACTATAAATGAACTGACTAAATGAATTTGAATAACTTTGGCACTGGAAACACTAATTGCAAACTGAGCGTTAATAAGCGCTTCATTAGACCATGTAAATTAGCAGAATAGTTTAATTTTGATAGCCTGCTTTAAACGCTGCAGTTGAATACCGTTATGTTTTTAATTTTCTTATAATAAGTTAAAAGATCTGTAATGTTTATCAAACACCTCGGACAAGGAGGAGCTTACTTAAATTTCAGGATCCGTCTTCTAGGGCTGCAATAATTACAAACAGTAACATTAAAATGTTATTTATATACATCCATCCCACTTGGTATGATAATCACACTGTGCCACTCAGTGTAATTTTTATGTGGGACCTTCTTGAAACGAAACCTATTGTTAATACAATAATTTTTTAAACGGTTATATGAATTTATGTTTCAATAGCCCAACTCATCAGATATTATTTGAGTTGTAAGGGTCTTGTTTTATGTTCCGTTTAACTGAAACGAAATTCATAAAATCATTTATTGATTTCAAAACATTTCCAGTTCCAAGAACTGGCATATATCTTTTACATTCTTCGTAAAGATCATTTGCTAAATGTCACAATATTGAATTTTTGCGGATGACTTCTGTATTTACAAGCATTATAATTTAGAAGAATGAGGGTGTTTTTGTGTTTGAAATTTTTGCTTGAAGTAAGGTAACAATTGAATTTGTTAACATTTAAAACCAGGTAATGTCTAACGTTTTTATAAACAACAACGATTAAAAATACTGTTTATTTATGAGAAAAATAGACATATTAACGGTTACATTATTCTTATTTTTTATTTATTCCTAATGCACTAAAAAGTACAAAGCGGCCTTAATGCCATATGCATATTAATAAATAAAATAATATATAATATATTTAGACATTGATACATATTACTAAGATATATATTTATATATTTATTAATAAGTATCATATATATATATATATATATAAGTGTGTATGTATACATATTAATAAACTATATTTATATTGATAAATATATTATGATCCGTACAAATTATTAAAGACATTACTATATAACTATAAATTCGGCAAGTCTTTATGAAGGTACTCTTTGGTCTTTTTAAAAGCGGTATAATTTTTGGCTACTCTGATTTGAGGAGGTAGCTTATTTCATAAAAGCACAGACTGAATAAAAGAATATAGAGTGCATGAAGTCTGAACGGTGAATGGGACATTGAAGGAGACGATTATTTAATAATTATTAATAGCCACTTATGTAAATTAAAACTGCTCCGCTTCGTATTCCTTAAAGTAATTCCTATAGTTAAAAAGTGTCAGTTTTAACCAAACATAATTAAATAAGTTTACTATTGGTCGATTTGCAAATGTTAAATTTATTATAATGTACAGTAGTTTTTCATTAAGATTTTATAAATTATAATTCTTAAACTAACACATCACAGAACAAACAAAATTACAATAAAGAACGAACCAGCGATAGACTTCACCATCTTAATACGTCCGCATTCTAACTACTACTTTTGTATATATGTACACGCACTTGGCTTGTATATATATATAGCATAAAAAGAGGACTTTGAATTAAAAATATATAGCTCCTATTAAACGATCTTGATTGACCTTGCGTAAAGGGAAAATATATTTTTGACACTTCAGAGGGTAATCACTGTTTAGGTA
The DNA here is from genome assembly GCA_029286875.1 of Lamproptera curius. Taxonomy (NCBI): domain Eukaryota; kingdom Metazoa; phylum Arthropoda; class Insecta; order Lepidoptera; family Papilionidae; genus Lamproptera; species Lamproptera curius. The sequence goes on from JAGSMT010000317.1 coordinate 280,407, forward strand.
TATAACGGTCTAAAACAGAATTTTAATTATATTTTAAAGCTTTAAGAAAATCGCATCTCTGTATGATATGCTATGCTATTAAAATATCATCTGATTGTCAAGTCATTGGTAGAAGCACATAATATTTTGTATCAATACTCGTTTTAGATGCACTTTTCCAATTAATTAAGGTAAGTATTAACAGACTGCTTTTTGTGGTGTTTCATCAATTTATAAAATTTTCTGTTTAAATAAAAGCTTGCAGAGATTGTACGTAACATCCTGAAAGTTGTTATTATTATGCATGAGGAATATCTTAAAGATATCACTTCGTTTTAATTATTTGAGTCTTTTGTCAGCTTGTTGACTTAAATGCTTTTTTCATTTCGTTCTTAAACATATTATACAGACACATAGTAATGAGATTCTCGACCGAGTTAACCTTATTTCAACTGCTTTGATCAAAGGTTGGCATTATCATATATATCCGTATCATTTACTTACGGATTTGTTATTTATTATCATTACATATTTCAGATATAATTTTTTTTTAACATTTTTAACAGACACTTTTTCAATTACATCTTAAAATTAAGCTAGGGTTTTAAATATAATCATAGAAGTTGTCATTTTAGTCGACGTTATCTTTTATATTTTAAAAATTTTTAAAGTACTTTTTTCACTTTTTTCACGCTCCCACGCTTTATCTCCCACGCATCTCCAGTTTTGTTTTTAATTACAGGCACTACTACTGCATGCATTAAATCTAATATAATTGTAAAATTCTTTTTTTCGAATGATGTGATGCATATGTTTCATTTACATCCCTTTTACCCCAAATCACATTATTATAAGAAATCGATGGGATAACAATTTTTGGCTGTATTAAGCTGATATTACAATCAACAATTAGCGAAATGTGATCAGAGTGGTAAACACCTTAAAGTATCGAGGCGTCTGTAATAAGTTTCTTCGTAGCGCTTGTTACTACACAATGGTCAAGCCAACGGAAGGCACCGTTAGCAGTACTTATGTGTGTATCCCTATCTAACAATTGCATATCAATACACGTCCATAATTGATCCTTACAAACATGTAGGAGTTCTTTACTAAATCGTTCTCCTGGATGCGCGTTAAAATCTCCAAAGATGAAAACTGTTTCGATATTTATACTATCAATTATTGAAACTATTTCACTCATTATCTGTACTCTCTAGATAATTTTAAGTCTATTAAGTGTTTGTTTTATGCCTATTTTGCGGTGTTGCATCTTTTTTTGACTAACTTCCTAAAATAAAAAGGAACATCAATAAATTCGGAGCGTATGTTTGTTTTTTATATATGACCTTGCTGCCCCTCCTATGTCCGATTCCATCATCCAAGACCAGATTATACTTACAAAAAATAAATAGCAAATGTAAAAAACTTTGGTCACTAATGACCTAATTCGTAATCAAACTCGTCCCGAAACCCTTTAATAATATTATCGCAATAGTGTGTACATAGTCAAATTTCGGGAACTAAATTTTTTTAAAAACTAAAATAAAAACTAAATGCAAATATTGACTTTAAATTAAAACAAAATAAGGTGTTCGATATGGAAGGCATAATAATAAAAATTAGTTCACAATTAATTTCCCTGCATTAGCCGGGAACGCTTGTTCAGACCTGAAAATAACATAAACCCTATGCTTTCTCACGGTTGAGGATGGAAAGGCCAAATTTTTATTGCGAAATTGCTGCAACCCTCTTAGTCCAATACAGAGGGTGAGGGGATCTCTCCTCCCTCCCTAAAGAGTTTCGGTTGCTACTTTTTGGATATTCCAGATTTCTAGAATCTATAATTTTAAAATCTTACATCAAACAAATAAATAGAAACATCAAAACATTAAGTTACAAAACATAAAATTTTATAAGGCTAAAGGGAAAATTTAGGATTTGTCTTTGATGATATAACATTCAAACACTTCACTATTTTTCAAACATAACTAATTTTTATGTCTCAAGTTAATTTCACGCATTTAACTGAGTGCTAGATAGGGTTGTATTCGAGTGCAAGAGGGAATTATTGGTTTGGTGCACCGCTCCTTCTTTTAAAGACCCGGATGGGGAACGAATTCCGTTGATGTCTAGGTCCGGCGTCGACGGGATAAATTCCCAAATAGAATATTTGGTTAAACTTCGTCAATTGTTTTGGTTTTGTTGTTCTTAATTTGGTAAAAGGATCCAATTGTCGGTTTTAACTTCTGGACCTTGACGTCTTCAATATGAATAGGATGTTTTGAATCGGATTATTCGAACTTTTGCTTTCCTCCCAAAGTTTGTCCCGGATATAAAACCGGTTTATCCTCATACACGGGAACGTTCCAGCGGCGAGCGGACGCGGACTATGACCGCGGGTCTTTTCCCTTTCCCAACAGGTATGGAAATTTAAAAACGCTGGGGTTGTGTTTTTAGGCTCAAGGTAGGTAGGAATACATTTTGAAAAAGTGGCAATTATCCTAAGTGGAACTTCATTATAAACGTGATCTGGTTTTTTAATATAAATTTGGAAATTTTTTTTAATTAACTAAATTTGATTCGTTAGGTTCATACTAATTTTGGTTAGATATAAGTTTTAAATGGTTAATAATTGTCAATTTACTAGATTTGTAAAAAGAACCTATAAAGGAAGGCTGTCTACTTCACTTAGATGAGTGAATTTTGTGAAAACTACTCATAAAAAACATATAAACCTAATATGTATGAGGATGAAACCGATTACTTTCTTTATTACCAATTCCTTAAAGGCGCTTTAACCTTTAAACGTGTGTCAAAATATTATCCATTTTTTAAATTTGGTATGTTTTGAAAACCCCTAACTTTTGGATACAATGTTTATTTTTTAGACACAATACTTGGTCATGACTTATCTTAGAAGTTAATTATCATATTTAAGAGCGTCATCTGATCTGTTACCCGTTGAAAATTTTTATAATGGACCTATGGTTATGGACCTCTTTTTTTGAACTCGTGGTATTAAGGACGATACTTATCGACAGAATATCACGCGGTGTTGGCGTGCTAACACCAATGAATCCCAGGATAAGGTTTCAAGATTCTTGTTTTTGAATTCGGAAAATTTTGATTTTAATTCAAATCATCTAGATTTTTGTAAGCGAGTCTTAATGATAGTCCAGCTGTCTGTTTGTAGAGCTTGGCCCTTTAACGGGTAGGGTCCGGGTTTTCCTTCAAGTAATTGGGTTGGGGGAGTTGCCCGCTGCTACTGTCAGAAACCCACCACCTGTGGAGGGCGAAATTTTAATGGGGCTTTTAATTCTTTTCTTTCGTAATTACTTTAATTGGGATCACATTACGTTTAGTCTCCCCCAACCTTCGCTTTCTTATATCTTGGTTTTCTTTTCTTTACGTTTAATATCTTTAACAAAACTGTTTTACCTATTGGTGTTTCAAAAATTTTTCCCCCGTTTTTCCTTTAACCCTTTCTTTATTAGCCCATCTTTTCCGCCAGCTACGTGTAAAAATTTATACGCTTTTCCGTCTTCTTTGTTGGGTATAACGCTTTTTCAAATTCTGTCTGAATGGATTTGGTCGGTGGCCCACCTCAAAAAGGGGAACTGGTAGCTGGTGAAAGTAGGTTATATCCATTTGGTTATTCAAACGACGATGCGTCAGGCACTTTTGCTCTACTTAGCAATTAATTCTCTTAATGGTTGGTGGCGTTCTTTTTAAACCCATAAATTTGATTATTTATTGTTCCTACATGACGGTCTTTTTATGCAATGAAAGGAATTCTTTTACTGTTGTTGTTCCCTGGGTCGGTATTTTTTTGGTCCTAGAATGAAAAATATTTTATCATGCTCAAAACTTTTGGTTTGTTAAATCTCAATTCTCCTAGTTTATAAATCTTATTAGTGTTAGATAATTTTCCTTTATTGAAAACAAACTATAAAAAGTTCGAAAGGGTGCATTTGAGTCTGGAATTGTAAAATGGTTTAAAGTGGTTTCCTTCTATTTCTTGTCGACAAGCATCACAAGATTTCGCCAAACTGTTTCCTCCATTCTTTTCCAACAATAATTTCTTTAGTTTAAAAGTTTCTTTTGCCCGTGGCACGTTTTCTTGGGATTTGAAAACAATTTGCTTTGCTCACTTTCATTACCACATACGCCGTTCTGTACATTCTATAGTCTATTTTCCTTTTTAAATAATTAGGTGACTTACAAACTGTTTTATGTTCTTCTTCTTCAAAATAAATAAAATATCTAATTTTTGGTCATGTTCTTTCAAGGGTTTTTTTATTAATTGGTGTTGTTTATTGGCTCTAAAATTTTATTTTTTCTCTCGTGGTCTTTTCTTTGCATCTCATTTTTAAACGAAAATACAAGTTTTGGTTTCTTGTTATCTATGGCTTCTTCAAGATAGGAATGCCTGTACCTTTTAAACTACCTGAGGTACGGTTTTGCTTACTGCTTTCGGAGGACATAAACGGTTCTTCAAAGGGGCCCGTTGATGTTTCCTTTCTGATGAATTATGAAATCGTAATGGGTGACGGCTATCTTTCTGAGTCAATGGACAATTCTTCCTTTTTCTAATTTTCAATCATGGAGTCGGTCCTCGTCATGAATCTAAAGATTGATCCCTAGTGCATCGGCGTTGGTTTTTGTTTACCTTTTTTATATATTATTTCAAGTCAAAATCTTTGTCTCAATTTCCAACGAGTTAATTTCTGTTCCGGCTTTCAACGAAAAGGCCCGCCGTGGTCGGTGGTCTGTGTATATATAAAACTTCGTCCATAAGGTATGGGCGGAAATTTTATAGCCTATTATGCAGTAATTCACCTCTTTGTTGGTAGCGGCTTTCGGTATCGCTTAAGGGTGGACTTGCGTACCCAAAACTTTCGCCCGACGCGGGATAGAAGCACCCAGCGCACATTTGAGGCATTTCGTTAGTTGAATGGTTTTTCAAAATCGGATACTGTAAAAAGAGGGGAGTCAAAATTCCCATTTTTAAAGGCAAATACTTCATAATATCTTATTCCTTTTCTTTAACAAGATGTCGAGGTTGAGTTATTTTGAAAATCTGGAATAAACCGCCAAAAACGAGCCCAAAGCTTTTTGATCTCCGTTGTTGTTTTGGATAGGAAAGTTGCCAGCGTTTTTTTTCATCATTTGGTTTTTAGTCCATCTTTGGGTGATCTATGACCCGATCGGATGATAGAAACTTTTTGCCAAAATTCTATTTGTCTAGTTTTTCAAATTAGTTTGGGACCTGTCAAATACGAGTCGTAATTTTTATTTTCCTGTGGCCTAGAGAATAAAGGTCGTCTAATTTCCATGCAGTGTAGGGATTAACCCAGGACGTTATCCATGGTTCCTGGAAGGTGTCGTCTTTAATCCAAAAGGCCTTCTGAGGGACCGGAAATGGCCAGTTGGCTTTGAATGCGTCTTTGTCTATCCTCTTCTTGGACTTCAATCTGGTGGTAGCCACTGGCTAAATCTATCGTTGTAAAATAAACCTTTCCCCAATTTACAAAACAAATCGTTAATATTCGGCAGCGGGGTACTTATCGTCGATGGTGATGTCGTTGAGCCTTCTTAAGTCGATGACCGCCGCCTTTTTAACTTACCGGGCATCCATCTTTTTGGGCACAAGATGAACAGGGCACCATGGAAATGGATTCTACGATTACATTGTCTTGAATTTTCCAACTTGTTTTTTATTTCAGTCTTTAGTTGGTGCCTGTCTGTATGGTTTACTTCGGATCTTCTTTCTTTTCTAATTTTGTTTTTCATTGATTAGTGAAACTAAGGTAACAATCACAATGAAATATGTCTTTTATATTCTTACATAATTTTTACAATATAACCTCGTTCTTCCTCATTATGGGCCAATTAATTTTTATCTGGTTTTCGTTTAACAATTTTCGTTTTAAATTGTTTTTTACTCTCTGGGAAATTTAAATTTTGTCTGGCTGTGATGTTGAATAACCTTCAGGGGATTTCTTACAGTTAATTTGATTTGCTTCTCCGTGGTTTGGATAACCGTCAGGCCCCCTTTGCAATTAACAATGCACTGGCATTCCACGCCGGAAATTTCAGGTCCATTAAAGCTTGCCAGAATATGATCGATGGAAGCTTAACCCGATTTCCGTTCCGGTTGAATTCAAAATATAGTCCAGGTTCTTATTTATTATAATTTGCCAGTTTTCTCCAAACGGTGCTTTAGGTCGATTACGCTTTAAGTTTTGAAGGTCATTCCCTATGAGACCATGGTTTATCGACGTCAAAAAGTAGAATTTATTCCATTGTTTGCTTTAAATGTGGGCTAAATGGAGCTTCCACTACTTCTTATGGAAACTGGGGCGGGTGCTGGCAACCTTAAGGGTTCTGGTTTGATGTGGGTCGCAAAATAATCCCTATGCTTTTTTGCGGGCTTGAAAAGATCACTTACCGCCCGTATCAGCATCATTTTCCTCGATTTCTTTATGTGTATATAAGGCAATTTTAAATTTTGGATCACAATTTTTTCTATTTCTTCTTCAAAGGAGGCTGTAAAATTTTCATCCCCTAAAATCCCCCAATTTTCGAAAAAATAAGATGATCCCCGGTGGATGGGCATGTGTCGGTCCCCCCAACCTTGGACCATGGTGGAACCGATCAAAGTCCCAAGGATGGGGGTATTAAGGCCATGTCCGATGGACTATCCGGCTGATGATAAATCCTTGGTGTTTAGATCCAAATTGCGGGTGGTTTCAAATTGATTTTGGTTACCAAATTGTGTCCCCGATATCCGGTTGGGGTCGATAACCAACGTTCTGTTTTGGATTTTGTGCAGGATTTTATATGGCTGTGGTAGGAAATTTAACCTTTGTGGTTTCTGGGGTCATAGGATGTTTTAAACCACCTTGCTTTTGGTCCTAAAAATTAAATTCCCCCTTGGGGTGTAGGAAATCGGTTTTGGGAATTCGGTTTCTTTATTCCTTGTTGTTTGGTCTTGTTTTTTCCTGAGCACCCAAACCCCTTCTAAGGTAGGGTGATTTTTGACACTATACATTAAAAATTCCGACAAGTTATAGAGAAAACGGAAGTATTATTATAAATAATTGGTTTTGCCGTTTAAATCTGCGTCTCTGAAACATTGTTTGGAATAAGGGGGATCTTACTGTCGTATCCTTGCAAAGTCTATATAGCCCCGGTTTTTATTTTATTGTTCAATTCAATATTCTCATTTCTGTTCGGGTCCCCAAAGTGTTGTATAAGAAACCCTAAAACCAAGAAGAAATGTCCCTTCATAACAAGGCGGCAGCTTCCCAAACGACTTTTATCGAATGGTACACGTATAAATTTTGATGCTCCGACCTCTTATCTTCCGATCACATATTCACTATTTTTGGGGAATAAGTTTAACTGTCTCTCCCCACCAATACTGGAATTAAATTTAAAATTTCTGTGGAATTCTAATTCCTCGTCACAATTTTACAACAATTGCAAAAAAATCAGAAATATCAGACTGAATGATAACGAAAATGCAAATAACGATAACGAAAGGACACTAAATGAATGTAAAATCTAATAATAACGCTTAAAATACTTCTAAACTTATTTTTCTTAATATCATTACATTTAAGAATATAAAAAAATATTTTTTTTTAAAGGGTGACAAAAATATTAAATTAATATTTAAAAGTTGAAACATAAGATTATTTAAAGGGATACTAAAATATTACTTAATAGTCAATCTTTTGCTTAGGTTTGATAAGACCAAAGATTCAAATACAGGGGAGTTTCATCCCATATAACGATTAATTAAATTTTAAGCAAGGCGTTCAGAGGAAGGAAGGTGGCAAAAGTGTCTCACCGCCGATCCGTTCATCCTCCTCGTCGTCCCGTATGACAATTTTTTTTTGGTTCTGGTTTAAATCGGCTTTGCGGGTTTGATTTGGGGCAAATGCCCCTTTTCGAAGAAATCCTACCGGCGCCAGTTAAATTTCGGGAGCACTAAATTATGTTTTGAAAAACTAAAATAAAAACTTTGACGATATTGAGGCAATTAACTTAACAAAATAAGGGTTTCGATTGAAGGCCTAATTTGTTAAATTAGTTCACAATTAATTATGCCGCTGCATTATGGGAACCTTTTAGATTCCTCAGAAAAGTGACATAAACCTTTTCTTTTCACGGTTGAGGACTGTGGAAAGGCTCAAATGTCTTTATTCGAAATTGCTGAACAAGCCCTCTGTCCCAATACAAAGAATGAGGAACATAACTTTTTACAATTCGGCCAACTTTATTTTTGATATTTCACCAAATGATATTTTGATTAAAAACATGGTTTATAGCCAAACAAATTTAAAAAGTTTTGGTATTTTCAAACTTGGGTAAGATATTAACATCCTTGTCTATTCACGAACAAAATAACGCACCTTACCAACCTTCTAGAAACTAGATGGTTGATAAAACATGGTTTCTTTTTTTAAATACATTATTATACCAACATAAAAATTTTTTTTTTCTCATTTTTTTTTCCCATACGGAATTGAACCCAAACCTAAAGCCAGGCCCCTTTTTATTAAACACCCAATGGTCGTCAAACGAAATATTACTAGAACTAACGTCTTTGTACAATAACAATCCCAATTACATCGCAGATCTTGATTGAAATTCAATATTGGTTTTCTCAAATAGTAATAATTAATTGTGACAATAGTTCTGCAGTCATGTTATTGTATGCTTTAATATATTGTCAATAAAACGGTAAATCGATTTCAAATATTTTGTTAAAAAATAGCTAATGTAAGGGAGAAAATTTTCAAATAACAAAAGTTATTTCATTAGAGAGTTATATAATTAGAGACATTAAATCGATTAAGTTAAAATTCTTTCTTGATAAATTCAAAACTGCTTATTTTCCCAGAGTCAGGAAAACCAGTATTCCTTTAAGCTTTTGCAAATTTTCGACGATTGGGTTTAATTAAGTGCGAAATACGAGCTGAAGTTGGGTGACACCCATTAATTTTTATTTGCCATTCATCTACATTACTTATAAAGAGGATGCAAAAGATTGTGTGCCGAAGTATCATCCACCGTTTTATCATTGATGAACTTTTATCTTTAAAAATCGACGACTCTTTCAAAGACAGCCGCAAAAAAATTAACGAACGCTTTTTTATAATAAAAATCGCCATGAAAAAGTTGTTTTCATGTTTATTTCTTATTTTAAAAATTTCAACCTTTCTTATATCTGCACATTGGGAAAGTTTTGGAAAAAAGAAAAGAAAAATGATTTTTGGTTAAAATGACTAAATGAAAACGAAAAAAAATTAATCAGTTCATTAATTATAGTAGCTACTTTTATCTGAATTACGGAAACATTTTGGTTATAATACTAACAAAGATTAAATTACCTATTTGGCAATAATATGTTTGAAATTTATTTTTGGTTTACGTTTAACGTTTGTATAATGTTTGGTAAACAATTTGAAAAACACAACTTGATGCTAAAGGCGTAAATTTAAAAACAAATAATTCTAATAAAATATTAGATAAATAAGCGTTGGGCAAAACATAATAAATATTAGTTAAAGGGAAAGAACTAGACTAATAGAAACAAAAAAAAGTAAACATTATAAATTTAAATAAAATAGTTTCAGAAAAAAATATTTGTTGTTAAGAAAAGGGTGGGGATTAAAAAATAAATTTAAAAAAAAAAATAATTGCCATTCAAAAAAACTTAACAAATTAATGACTATAAAGTTACCCCGTTTTATGTCAAAAATATAAAAAAAGAAACAAAGCTAATGCACAGGAATAATTATTTAATTTTATAAAGTACATTTGGATAACTCATGGAATTTATGGAGTTTAAAGAATTTTTTCGTTCGAGGAAAATTTACAGTACTTATATTAAAATTCATTTAAACTGTTAACGTTTTTAATCAAAATTAGAAAGTCTTGGAAAATATTTAAATAAAGGATTCCTCCGTAGCCCAGTGGTATGGGGGCTTTGAAACCGGGGTCGTGGGTTCAATCCTGCGGGGCAAAAATTTTCATCTTGTTTCCGTTGGTTGGGCTTTGGATCACCCAGTTGTCTGAAAATGATGATCCATGCGTCGGATGGGCAAAAGTCGGTCCACCCACCAACCCGCATTCCAGCGTGGTGATACGGTCCAAATCCAAGGAAAGGGTGTATAAAGGGTGGCCTATGTCCGCAGTGGACATCAAGATGATGATGGCATGATGCATGAAATGGAATATATAATAATTATTTCTATTGCTTGCGCGAATATTATAATTATTAAAAAATTATTTGGATTTTATCCGGTTTATTTTACATTTTAAATTCCAGACGTTTCGAACATTTTCCAGCGCCTGGTACGGGGGTGACTGAGAGTCATTCTTCCCAGTGCTGGAAGGGTTTCCAGATCTTAATTTTTATTAATTATTTTTAATCTGTATCCGACCTATGCAAAATAAACTGATTTTATCTGTAAGCCGGTGGTATTATGTTGGGTTTTAAATTTTAATTTATTAATTAGGGATCCCAAGAGGGGAGAACCCAACCATCTTCTCTATTGAAATTTGGATGTTTTTAATCTAAATAGCCTCACGGATCATCCTTGGGGAATCGGTGTTTTTTAGCGGGTTTTGTGGTCGATCAAATCTGATGAATGGTTTGGGTGATTTAATGTAGGCCCAAACTGGACTTGTTCCCTATGTTTAATTCAGCTATTCCTTCCGTGGGTTTTTTGTTCTTGTCCAATATAAGAGGGCCACAGTCCCCAGCTTTACCCCTGGGTCTTGTAGAGGAATATTGCACGACAGGTGGTGGAATTACCAATCTTCTTCAGCGGGAAATAAGTTTTGATTGGCCCCCCAAAATGTACCAATCTTGCGTTCGTCCACAAACGGTAGAAACGGTACTCGCTCCACGGGGTCCCTTCACTGGTCACGGACGCTGGGGGCAGCGAGCTTGTTTCTCCCAGTCTTGAACATGGTGTGTGTGGGGTGTTCATCATCACAGATCCTGTGCTCTGAACAAAGATTTGCCCGTAGCTAACGGGATGGATGGTGGTGTGAATTTTGTTTTTATTTGACAATGGCACTAAAAACGTTTTAATTGAGGTTAAAATAATAGATGAAGCAAAATTCTTTATATGGGATGGTTTAAAAATTAAAAAATTTGAAATAAGCTTCCACTTCAGTTCAAATATTTCCACATAACCGAATGATAAACGGGAGATTCAAAAGTGAAACCGTTTCACTGAATCAACGAATTAAACCCGAGAATTTAATTTCCATATAGAGGCACTTCTCACCATTTATGTTACCCAATTACGTTTTAAAAATATTGTCATAATTTTAAGTTATTTAAATTTATTTTAATATTTTATTTTATTGCATTTGAAATGTGCTGTAAGTGTTGTTTAAAATGCCCAAGAATTTTCATCCTTCAAAAACGCTTTTACTACCAGGATGTGAAAGTTTAATCAGCAAAATGCTGTATAAAGTCGATGCCAAATATGTTTAAAAACCAAAACAAAAATATTAATAAATATTCAAAACAGAGTTGTCCTGGCAAAAACTAATAAAAGATCCATAAACTTTTTAAAAACATATGTAACCCCAAACAAACCACACCTAACAATAACTTCTAAATTGTTTGGGTTAATCTAAAACTTTAAAATTCATTGGGAAATTCTTTAACTCACAATAATCTTTTAAAATACCGTTGCTTTATTACTTGAAAATAACATTCTATTTAAAAATGATGCTGCAAAAAAAAATTTAATTAATATAATTTGCGTAGACAGGTAAAGGGGCAACAAAAACTCAACCATTTTAAAATAAAAGGAACTTGAAAAGATTGTATCGATTTTGATTAATTTTAATTATTTAACCCGACCTTGATTTTCCAGCGGCAGTGGCAAAAGAAACTGAGATGTCTTGGTTTTTTCCATTTGAAGCAGATTGCAAGATCATTTTTTAAAAAATTAACACAAAATTAAATAAAACATAACTTAGTCTTACCCGACCTATGCAAAATAACCTTATTGGATAAATTAAATCAACATTGATATCATGCTTGGGATTTCATTATTAATTATAGGATAATTAGGCTGGGTTGTAAAGCCATCTTCTCCTCTGCAATCTAGTTTGATATTAATAGCCTCACGGTCAATCCTTAGTAGGTGTAACAAGAGTTCTTTAGCAAGGATTTATGGTCGGTCAAATATGATGAAATATGTAAGGTGATTTAAAGCGTCACACACTGCCGACTAGTTGTATTAGTGTTTTCTTACAGATGTTTAATGTTCGAAACGTCGGGAGCCAAAATATACTTTAACGCGTGACTTACACACAGAAAATCCATAAAGGCCCTTAATACAACTAAGTGTAATAATCAAGTAAATAAGAGTTGATAAATTCTTATACAAATGTCAGAATTTATGTTAACTGGATTTCTACCAGAAAGTTGTTTGGCAAACTATTCGTCCGTAATCCGTTTGTAATAGGAGTTGTTTAAAAATTTTGTGTTCTTCCTTACTTGAAACAGTTTGTGCATATTTTAGACTCCACGTACTGCTTTTAAATCTTCGTTAAAGTTAATTTTGTATTACCATCTTTTAAGTCTTATTGTTACGTGCTCAGCTAAGTTTTTCAGTTTTGCAACATTTTTTAATTTAATCACACGCGGTTGTGATAAGATAAAGGATCAGCAACTATTAGGTTGATTTAGGGATAAAAATGAAATAGTAAAGAATCAATTTGTTTGTATACCTTCAATAAGCAGTGCTAGACTGTAAAAAAAACATTATTTTACATTTTAAAATTTCATTTTATCGGTTAAATTACATCTACATAATCATTTTGCCCGTCTTCCCAACCGAAGGAGATAATTCGGAGCATGTGTTATTTCTTATATATGATAACTATCCGATTTGGTTCATTCCTTTTAAATGATAAGTATAAGCTGTCTGATAGACTTATTTTTGAATAATTTAGTGATAAATAGTTCAATAGACATTTCAGAAATTAAAAATTGCGCAAAACAATAATTAAAAATTTTATTGCAAACGTTGCCTCAATCTTGAAAGATATATTTCCTTCATAATTATAATTCTTGAATTGGTCTAAAATAAAATCTTCTTAATGTAAACAAAAAATAAATCGACATTTATTCAACGTTAACGTGAAATAGACGCTCTTTAAGGGCTGGTCATCCTTTGAATAACTAACGCTTTCAATGCACGCTAATTCAAGTAATCTCTCTTATTCAGCTTGGAGGTCTGGAATAATTTTAAACAGAAGAATTTCTATCTTACGTTTTGAATTTATACGAATCAGCTTTCCATATTAACCTTAGTAACTATGAGCGCCTAGCCAATAATTGTGGAGCTCAATTTGGATACAAATAATAAGCACATGTTATCGTTGTTTTAAGGAGAAAGAGAAGGCATATTTTTAATAATTCAGGTTTTTCTTCGTTATAAAGACTAAAGAAAAAATTGTACATATATTGATATGTTGCCATAGTAAAACTGCAATTGATCCTCGACATTTAAATCCAGCAAGCAACTGCTGTCTTTACCTAAAAAAACCATTTTCACTTGTGTAACAATGTTTAGGTAGTTTTTAAGATTTGCTTCTAAATTTCTAAATGAATTCTATAGCAATTGAAAACATGAGGCTCTTTATTTATTTCCGTTCCAAGTAAATAAAAGATTCAATTGCAATAAATCATGAAATTTGTTGTATAATAAGGTAGGTTTTGCGAGTATCACGTCCCGTGTTCATTTTTAAGCGTTATTTTTTTTTATTTCATTTAAAGTGTCTTGAAAACATTAATTGAAACTAATATAGAATGTTATTATAATTGTATTGTTGAAAAAATTAAGCAGCTGAAATGAATTATCCAAGATAACAAAATCAATCAAAAGCACAATTTAAATGCTAAAAAGACATGGCACATCGGAGTGTAACGAATGTCTTTAATAAATTGAAATAACGTAGGAACTATCTCTTTCAAAATAGATGACAGTTTTAATCTAGCAAAGATAATGCCGGGATAACAAATTGATATTGGAAAAAGCTACGGGCGGGTTTAAAGGACGATATTAAGGCTTAAGTATTACTTGCTTTATAAGAATGCTATTGTGAAGTAATATTTATGTCTTCTTCAAAAATATTATAAGACAGCATTTCAGTACGTTCCTGGAGATATATCCAATCAAATATGTCCAATATAACATTAATATTAGCCTGTGTTAGTCCACCGCTGGACATAGGCTTCCCCCTATACACGCCTTCTCCATCAGTTTTTAAACCGCATCTCACCACGCTTGTAGGAACGACTTTTGCATGCCCATCCCCGCAGGAATCGAACTCACGACCTCCGGTTTCTGAAGCACACGCCCATACCACTAGGCTACGGAGGCAGTTTAATTGGTTAAAAAATTTGGTTTACGTAAAAATAATTAAACACAGTCTCTCGATATTTTTAACACAATAAAACATAGGAAAATGCCGTTAACAACAATTGCTATTAAATACACAGTATGAATTTTGAAGTTCAGATTGATATCTTTTAGGCTTAATTGTTATCACTTATTATACTTATTGGCATTTTTCTGAACGAATTAAAACTTGATGACAAGTAATATTTCTAAAACAAATTTCCCTAGACATTCCAGATATTAGTCTCGAATTTTCAGTATGTTTGTTACTATTTGTGTGAATATGAGCACCAACAAATATACAACTCTCATAAATATTATAGATATCAGACGTGAACCTAATAAAATTTCTACAGAGTAGATAACAAAAACCTTTTAGAGGACGTGTCTTAAACTGCCAATAGGATTCGGAATGTCTCATACGTGCCAAAAACTGGAAACATAAATGTTTCATGACTTCTTTTGCCTTTTATGTAAGATTGGCAAGACGCGAAGAGCTTTTAACGAGTAATAAAAGTTCCCTTGTATTAGCAAAGTGTCATACATTACTTGAGACTTCTTATGAGAATTTATTAATCATCTTTTAACCTTGTATAAATTTGTGAAATACAAGGTATACCTTACCTTGTATTTCACAAATTAGGTATTTTAATTTTTTTTTTATAATCTGCATCCTCGGTGACTCAATTAAAAACTTGTAATGTGAGCGAAATAATGGCCAGTTTAGGTCTGTTTTTGCAAAATCCATATTGTATATGACTTGATAATGTGCTCATATTCTAAATGACAATTTTTATACATATCAAATCCACTAGTTCTATCTCTATAGAGATACAGACATTTACCAATTTAGTCTACCCGTGATCGTGGATGCTGAAAAGAATCCGAAACGTTGGGAATAAATATATTTAAGTAACGCGAAAAATCCGTAAATTAGTGGATTTGATATGTATAATAATCGCGTAAATAAAAGAAATAATTATGAACATATTTTGACACTAATCAGACATACTTGCTATATAAATATCATTTCGTTCAAACCCTTTGTAGTTTTTTATCGGATATAAATCTTAAAGACAACTTTAATGCATGTTTTCTAGTGAACCCTTTTTTATTTCAGCATAGATGTGCATTTGTTTTTTATGGTTGCGTGTGCAGTACTTATATGCCGAACTTTATTTCACACCAAAAAGTTGTTTAGCATTCATAATACTACTTTTATTTCATTTTAAATCATAAAAGTTATGAAAAATGATAACTGAAAACTACACTTAAGTTAAAGAACCCACGATGTCATTTGTTCAACATCATTTCATCAACTCTTTTTAAATTACTTATAAGCATATGAATGTGCACCTTTGTAACACGTTGCGGGAACTTAATTTAAAGTAAGGAAAAGTATATCATACTTGACTCTTATATAGAAAAATAATAAACATCACATAGAAAGCTATAAAGACTTAAGAGAGATAACTTAAAAAAAGAGATAACTCGTCATTAATAGTTCATAAACCACGAAGAACGATATCGTCGAATTGTACTTTCGATCATTTCATTTTACCCTTTCACCGGCGGTGAATTTACAAACATTATTTCTAATTTTACTTAAAAATAAATATGTATGAAGTGGATTCGATATGTACTAATCGCCTAAATACAAGAAGTAATTATGTCGCTCGATCTCTATATTATTATTTAAGTTCAATTAATATCGTACTTGATTCAGACAATCGATTACGTTTTCTTATCTGTATATTGAACGTTTTAAAGTTAACAAGTGAAAGGAAAAGAAATATGACCGACTTCAAACAGTATGTAGCATATAATGCACTATAAGCCGATAACAACGTAACCTATACGCGTAACGCTCCGCAAATTCTGACGAAGCATTTTAAATACATTCTCTGATATATTTTAAGGTATTGATTTTGTCAAAATTTCGTGTAGGACATTTTTATGAACAAAAAAATGTAACTCTTAGTGCTTTTACTTTTGCATAAACTTACACTGTATTACTTAAATGAGCTTTGAATATGTCTCATTGACTGTTTTTTAACTTTTACATTCAAAGCTTTATTGTGGTTTATTCTTGAAATGTAGATATAAGCTCTTGCAGACATAATTTTAGAATTATTCTAGAAGTACGTTTACGAAGAACATAGATTAAGACTATGTCTTAAGGTTGACCCACGTTTCCAACGTAATCGCACGAGGCTGTGGTTTCTGAGGCCGTCATTATGTTTTGTTTCTTAAATAAGAATTAATTTACTAATCATAAAATTATTTTAAAACAGAAGACCACATTATTTTATTTAAAGGCTTATCAACAATTGTTAACACAACACAAGTAAGATAAATATTAATTTAAAATAACACGTGTAAGTGTTACATTAACTGCCTCCGTAGCCTAGTGGTATGGGTGTAGGGTTTAGAAACCGGAGGTCGTGGGTTCGAATCCTGCGGGGACTCAACAAATTTTGATTGTTGTTTCCTAGTTGGTTAGGGCAATTTGGGCCGATCACCCCTTTGTCTGAAAAGTAAGATGATCCATGCGTCGAATGGGCACGTCAAAAAGTAGGTCCACCCACCAACCCGCATTGGACCAGCGTGGTGGGATTCGGTCCAAAAACCCCCTAATAAATAGGGGTGTATTAGGGGAGGCCTTTGTCCAGCAGTGGACAATACAAGGCTGATGCTGATGATGATGACGATGAAGTGTTACAATCACTTATAGATAAACACGACATACACAATTGATAAGAAAGTTCCAAAAAAAATAATAATTAGACACAATGAAAATAAAAAAGCAACATTAACATCAATGACACAACAGCTTTAAATTTTTATACCTTTTATACCTTTATACCTTCTTTCTTAATTATACTTTCTACTTACCGTTTAAGAAACGAACAATCAAAATCGGAGCTATAGGAGCGGAGCAATGAGAGAACATACGCTCCGAATTTACTTATGATCCTCATTCTTTTAGGGAGTTGGTCAAAAAAACATGCTGCACTGCAAAATATACATAAAACAAACACTCTATAGATTTGTAATTATCTAGCGCGTACAGATAAGGATTGACTTAGCTAACTAGTTCTGTCTCTTATTTTTCCACGTTTGAACTTAACTTACAATACAGAGATCGTTTCGACGTTTTAAACTTTCTATAAATTGCCCTTTCGAACCAATCGAACCAACTCGAAAGGTGGCAACTGAGCTAGCGGTGCGATGTAAATTTTCCTTTATATTCAATCTTGTTTTGACGCCAAAATATCTGGCTGACTGCTTAAATAATTCTCTGTGTTTAAATGTTTATGAATATTTTATTTACTTTGACTTGTAGGTTTATATGTTTAATAAATATTCTTATAACTTTCTATTTAATATAAAGATAAGTTTGTTAATATAAAAACACTGAGTCACTAAAACGTTAACTTGTCACGACTGTGGAATATTCATTGTTTAAATTAGAATAGTGTCAAATTTTACAGTAAGAGCTTTGGAGATAGTCAGTTTATATACAATTAGACGTTTTAACTGGCAGCCTTTTATATAGTTTGTTCAATTTTGTGAGGTCTTTAGTCAGGTAATTAACTTACATAATACCTTTGATCAAATATAAATAAAATATAATTTTAAATTGCAATATGTTTTATATATATATAAATTATTATATTGAATTTAAGATTAACAAGAAATATTAAATATCACACCTTTCAGGATATTCATATATTCGCAACAAAGGTACAATTGGTTTAAATTTCTTTGTTTTGTGGACAGTTTGATTAATAGTATCTTTAAGTCAAATTGTCAGTAGGGTACTAACAGGACTACGCGTTCGTCGTTCAGTCTGTCAGAGCCAACTGATGTGTATATGCATCCTCTATAAGTCGCCAAGAGGGACGATTTTGTTACCAGCATCCACCGACCTTCTGCACATTTGACTGGTCGTCACTTCATCTCTTTTGAAGTCATCCGATACTGTGATGGCATTCGGGCTGAAACTGAGAACCTCTTTCCCTAACGGTTAACAGTTCTACACAGGCTATGTGGCAGACCTCCAGAGCTTGCGGTGATGACTTGAAGGTTCCTATTTGGCCGGCAAAAGGACTATATCTCAGTCAGTATGCCTACACTGGCAATCACATTCAAAGACCTTTGTCTTCAGGTATGGATAGGATAGTTGTAGCTCCGACATACGAGCTAGATATATGAGTTGGATTCGTGAGTGGACGTCTGCGTTAAAGTTGGACTTACCTCACCAGACTTCTTGTCCTATGTTCGTTGACAACCTTGAACAGAGTACTCAACCACAATCATTTGTAGGTGACGTAGACATGACATGACTTTCTGTCTTATCATGTTCATTCAAAGGCAGGTTGGGAGACACTATTGACGTCATTGGGCGTCAGCGAGTCCTAAAATGACTATGTCGTCGTAAATCTAAGGGTGATGCACTTGCAAAATTTTTGGAATTCGAAGCGTGCCATATCGATGTCATTTTATTTTCTTTAGTGCAAACGGACAAGAATGCACTGAATTATTCTTGAGTATTTTTTAACCAAACCTTTTACGTCTTCATTACAAATATCTTAATCTTGAATTTTCAGCTGAAGAAAAAGAACCTTTTCAAACCGAAACTTTAATAGCTTTGCGTTGTACGAGCTCAAATCTAATTCTACATGATCACTAAAGTTCATGGGTACCCGGGAACTAATCTACAATAAGGATCTATCTACTGACAGGACAAAAAGGGTGATTATAAATGTCTTGTAAATTATTGCTTTCGTAATTAATCTTGGAAATTTTTCTGGCACGACTTCACAGAATTATCATTGCCACAAAGGCAATTTCATTGAATAAATCTCATTGCCTGTATTTAAAATCTAAATTAAAATATCAAATTTCAATAGAGAGGATGATTGGTCTTTTGCCCTTGGATCAATAATTTCAAAAATTAAACTCTAAGACATAAAAATAAATTTTAAATAAAACTGACGGTTATTCCAAAACTTTGAGATACAGACATATGCCAACTTAGTCTGCCCGTGATCGTGGATGCTGGAAAGAATCGAAACGTCGGAATAAATATATTTATTCCCGACGTTTAAAATAAAGTAACGAAAATCCGTAAATTGAGTGAATTTAATTGAAATAAAATTAAGTAACGTAACATTGTTAGAAAACCACAGCATCCTCAAACGAGGTACAATTGTACAATATTACACTGGTACCTCTTAAAAGGGCGTAATTATTCTAAGAGGGCTATAACTATCAATTCAGCTTAGTCTTTGTCGTATAGTATAACTTATCAAGTGAAACCTTTATTATAGCCAATACGAGTTTAGTCGTGTGTATGTGATATTTGTTTACTTAATTATAAAATGAATTCTAACCAAAATATGATCGACTATAAACTGTATATAACCATTTTGTTTATTATAAGGAGCCAATGTGCCCTCTGCGATGCTACCATCGATTTCGCCACTGTTTTAAATTTTCAATATCTTTTATGGTATATGGAATGGTTGGTATATAGCACTTAGCACTATATTTTTGGACAACGAAGTTCTTTCTGTGTTTCACATTTTCTTGAAGTGATTGAGTTGAAACATTTTAACATTAAGACCAGGTGAAGTCTACGCTCTTAATGAACAAGCAACGATTAATACATTCTAATTATTAACAAATTAAACATAATACACTGTTATATTATTATCAAAGAGTTATGGAATAATTGTTAATAGCCACTAGCTTAAAAAATTGCCTGAGCTCTGTCTGTATTAACTAATTAATTAATTAGAAACAGGATTAAACATGTTAAATATTGGTTCCTATGTTAAATTGCTTAAAATATTGAGAATTTTTTCATTAATATTGTATAAGTTGCCATTTTTAAACCAACTCACACTGCCTCCGTAGCCTAGTGGTAAGGGTTTGTACTTAAGGGTCAGGTCAGGAGGCTTGAGGGGGAGGTCATGAGTTCGAATCAGGCATTCAGGAACTCAACTACTTTTTAAATTATTTCCTAGTTGTTTAGGAAATGTAGGCCGATCACCGAATCTGAAAAGTACAATGATCCATCCGTCGGATGGGCAAAAGTATGTTCACAACCACCTGAACCATGCTCTATGAGATACTGTCCGAAACCCTAATGGAGAAGGGTGCTTTATGGAGGCTCATGTCAAGCGTGGACTGACACAGACTGATGATGATGATGATAACCTGAAATTAACTGTTGTTAGCACCAAATAAAAAAAAATAAAACATAGAACGAACAGGATAAACTTGGCCTCAATACGTTCCATGTTAATAGTTAGTAGCTAGCTTTTAATTTTTCTCTTAATAAACGATCGTTTACTTGCGAAGGAAGTATATTTTTCCCACTTTAGACGTATCACGCTTAAATTCCCCCCATGAGTGAGGGTAGCAGCGATATGTGGGGCTCCGGACCAAGATGGAGCGGCCACATATCAGGGAACTTAAAACCAACGGTTGCTCCCTTCTCTGTTGTCAGCTGGGGTCGCAGGCGCTGACAACAGTCTCGGCGACCGCGTGACTGTCAGTCGCTTTGGGTACGTGCCGGAGCAAACAGCACGGCACCTTGAATTCTCTTTACCTGAGTTAACTATTTGATCTTGTTAGCGTATCCTGTTTTTATGCATAATCATACATATTTAATTTTTTCACATCTACTCCGCATTTTCATCATCTTACATACTACACTTTAAATGTAGCGTTTCAATTCAGTCAAATAAGTCGTTTTTAGTCAACATTCTTATTAAAAAAAATAACTTCGTTACGGGAATATGCTATGCCTTATGATTTTTATGATATTTTTATGTAGGAAAAATTTAAAGATGGAACGACTTAACAAATTGTTTACACTTTCTATCAAATATATTAATATATGTTATGTAACTTGAATACTTCTTATTTAAGATGTGCATATCAATTCAACAAATTAAAGCTCAATTTGAACATTTACCACATTTAAACTAAAATAACAGTAGAATTTTAATCGATATGTGATGTAATTTAGGATGAATATTGTTCAATCGGATTAATTTAATAATAGTAAATTGCTTTTTTATGTCAAATTTATGATTAGGTATAACAATTACAATGGATTCTGTAAATATTATAAAGAGATAAAATTATTTGGTAATTGTATCCTCTTTCGTCATCAATGTTATTTTGATACGTAATAGTCTAATAATATTTGAAAGTATTAATAATAATCTGTTTCAGATTAAAGAAGACTTTTTGTCTGAAAGTGTTTAATTTTTTAACTTATACATTAATTAATTAATTTTATTAGTAGGATTTATGTTCACGTGTAAAATTAGATTTAATTGTATCGTTATCGGTATACGCATGTAAGAGAATGATAATTATTTTATTTGGTAAATTACTAGGGAAATGTTAGTAGGTATAGGAGGTCTTGACAATTAATTAATAATAGCACATTTACCGAAAATAAAATGCATATAAATCACTACTTGTATTAGAAAGCTTATATATTGAGATAGCAGCCTTATGTTTCCTGTTTTCTCTCATTTTCCTCATTTGCGTATTTTTCATCCTACCTATTTACCAGGAGGGGGGTCTGAAAGCTATTTAGACCAGACCGCTGTTGTGCATCATTGTGTCAAAATATACACCAGGAAGAGATAGAAAATAAACATAATAAGGTAAGTATGTTTAATATGCATTTTAATTACAGGTAAAATGCTTCTGTTAAACAACTTGACCGTTATTGGGACCTGTTTGTTATCTCCTGGTGAAAAATAAACGCCAATGTGATTGTAGTATATTACTGAAACAGAAAGGTTAGACATCGATGTCGAAAGAACCTAATTTGTATGAATAATTATATTCACATAACATTGAATTTCTCAGATTTATTTATAACTATCTCTTGTGGTTTCCTAGATAAGTGATCTGCTACTTAAACGTAAAAGAACTACCCATATAGAAGAACCTAAAACTTGCACAAGCCAGTGGCCAACAGCTATAAGATTGCCGATTAGATCGGCAATGAGCCTCTGCTGCTTCCAGAGCTTGCGCTAAATATGGCAGAGTTATGTAGTCGAGCTGTCATGCATCATCAGCCTTTGATAGTCCACTGCTGGACCTAGGCCTCCCCTAATACACCCCTTTCCATTGAGGGGTTTGGGTGGACCGACTTTTACATACCATCCGACGCATGGATCATCTTACTTTTCAGACAACTGGGTGATCGGCCAAATTGTCCTAACCACAGAACAACAATGAAAATTTGTTGTGTCCCCGCGAGATTCGAACCCACCTCCGGTTTCTAAGCACACGCCCATACCACTAGGCGACGGAGGCAATCGAGCTGCAAAGAAAATGCTCAAATAGACGCTTCCAGCGACAAGACAGTACATTCGAAGTGGAACATGTAGTAGCCTCGTGAAGATCACCCAGAATGGAATATTGCTACAGGCCAGAGACAGGTTCAACCACAGCTTAGATAGATTGGCATATTGGCTGTCAAAAATTAACAGATCTAATGTACCAAAACTAGATTTTTCTTGCCAGCCTTGAAAGTTCTGGCAGCTTATTTGAACTGAGCGATAACTTTGTTATTAAATTAAGTTCAGTCCTATGCTTTACGTATTACACATTCATAACAGAATTGACATGTGATAATTTTGTATTATTACATAGAATATGAGTTAAAGATGAAGCTCGGAGAGGCTTATATCCGAGAAGTTTCGCTCTTTCAAACGAGATCCAGCTGAAACTCGCTTAAAAGCATCGCAAATCAAGTATATCAATCTCATCATCATCAGCACGTATTGAGTCCACTGCTGGACATGACCTCCCTATACTACACGCCTTCATTTGGGGTTTTTGCCGTATCCTATCCATCTCATCGACCAAACAAATTCGGAGGCTTTTGGTATGCGTCCATGACCAGTTCGAAGGTTCGGCCTGTGGTAATTGTGAATAGCTCGCGCCGATTTCTATCTAACCTGCAGTGGATGAAATGCGTTGCCTTGACCCTAGGAAGTTGCCTCAGACTAGTTTCGCGAGAGCACAAGAAATGTCTTTTGATTAAAACTTCGTTCTTGACAATGACTGGTATGCTAAAAACGTCGTTATCTTTTTGCCAATTTTTCGCCGTTTAAGTCAATGAGTCTTTAGCTTAGATGATTAGTTTGTCGGACTAGCATGGCATATAAATGACACAGTAGGTCAGTTTGCATATTTAGCACTAGAACACACAGGCCGCTTGACGGCACATTATCGACTGTTATTCCTCCGCGAGGGGAGTTGTATACTTATCTTTTTGCCAATTTCTCGTCATTTTAGTCAATGATTCGTAAGCTAAAATGATTAATATGGCAGATTTGCACAACATGTAAATGACAAAGTTGGTCAGTTTGCATATTTAGTACTAGAACATACAGGGCGCTCGACGGCACATTATCGACTGTTATTCCCCCACAAGGGGAGTTGTATACTTATCTTTTTGTCAATTTCTCGTCGTTTTAGTTAGTGATTCGTAAGCTGAAACGATTATTAAGATAGATTTGCACAACATGTAAATTACAAAGTTGGTCAGTTTACATACTTTATGCTTAAAAATACTACAGGCCGCTTAACGGCCTACTACGATTGTTATTCCCCTACGAGGGGAATCGTTATCTTTTTGCCAGTTTTTCGTCGTTTTAGTCAGTGATTCGTAAGCTGAAACCATAAATTTGTCGGACTGGCATGGCATATAAATAAGCAATATTTTAGTTTGCATATTTGTGCTAGGAACACAGGCTAGCTTGACATCACATTATCGACTTGTTCCCTACGAGGGAGTCGTATCTATCCTTTGCAATTAGTCGATGATTCGTTAGCTGAAATGATTAATATGGCCAACTTGCGTGAACATAAATCACTAAATGGTAGTGATTACCACGTGAGGAGTCATATACTTATCCTTTGCCAAAATTTCGTCCTTTTAGTCAATAATTCGTGAGCTGAAACAGTTAAATTGGCTTCTGCTAGCATTAACATAAAACGGATATGTTAGGTTGCATGTCAATGCTGGAACACCATAGCTACTCGGCGGCATATTACTAGTTATTTCTCCAAGAAATGATTTTCCAAATTTGTCAAGCATCGCGGCGCTATAGAGTTTTCTTACGCCATCCGCCTTTTCCAGCGCGTCTGTCCGTCCCATCTCCAGTTTCAGGTCGTGTCGAATTTAATTTGAACGATCTGCTGAGTGGCTTGAAGGAATGTTCACTAAATCTGAAACTGGAATGAAAAAAATCTATAACCTTCTTGGCCAATTTAATTAATAATGTTTACTAAAGGATTATTAATACAAATTAAGAACCTGTAGAATGCAAAAACCATCCTGGCGCATGGGAAAACATTAAATCACTGTTAATTTAAGTTTCTGTAACGCAATGAATAAACAATTGAAAGCAAAAATGCTCACGCAGCTCTGTAAGCTTCGGCAAACAATTGTGTGCAGTTTCAGGTACCGTCTGTTGTATGTGTTCGAGTTTACTTCGAAGTAAGAAAAAAATATTGATGTATGTGAAGGTGAAGTACATATGCCACTGCACGTAAAATTAAGAAGTTCGTGAATGTGCACTACCTCTCACTGGTTATTATTGTACAATGATATGATATAACCATATAAAGATGGTAGTAATCTCTAATCACCATAAATAATTTACCTCGATTGTTTAATTTATACCGACAGTATATCTAATATACAGAAGATATCACCGTCTGTGTTCGTTCACGTAAGTATACGTTATTTATCGAAATAGAATTAAATTTTTTGATTGTATTGGTTCATGAATTGTATACGTTTATAGGCCGAAAAATTTAGACGATTTCAGAACCATTGTAAACTTTTCTACATTAATTGTAATAAATTAAATGTTGAACGGCATTTTCATTATTTTGCCTTATCCAAAATATTTTTTTAATTAGTGCCGTTTTCAGTGCTATTGCCATAAATAAACAAAGGCTACATTTGTACCAAATAAAGTAAATTTTAAAGTACTGTTTCTAAAAGGTTTGCAATATCGAAAGTAGCCAACGTTCCCGTTTGGAATCATTCAAGTAAAGTTTTATTTATGCTGCCAATTCAGTATATTCAGCGTTGGTGGACAGCGTTTACAACTCAAAACAATGTTTACGAATGTTGGCTCACCACCTGTTTACATATTTATAATTAAAATTTTGTAAATCAACTAACAAAAAATAATAAGTAAAACATAAGGCTCAGCTCGAAATCTCATTTAAAAGTTTAAAGTTTGTGTAGAATATTTTTGTAAGAAATTCATAAAGAACCCATTTAATGTGTAATAAAGATTGCTTATATAGACAAATAGTTTTTCTAGTTGTTAATAAAGTATACTAATACAACGCCGGAGATATAAAGCGCATTATTATTTGTCAATTATTGGTAATTCAGCAAACTATAATGTTCAAATAATAACTATGTATTTAGAACATATTTTACCAGTATATGTGATAATTTTGCATAATGTCTATACTTAGGTTCCTATTTATAATAAAGTTTATAAAACTAATTCTGTTTAACAATCTTAAAATCTTTCCTTAATTAATAAAATCTATTTATTTCAATTGTACAATAAATTATTTATCCTTCTTAAAATAGAACGTATTACTTTTAGAATCAAGGAACCGATTAAAAAATAGAATGTGAAATTAATCGGAATAAGTCATCATGTTCGCCACTTCGGACATAGCATTTGTCACGCGTACTACGAGAACTGATATATCCAATTAAGATGTGTCCAGAATATGCTTGCACTGAATGTGTGTCACAATTGAAGTGAAAAATTCAACAACAAGAGTTTAATTTGCAAGAGTTAAATTCCTGACCGACTTCATTCGTTCATTCGGAGCACGGAATGTAACTCAGTACGGATGTTTGTTTAGGTGTTTTGTTTAAATTTACAGTTAAATAGTTTATACGCCGTATATGTTGCAAAAAAAATTATTAATAAATACTGATAATATTTTAATGAATATTTATTAGTTTCATATTTGATAAAAAATAATAATAATTAAAAAAAACAAATCGTAAAAAATTAAAACAGCGGTTTGGTTAAATTGACATCCTTTTCCACTTTATTCAAAAGGTTAGCTTAAACTTAAGAGATAATGAATAACGGGCATATAAAGTTTTAAAGAAAATAAAATTAACATAAGAAATACGTAAGGTTAATGAAAATAAAACGTAACAATACATATAGGCTCACGAAGATCAAAGCACTGGAGACAAGGTTACCTCCAGGAAAGAGAATGTTATTATTCTGGTACTGTAAAATATGTTTTGCGGTGAAACGAAATAAAAGCTCATTTATAAGCTAAATAATAAATCAAAAACAAAGACTAAATGATCTCATTCTGAAATATGATATGCGTAGTGAATACAACCTTTGTCATTTGACGTGTACATATATGTATATCATAAACCCATAAACGTATATTTTACGTATTATGTATTCAATTATATACATTATCAAAGATTGTAAATGTTTCGTATAATCTTTATGGTACGTTAATCGCTGGTTACCGCAAAATTAATAAATGCAGCCTGTGAATATTATTAAAAGCAAGTGCGTCTCAATAGACCTCAAAATTAGTTTGCTTCTACGAATGTAGATTTTCATTTGAATGACATTCAATTAGGGAGTTTACAGAAAAAACTAAATGTTTATTTACGTCAAATTTTAAGAATATTTTTGATATGTGAATGTGCAGTCGTTTAAAAAATAAAAAGTTGCCGTAATAACTTTTATGTCTGAGACGGTACCACCTGGTGCCATTTCACCTAAAACCGATTTGAAAAACAAACAATTGATTTGAAAAAACATGCACTGCTTGTACCTCGTGGTTTTTATGTCCATTTGAATCAAACGTTTAAAATATCGTCCTTTCTTGGATTCTATTTTAAGTATGTACGAAATTTTATCGAAATCGATTCAATAGTTTAGGCATTAAAGAATAACAGACAAACAGATAGACAGATTTACTTTCGCATTTGTAATATTTTGTGGATTATTATTTATGGATGTTGTTTTATCTGTTATTGATAATAAATTCGAGTTTCATGTTCTTTCTGTATGTAACGTTAAAATAACCGTATTTAAATGCGTTCATTATCATACATTACGTCGATATTAGATACGTTTCGTCATCATATCAATCACCGTTATGGTAACGGTACATATAACGTAACTTTTGTCTATCCGTCTGTCTGTCTGTCTAGTTAGCCGATGATAAAGAAAGGAGAAACCTATTTTGATTGAATAAACCAAGATTTTTTTTTATGAAAACTAAATTCGATTGGAGGTAATT
This sequence comes from Lamproptera curius, assembly GCA_029286875.1. Classification (NCBI taxonomy): domain Eukaryota; kingdom Metazoa; phylum Arthropoda; class Insecta; order Lepidoptera; family Papilionidae; genus Lamproptera; species Lamproptera curius. The sequence goes on from JAGSMT010000317.1 coordinate 308,222, forward strand.
GGCAAATTTATATTATTTAATGAAATATTCTTAGAATCTTGATTTTCAAAGATCAAATTGCATTCTAATATTTAGTATTAAAGTATTTTTAACATTTTTTGAATTTGAACTTCAGAATTATTATAAGCAAAATCTTACATAGATTGTAGAAGGAATGATAGAAATGGAATTCATGTCGTAAACAATGCGTAAAGTCTACATATACCTGAAGTATCACGTCTAACGCGCTTCTGACACAAGAAATCTACTCTGCTAAAATGAGCAAAAGATTAATATTTTTCAGTAAACTTTATTATTTTTTAAGTCTAAAAATCACTCTGCTTAAAATGTATTGTGCTGTTATAAAAAGTTTCCCAATTTTCAATTTTATAGCATTGATTTGAGTTCTAACTTTGTCTCGAAAACTCTCCTTTGTTCAGCACAAATTAATTATCTAAGTTTTCCAATGTCAAGCTAAATATCGTAAATATCTATAACTCCGCAGACTCTTAATCTAAATTTAAATTTGAAGTCATGTTGACGAAGTTATATGGTGATATCGTCATCTGATAAGTTTGCAAAGTGAGATAGAAACATTATTATCAAATAGTTGGTCGTAATTTGAGAATCTATCTTGAATTAGGTTTAACTTCAATATCTTTATAATTGAACTCATTTTCACGAAATATTAATAAAGACATAAACTATATAAACCACTGCCTTTAATTCATGACAATTCATCACGTACGGAGTAACTATTTTAACAATAAAATAATCCAGTTTAAGTTCACAAATAGTTATAACACTGAAAAAGATCTTTATTCTACGTACATAAAACGTGTCTCAAACGAAATTTTGATGAATTGAATGCCTTATAAGATATCAAGATTTAAAATGCGGTGGAAGAAAACGCGACGCAATTTCGTACAGTGTAGCACGTTGTTACTACTGCTTATAATAGCGTAAAATAGTTATACGCTGTTAGAAGTCGGTCACAATTTTTTAAATATTATAATCACTTATAATCAAAATTATTTAATTTTTGCAAAACTTATGTAACATAACTAAATAAAAATAACCAACTTTAAACAGTATATCTTCTATTTTACGCAATGTAAGCCATGACCATAAGCCCTCTGCAAAAAACTAGCCGGTGGCGGTGAAGTGACAAATCCAATTAAAATCACAGGCAATCGCACGGAACGCTTTTGTTCGTAGATAGAATTTAAAAACTACACTCTGCGCCAACAGTAACTAACTCACAATATATATTTTTGACTTCAAGGTATTTATTACCTATGAGAATAGAAATTTAGAGCATATCGAGAACCTTATAACGAATTCCTTGAAACTAATAGCGTTCATAGTGGACATTGATCGGTTGGCAATTTAACTTGTAAAGAAAATTTTAAGTTGTTTTCTTAGATATTAAATCGCATACGCGCTGGATGTTTCACTTTTAATAAAGTGTTTAATAAAATAGAATATAACACTTACAGTTTTATTTGAGTACTATTAAAAAAAATACTTATGCGATTCTCATGCGTCAAAGTACCGGAAACAAGGTCGACTCCGGTAAAGCGGCTATCATTAGTACGGGTCCGTGTAATATGTTTGCGTGGCGGTATTCGTAAGAACGAAATTAAAAGCTCATTCATTAAGCTAAAAAACTAAAATAATAAATAAAACCGCTTCAAATTCCGTTACGTATTCTTAAAGATTGAAGCATGAATTACATAATAATATCTAGTTGTTATTTTCTGTATTGTTGTTAGTATTTGTATTGGAATATTTTAAATACAATTACCATTCTTACTATCATTCCTTCCAGTAGCATTATTTGTTCATACAAAACATAATCTAAACGCCTTTTAACTCCACCATTTAAGAAACTAGAACTGCCTCTGTAGCCTAGTGGTATGGGCGTGTGCTAGAAACCGGAGGTCGGGTTCAAATCCTGCGAGGACGCAACAAATTTTCATTGTTGTTTCCTGAGTTGAGTTAGGACAATTTGGCGATCACCCATTGTCTGAAAAGTAAGATGATCCATGCGTCGAGATGGGCATGTAAAAGTCAGTCCACCTACCAACCGCATTGGACCAGCGTGGTGGGATACGGTCCAAACCCTAATACACCCCGTATTAGGGAGGCTTAGTCAGCAGTGGACTAACAAAGGCTGATGACGACGACGACGACGATTTAGAAAACAAATTTCGTTTCTTTCACAATATCATTCCGTATTGTGTTTTGTAGAGTGTAATTTTACGGCGACTTTTTCATATCTGGCAATTCCTGCACTGAAACGATATAAGTCAGTTGAAAACTTTGACCCTATTCTTGCTGTGTAGTATATTGTCACTGACACATAGATAATAGGATTAATATTGTACGCGATGAAGTTTAAATTGAACACCACCGTCTTCCGGTTTTAAAGGCAGCCAGCGGAATTACTGTATATTGATACAGTAATCTTCCGTACACTGTGTATTGTATGTCCTAAAGCAATGCTTTTAGGGCTTTTGTTGAATCAACAAAAAATAATCATGACATAAGAATATTTTTATGATAACTTAAGTATTTCTTAGCTTATTCTTTAGCCGACTTTGATATTTCTATTAATTAAAGTAAACATTTAGAATCCTTACCGTTTCATATTTGAATTGCAATTTTTTATATATTCTGCACATTGAGTTATTATATTTTTAGCGCTTGTCTTCTTATATTTATAATAAATATGAGTTTCCTTTACGTTGCTGTTTTAATTTTATTAGAAAAAATCAAAATATCTACTCACTTTTATCTCATTGAATAAGAATACGAAAAGTGATTCTGGAGCCGTGTTTTGTGAAAAGGATATTATTTATATATACAGAAGTAGAATTTTGTCCATTGGTGCAAGTTTCAATTAACTTTCTAATCAGGCGTTAGAGACACTTCAAATAAGTTTGACCAATCGTCTCTTTAAAACCTTCCTGAGAACTTTTTACTGTATTATTACAAGTATGAGAAAGATCCATATGGTATATTCTATGTTGTATTCGTATTACATTTTTGCATGTAAAAAAATAATTTACTATTCTACTACGCAATCTTTTCCATCTTCCCAGTTAGAAATATAGTAGGTTCTGGCATAACATAATTTATGGTTATAAACCTGTACAATAGCCCATATCGTTGAGTATTCATAAAGGAGAGAAATATTTAGACACGCAGGTAAATAGCTTATTCCTCAATTTGATCCATTAAACCACCAATACGAAAACAAGTTATATTTACATTGAACTTTAGACTATTCATGCTTAAAAGGATTATACGCAGGTTAAATTACATCCATTTTAATGTTGAACAATTTAATATTTATTCTTAAACTCACTCAAATAACACTTAGAATTGAAGTTAAGAAGTTTATTGTTAAACTATGAAAACGTAAAACATACCAGAGTTAGTACATGTATTTAGAAAGATTCAAATATGTAGGTAGTCAAATTTCGAGCACTAAATTATGTTTTAAAAACTAAAATAAAACTAAATGCCGATATTGAGGCTTAAACTAACTTAACAATATAAGGTGTTGCCGATATGGAGGCACTAATATTAATGACTTAAAATTAATTCACAATTAATCAATGGCCTGATTAGCCTGGGAACGCTTATTCCAGATTTTCTCAGAGAAGTAACATTAACGCTTACTATGCTTCTACGGTTGAGGACTGTGAGATAGGCTCAAATGTCTTTATTGCGAAATTGCTGAACAAGCCTCTCTAGTCCAATACAGAAGGGTGAGGGGATCATAACCTCCCTCCCTAAGAGAGAAATTATCGAATTCGCTACTTTTAGCATATTCCGATGATTTCGTGCAGAAGATCTATAATTTTTAAAATCTACATCTAAACACATAACATAGAAACATCAAGAGCATTAGATTACAAAACATAAAGTACTATAGGCTAAGACTGAATTTAGGATCTGTCTTTGATGATATAACACTGTCAAACACTTCACTATTTTCAATGCATATGACATGAATTTATGTCGTCAAATTAATTTCACGCATGTTAACTGTACTGCGCTAGATAGGTTGTATTCGAGTGCAGCGAGGGTAGATTGATGACCGGAATTGGTGACACCCAGCTCCCTTTCTGTGATAGACCCGGTGATGCCGAATCAGAATTCCGTTGATGTCTAGGTCACAGGCTCGTCGACAGTGATAAGATACTCCCAAATACCGAATATTTGGTTAAACTTCAGTCATTGTTTGGTTATTGTTGTTCTTAATTTGGTGAAGAGATCCAATTGTCGGTATTTATTTCTGGACCTTGACGTCTTCAATATGAATAGGATGCTGTTTTGCAATCACGTAAGATTATTAGCGAACTTCATTAGACTGTTTCTCGCAAAGTTTGTCCCGGATATAAAACTCGGTTATCCTCAGTACACAGGAACTGATTCAGCGTGCGAGCGGACGACATGGAGCTATGACCGGCAGGTACTTTTCACCTTTGCCAACAGGTATGGAAATTTGGGAAATACGGCATAGGGTTGTGTTTTTAGGCTCAGCAAAATAGGTAAGGAATACATTTTCAAATAATTGTATGTGCAATTATCCGTAAGTGGAACTTCCATTATAAACGTGATCTGGTTTTCTTAATATAAGATTTGACAGAAATTGTTTCTTCCAATTTAACTAAATTTGATTCGTTAGGTTCTATACACAATTTTCCGGATTGAGATATAAGTTTTAAATGGTATAATAATTCGGTAGAATTTACAATGATTGGTGTAAATAGAACTCTTACTAAATGCTAGAGCTGTCTCTATTTCACTTAGATGAGTGAATATTGTGAAAACTACTCATATAATAATGTCTATATAAACCTAATATGTATGAGGATGATAACCGATTACATCTTTATTTACCAATTCGCCTAAGGCTTTCAACTTTCTTTAAACTGTTCAAGTATTATGCCATTTTTGCTCATAAGTTCGGTAGTGTTTATGAAACTGTCTAACATTTTGGATACAATGTATTTTTTAGACACAACTACTTGGTCATGACTTATCTTAGAAGTTAATCTATCGTATTTAAGAGCGTCATCGTGATCTAAGTTACCCGATTACAATCTTTATAATGGATCCTAGTGGATTTATGAGACCTCTTTGTAACGTCTGGTATTAGTTGATGATATTTATCTGACAGTAATATCACGCAGATGTTGTACGTGTCTAACATGCCAATAGAATCCTGAGGATAAGGTTGTCTAAGATTCATTAGTTTTTGAAATTCGGAAAATTTTGACATTAATAATTCAAATCATCGTAGATTTTTGTAAGCTAAGAGTCTTAATGATAGTCCAGCTGTCTGTTTGTACATACGCTTGGCCCTCCTTAACGGTAGGAGTCCTGGTTTCCTTCAAGTAATTGATTTGGAGAGCGACTGTTGTCGCTGCTACATGTCAGAATACACCACCTGTGGAGGCGTTTAATATTTTAATGGGGACTTTTATCTTTCTTTCGGTAATTACTTTAATTGGGATCACATTACGTTTAGTCTCACCCACAACCTTCGCTTTCTTATATCTTGGTTTATCTTTGCTCTTACGCTTATTAATATCTTTAACAAAAACTGTTTTTCCTATTGGTAGTTCAACATCGTTTTCCCCTCCTTGCTTTTGCCTAACCCTTTCTTTATTAGCTGCCATCTTTTCCGCCAGCTGCGTGTATAGAAATTTAGTACGCTTTTCATGATCTTTAACTAGCTGTTGGGTATACGCTTTTTCAAATTCTGTGCTGAATGGATTTTCGGAATCTGTGGCCAAACACTACCTCAAAAGGAGTTAAACCGGTAGCTGAGTGAACAGATGGGTTATATGCCATTATGGAATATGTCATAACGGACGATGCGTCAGTGCACTTTGCTCGTACTTAGAAGTCTATATATTCTGTAATGGTTGAATGAAAGCGTTCTATTAAACCCATAGAATTTGGATTATTTATTGTTCTACATGACGGTCTATTTTATGCATTGAAAGGAATTCTTTCATGAGCTGATTGTTGAATTCCTTGCTGGGTCGGAACTGATTCTTTTTGGGATGCTGTAGAATGAAAAATATTTTATCAGTGCTCGAATAACTTCGGCGTGGATTTGTTGGAAATCTCAATTGCTTGTCCTAGTTTACTAAATGCGTCTATTAGTGTTAGATAGTATTTTCCTTCTATTGAAAACAAATCTATAAAAGTTCTTGAAAGAGTGCATCTTGAGTCTGCGTTAATTGTAAAATTGGTTTAAGTGGTTTCCTGTCGTATTTCATTGATCGACAAGCATCACAAGCATTTATGACAAGCAACTGTTTCCTCCATTTTTCCAACAATAATTTCTTCGTAGTTTGACCAAAGTTTCTTTTATACCCCGGTGGCATGTTTTTCCCTGGTGATATTGCAAAACAATTTGTCTTTGCTCACTTTCATTATCCACTTTTACACGACTCGTTCTGTACATTCATATAGTCGTACCATTTCCTTTTAAATAATCCTAGGACTAACTTACTAAACTGTTTTCGATGTACTTCTTCTTCAAAATAAATAAAATATCTAATTTTTGGTCTAATGTATTCTTTCAATAAATTTTTTATTAATTCGGTGTTGTTTATTGGCAAAAATACTTCTAAAATTTTATGTTTTTCTCTCGATAGGTCTCTTACTTGCATCTCATTTTTTAACCATGAAAATACAAGTATTTGGTTTGGCTTGTTATCTATGGCTTCGTGCAAGATAGGGAATCCTGTGCCTTCTAAACTAAGCGGCTGAGTGTACGGTTTGCGATTTACTAGCTTTCGGATTGACACTAAACTGGTTCTTCAATAGGAAGGCCCAAGATTGATGTTGTCCTTTCTGATGAATTATCAGAAATCGTAATGGGTGACTTTGTGCTATCATTATCTGAGTCAATAGTGGACAATTCTTCCTTTTTTTCTAAATTTACAATCATGGAGTCTGCGTCCTCGTCATCCGAATCTAAAGCATTAAGTTTTATCCTGCTGAGTGCATCGGCGTTGGTATTTTGTTTACCGTTTTTATATATTATTTCGAAGTCAAAATCTTGTAATCTCAATTTCCAACGAGTTAATTTGCTGTTCGGGTCTTTTAACGAATTGAGCCATGCCAGTGGTCGGTGGTCTGTGTATATATAAAACTTGCGTCCATATAGGTATGGGCGGAAATGTTTAGTAGCCCATATTATAGCGAGTAATTCACGCTCTATTGTGCTGTAGCGGCTTTCGGTATCGCTTAAGGTGCGACTTGCGTACGCTATAGGCTTGTCGCTACCGACTTGGCCTTGGGATAGAACTGCACCTAGCGCTACATTTGAGGCATCTGTCGTTAGTATGAATGGTTTTTCAAAATCGGGATACTGTAAGAGAGGGGCGTGAGTCAATAATTCCTTACATTTGTTAAAGGCATCAATATACTTCTGGTCTATAATGATCTTATTCCTTTTCTTTAGACAAGATGTCAGAGGTTGAGTTATTTTGCAAAATCGGAATAAACGCCTGGTAATAACCAACGAGCCAAGGAAGCTTTTGATCTCCGTTGTTGTTTTGGTATAGGAAAGTTTAACACAGCGTTTATTTTGTCATCATTTGGTTTAGTCCATCTTTGGTGATCGTATGACCAGATAGAGAACTTCTTTGCAAGAATTCTGATTTGTCTAATTGTACCTTCAAATTAGTTTGCCGGAGCCTGTCAAATACGAGTCGTAATTTTTGTATATGTTCCTGTAGGCTACTAGAGAATATAATGACGTCGTCTAAGTATACCATGCAGTGTAGGCCGATTAATCCTCGCAGGACGTTATCCATGGTTCGCTGGAAGGTAGCTGGGGCTGTCTTTAATCCAAAAGGCATTCTGAGGAACTGGAAATGGCCAGATTGTGTGCTGAATGCTGTCTTTTGTCTATCCTCTTCTTGGACTTCAATCTGGTAGCCACTGGCTAAATCTATCGTTGTAAAATAAACGCTTTTCCCCAACTTATCGAACAAATCGTTAATATTCGGTAGCGGGTACTTATCGTCGATGGTGATGTCGTTGAGCCTTCTATAGTCGATGACCATGCGCCATTTAACTTCACCGGAGGCATCCATCTTTTTGGGCACAAGATGAACAGGCGCATTCCATGGAGAATGGGATTCTTCGATTACATTGTCTTGTAATAATTTTTCAACTTGTTTGTTTATTTCAGTCGTTTGAGTTGGTGCCTGTCTGTAGCGTTTTACGTAAATCGGATCTTCATTTTTGTTCTAATTTTGTGTTTCACTTGATTAGTGAAACTAAGAGGTAACTGATCACAATGAAATATGTCTTTATATTCCTTCATAATTTTACAATATAACCTCGTTCTTCCTCATTAGTGGCTTAATCTAATTTTTCAGGTTTTCGTTTAACAATTGTTCGATTTGTAAATTGTCGCTTGTTGTACTCTCGTGGGTAAAATTTAAATTTTCGTCTGGCTCGTGATGTTGAATAACCTTCAGGGGATTTCTTACAGTTAATTTGATTTGCTTCTCCGATGCGTTTTGGATAACCGTCGAAGCGTACCCATTTGTGCAATTAACTAATGCACTAGGCATTCGCACGCCCGGTCCAAATTCTCTATAGTCCATTAAAGCTTCGCCAGAATCTGATCGATGGGAGCTTAACCCGATGTTCCGTTCGCGGTTGTAATTCAATAGTATAGTCCAGGTTCTTATTTATTAGGTATGCACGCAGTTTTCGTCCTTAATACTTGGTGCTTTGGGGTCGATTACTGCTTCAAGTTTTTAGAAGGTCATTCCTATGAGACCATCGTACCGTTTATCGACGTCAAAACGTAGAATTTATTCCATTGTTGCTATTAAATGTGGGCATAAGTGGAGCTTCCACTTCATTATATGGAAACTGAGGCGTGAGTGCTGACAACCTTAAAGGGTTCTGGTTTGATGTGGTTCGCAAAATAATCATATGCTTTTGCGGGCTTAGAAAAGATCGCGTACTGCCCGTATCTAGCATCATTTTCGCATCGATTTCTGTTATGTATATAAGGCAATTTAAGTGTTGGATCACAATTTATTTCTATTTCTTCTGGTCAATCGAGGCCGGTGTCGGAAAATTTTCATCTTGCCCTAAATCTGATCGTGGTGTTTCGTGCAAAACATCTTCGTACGCAGTAATATTCACCAACGGGACAATCTTCCATATCGCCTCTTGTTCTGGTTCGAGAGGTATTCATTGTAACATTGGTCTTCCTCTGTGAGCTCATTTTAAGCAAAAACTTGCGAGGCGTCAGAGGTGCTGTCCTCATGGTTACATCGGATGATTGTAATTGCGGTTTTTGTACTTGGGGTGTCTATAACCAAAGTTCGGAGGAGCAATGGGGAAATTCGGTTTGTAACCCGTTGGTTGATGATTGGTGTTGGTTTTGTGGACGATAGCCTAGCTGTGGGTTAATGCCAAATTGCGGTCGATATCCTTGCTGTGGGTTAGATCAAATTGCGGCGTGCGATTTCCAAATTGATTTTGGTTACCAAATTGTGTCGCACGATATCCGAGTTGGGGTCGATAACCAACGTTCTGTGGCATGGTTTGTGCAGGCATTTTATATGGCTGTGGTAGGAAATTTAACCTTTGTGGTATGTTCTGAGGTACATAGGATGTTTTAAATCCACCTTGCTGTGGCCCTATACCAAATTTAAATCCTTGCCCTTGAGGTACAGGAACCATCGGTTTTGAGGCAGTTCCGGTATTATACATTTTATTTCTCATGTTGTATTGGTCTTGGAAATTTATTTCCTCGAGCACAACACCTAAGGCAGCTTCTAAGGTGGAAGGTGATTTTAGACGCACTATACGAATTAAATTCTCCGGCAAGTTGTAAAGAAACACATTTAGCGAAGTATTATTATAAATAATTGTTTTTGCCCGTTTTAAATCCGCGTCGTCTGAAACATTGACCTTGGAGATAAGGAGTGACCTTACTGTCTGTATCCTATTGCAAAAGTCTAAATAGCTTTCGGCCGGTTTTATTTTCATTGATTCTAATTCAATATTTATGCATTGCTCTGTTCTAGGGTCCCCAAAATGTTGTATAAGTAAACTCCTAAGATCTGACCAAGAAGAAATGTTCGACGTTCTGATAACAAGGCGGCAGCTTCGTCCTTTAAACGACTTGTTATCGAATGGTACACGTATAAATTTTGATGCTCAGACCTCTATATCTTTCGATCACATATTCACTTTTTCTAGGAATAAGTTTTAACTGTCTCTATCCCCGCCGAATACCGGAATTAAGTTTAAAATTCTCGTGGGATGGCTACTAATTCCTCGTCACACATTTTTTTCAGCTTATTATTGTCCAAAAGAAAATACAGAAATATCAGACTGAATGATAATGCAATAACGATAACGAAAGAACACTAGTACTGAATGTAAAATCTCTAATATATAACGCTTAACAATACTCTCTAAACTATATTGTTTTCTTAATATTATTATATTTAATAATATAAAAAAATATTTTGTTTTACAAGTGCGTGACTTAAAAATTACAATTAATATTTAAAATGTTGAAACATAATAATTATTTAAACACGATACTAAAATATTATAATAATACAATCTTTGCTTAGGTTTGATAAGACAACCAGATTACGTTATACAAGAAAGAGTTTCGATCCCACATATAACAATTAATTAAATTTATAGTGCAAGGCGTTCAGAGGAAGGAGAGGGATGGCAAAAGTAGTACTCACCAGCCGATCACGTTCATCCTCAGCTCGTCCCGTTTGACGAATTTTTGTTGGTTCTGGATTTCTTGAAATACGGCTATTCGCTGGTTTCCGATTTGAGGGGCAACTTATCGCACCGCTAATTCGAAGAACTACCGGCTGCGCCAGTCAAATTTCGGGAGCACTAAATTTGTTTTAAAACTAAAATAAAACTAAATGCCGATATTGAGGCTTAAACTAACTTAACAATATAAGGTGTTGCCGATATGGAGGCACAATATTAATGACTTAAAATTAATTCACAATTAATAATGCAGCGTCATTGCCTGGGAACGTTATTCAGATTTCTCAGAGAAGTAACATTAACGCTTACTATGCTTTCTCACGGTTGAGGACTGTGAGATAGGCTCAAATGTCTATATTGCGAAATTGCTGAACAAGCCCTCTCTAGTCCAATACAGAAGGGTGAGGGGGATACATAACTAGGTACATATTCCAGTAATGTAACCAAAACCGGACTGATCTTCAAATACAAATGTATAATATATTATTTGTAGATTAGTTGTTACATATAAACTTTCTTATTCTTTGACATTTCTCTAGTTTAACATGTACAATATTGTATGGTCTAAAATATGTTTTATTAATCACCCTCAGTTAAATTACATAAATATTCAAAGTAGTCTTTGTGTCACAAATAGTTGAGCAAAACGAAATTATATAATTCAAAAACACAACATTTATTCAAAAGTATTACTTACTGAACAGCTGCAAGTTAATTATTGACTAAAGAACACTGAGCCTACTCAATGACAATGCAGCGAACCACAATTAAGTGGCTTTCAGTAAGAACTTCAAATTGTGTTTAGTCGAATGTCTCCAAAGTCCATATGGTAAAGCTTGAAACTATGTCTCTGTTTAATGACTTTAGTTAAACCTTTCCGATTTTTAGCTTGTATTACAATTAACTAAAAAATTGTATTTGAAGAAATAAAGAATACTAGCAACTTCTTTTGAATTTTCAAATATTTAAATTTTAAAATACCATATTTAATAACAAAATAAAATAACACAGCACTTACTGGCTTTAATTTTAAAGCTTTACTAAATTATACTTAAATTAAATGAAATATAAACAAATATTCAATAAATCAATATTGACAAATATGAATGAAATATGTGTTAAAACGTTATTAAAAGTTTAGAAATATTTTCATCTTGTTCGTGTAATGATAAGCATTTATTTCAGGATATAAATAACATTTTAAACCTACTTGAAGTCTGCTCTGAAGCTCTCTGCTCGTGAAAATAAACTTGGGAACTGTTAACGTCCTAACGTTTAGTTTAAAAATATTACTTTGACTGTAATACAGTAAAAACTGTAATCTATGCTTAAGAAAATTACAAAGCTTTTGCATTGATCTTGCTGTAACACGTGAGTCATTAAATTATGAAACGGTATTATTATTGGTTAGGATCACCGATTGTCTAAAAGTAAGATGATTCGTGCGTCGGATGGGCATTTAAAGTCGGTACCACAAACCCGCAATGACATGGACGTGTGGGATACGGTCTAAAGACCCCTAATGAAAGAGTCATACATTAGGGAAGCCTAGGTCCAGCAGTAGACTAACACAGACTGATAATGTATGATTTGACAATACATTTGACATATACTTAACAAAAATCATGTGTCCTCCAGTTTTAAATTTCTATCTCATTAGAATACAAACTCGTAGGATATCAATCAATGTGTGCCTCGTGGCCTGGAACTTTACGGCGCAATTCTGTCCTTCGCTAGCATTTCGTTATTTCGTCACATAAGCAGTGTAATTAAGTTAAAAGCATTGGTTTCATTGTATACATTTTATTTATCTCTGATTGGTGATAAATATTAAATATGAGCTTCAACAAGATTAATAAAACGGGAAGTTCTATTCAATAAAATAAATAATTCATGATATCTTTGGCACGACTTTGTTTATTGAGTTGTGATTTTTTTTTTTGTAAAATATTTAGCAAATCCTTTTCTTTTTAACACTTTGAGTTTATGATTTTTCAGACTTTGACTTTTTGCTTACTATGAATAAACACTAGAATAACATATAATTCTCCTAGAATAACCTTTCCTTGGCAATTAACCAATAAAAATAAGTCATTCGTTTGACCCGTTCAAACTGCGGGTAATGGGATTGCTATCTTACATTAGGAGCACAAAAACGAGTAAGGAATTAGTACAAAAATATAAACATATAACTAGCTGACCCCGCAAATGCTGTTTTGCCATGTAAATAATTTGATACGATAAATAATTCCATAAACAGGTAGACACTTAGAGCGGCTAACTTATCAAGTGATAATAATTGATTTTATCGAGCGGAATAAAAATGATGAACTAAATAAAATGAATATGAAAAAGCAGGGGCTGGTTAAATTAAAATGAAAATTAAGAGTTGTTTGTGCTTTAAAATACCACATAATAATAAAAGTATTAATTCGAAGTAGTCGAAAAAATTAAAAAAGGGGCGATTCTAGGACTTATTGAGTATGCATAAAAAAATCCGTAAGAATCCGTCAAGGGGAGAAAGGGACCGAACATTTTAACACATTCTATGCTAGTCTATTATTAAGATATCGGATTTATATATTTTACAGGATATTTAAATTTTGCTGCAGCAGATGATATAAAGAATGCAAATTTTCTATTAATTTTCTTTGTCTTACTTTAACAACGTTTATGATTATCATATGTACATTTTTTTCATATGCTAAAACTTGCTAATATTCGAAAATAGAATACAAACTATGAAATTAACCTATTCCTTGTTTTATAGCAACAAACGCGTGAAAAAATCTTCATTCAATCCGTTTTCATTTAAAAAAGAAACGAGCTTGCTTTTAGGAAATTTATTTGTAAATTCACACACGCAAAAACTGAACGATTTATTTTAGTAAATGTACAATAAAAGAGCTTTTTGTTTCATTTCCACTCCAACTCTACAAAAACTCCAAAATATCAATAAGTTTCAATATTTGTATGAATTATTTATTCAAACAAGAATTTGCAACGAATGTATTTAAAATAGATTTTAAATTTCCTGTACGGGATATATAACTATAATTGTTTAACATTTTAGTAAGGTCAACCTAATTTAAGAAATACAATAATGTAGAACATTGTTTTTTTCTACCTATGAAGGTTTAACCAACGATATTATTTTGGAATAAAAACAAACAATTGCTAATTAATTTAAAAGGGACACATTGCAGCCAATTCCTAGAAAAAAAATGAAAATATGAGAGCTAGAGCAAATAAACAAAGTAACGTAAATAAATAAAATATTTAAATAGGTAAACCTTAAAAAATATTTTCTGGACTATGCAAAAAGTTTGTTCATAGACTATTAAATGTTAAATTATATTGTTGCTTCAGAAAAATAATGCGGAAAAAAATTGATATTTGCAAACTCAGTGAAAACGGCGCTGAGAATTATATTCTTTCATCTATGAAAGTAGGAAGCATTGCAAATATCGTTAGCTCTGAAAGCTACTATATAAATTTAGAAATGGCGCTGGATCTAAATTTCATTCACGAGCCGAACGATTATATTTTATGAAGATATGTATATGTCAATAAATGCATCACAAAGTATCTTAAAATTAAACTTATTACTATCAATTATTTTTTTCTTAAAAATCTTACAGTAGATAATCGTAGTAGATAATCGTATCGAAATATTTTCTTACTCAATTCACGTATGTAGTAAAGCACGTTCCATGCTTGCGTTAATTCTTCGTTTATCATTAGCGGTTTACTGGTTTTTTAAAGAAAAAAACGTGGATAAGGATATCGCGAATCGGATAACTTAAAATTTATCATTTCATAGGGCTTATTTATATTCAGTTCGTATCACGTGAATCAAAAGGGGAATATGTTTCACTGCCATAGTCTCAAGGGATACGTCTTTTCGACTCTAATAGTAATATTTATTGGCTTATGTCCCTCATCTCACGGGCACAAGCTAGCAGGTGATCACTAGATATTGTACTAGCCATCTTATAAGTGATAAATTTAAATAATTAGGTCACCCAGGAATCCAACCAAAGCTTTATTTTATTGAGCGCCAAACAACAACAATAAGCTTAGAGTTCTATTCATCATCATCAGCCTGTGATAGTCCACTGCTGTACATAGGCCTCCCCTAGTACACCGCTACCCATTAGGGGGTTTTTGGACCGTGTCCCACCACGCTGGTCCAATGGGTTGGTGGGTGGACTGACATTTACATGCCCATCCGACGCATGGATCATCTTATTTTCAGACAATTGGGGATCATACGCACACGCCCATACCAATAGGGTACGGAGGCAGAGTTCCTATTATTGAACATATTAGTTTTTGTCCGGCTTAGACGAACACTTAAGAATATTGAATAAAAAGACTTTTACGAATTTTATGAATATTACTTTTAATTAAGGACCATGGTGAAGAACATATAGCTGACATTAAACAGAAAAGACCTAACACTGCAGGTGTGACCACCCAAATCATTAACAACAAACCATTACATAAGATTGATCGACCACAAATCCGGCTAAAGAACACCATTACTCCAAGGAGACCGTGAGGCTATTGAGATTGAAACATCCATATTTCAATATAGAAGATGGTAGGTTTTATCACCCGTTTGGACCCCATAATTAAGAAATTAAAATTAAAACCCAAGCATAATACCACTGCCGGCAGTAACGATTAAATAAGTTCACTTTGCATAGGTCGGAGTACAGACTAAACATATTTTATAACAATCAAGATCTGAAACCTCGCATTAGCACTGGCAACAAGACGCATGACATCTCAGTATACCCCTTGACCACGTCCGCTTGAAAGTGTTCGAAACGTCAGGACGGGAGACAAGGGAGACCAAACGTCCGGGTTAGGTTGAGGGCGAGACAAACCAGCGGACGATGGTGGTGTTCGAAGCACCGCTTCCACATTTTAACCAGAAGGTCCATCACGGAGTCTCCGCCACCTTAACCGCAAGAGGCAACTGATATCATTCCGTTTGCAGAAACGACTATCGACCCCACATGTTCCGTCACCTAATGATCCAGATCCAGAGCAGATTACAAAGCGAACTCGCTGGATGTGATCGCACAACTTAGTATTGAAAAGAGCGGAACAGCCGGATAACATGCCGCATAGTTTCCTAGCAGATGACACAGGCCGAAAACGTTCGGGATGCCATCTCTATGATGATCTTTAGAGTTGTTATCAAACCTGATCCAGTTCACAGGCGAACCCACGAATTCCAAGAGATTCACAAAACATAGTGTTTATAGTATTATTAAAAAATTTTTAGTTGTGTATATTATAATTCTTATTGTCATAGAAAATATTTTCATCTCATCATCATAGCCTGTGGATAGTCCACTGCTGGGACATAGGCCTCCCTAATACACTCCACCCATTAGGGTTTTGGACCATATCCCACACGTTGGCACCATCGGTGTGGGGTGGATGACGTTTACATGCCCATCCGACGATGGATCATCATTACTTTTCAGACAATTGGTGATGCCAAATTACCCAACCAACCAGGGAAAACAATAAAATTTGTTGAGTCCCCACAGGATTCGAACCCACGACCTTCGGTTTCTAAAGCACACGGCCATACCACTAGGCTACGGAGGCAGTAAATATTTCATTGACACATATCGTATTTGAATTACTATGGATAATATGGTACATATTTGTGACTGCTTAATTTAAGTTCTTACGTAAAAGACAAAGTCTTGAAATATTTTTTGGCACGTTATAGACATTCGGACAACTATTGGCAGTTAAAACTACGCTCCCTAAAATCTTTATGTTATCTGCTTTGAAGATACTACATTAATAAGTTTACGTCTGATATTTGTTAGCATTTAATAGACCTGACCTCATTTAAAGCATTTGATTACACCTCTCCGTTGTTCCATGTTATAAAATGGCATTTAAGATAAATTACTAATTAATGTTTGCACTTTACTGTTTCACCGGATAAATATTCACGAAAATAATTAACATTTTGGCTAGATAACTGTAAGGTCTTTTGATCGGCCCAAAATACCCTAATCAACTAGGAAACAGCAATGAAAATTTGTTGAGTCCCCGCAGGATTCGACCTACCAACTCCGGTTTTTAAAGCATACGCCGTCACCACTAGGCTACGCAGGCAGTTAGGACCTTATATTTGCTCAAATGTTAGTGCTCTATAAGACTATTTATATTGCTCTATTTCGAAGCTCTATATAAATTGAAAGCTCCAATGGACTCTATTTGAAAAATTTTCAGCTCATTAAGAGCTGCTCATCCTTTGAATGACTAACGCTGTCAATGCACGCTAATTCAAGTAGTCTTTCTTATTTAGTTTGTGAAATCTGAAAAACTTTAACTAGAGAGAATTTTTATTTACCGTTAGAATTTATACTTATCGCTTTTCAAATTAAGTAATTATAAGCACTTGCTTTTAATTGTGGAGTTCAATTTGGAAACAAATGTAAGCATATGTTATGGTGTTTTTATAAGAAAAACTATTTTTTCAAACAATTTGGTTTTTTAACCGACTTCAAAAAAAGGAGGAGGTTCTCAATTCGTCTGTATTTTTTTTATGTTTGTTACCTCAGAACTTTCGCCTGGGTGAACGGATTTGGATTTTTTATTTTTATGTGAAAGCTGGTGATTTCCGTTTGGTCCTATAGCAATTTGGTCCAGTTCTGATAGAGGCATCCATGAAAATTTGAATAAGTCTGAAATTTACATTACTCGGTTCTCAACTAATGGACAATTAATAGCTTAATATCACGCCAATCGATTTGAAGTGAGTCGATCTTTCGTTATGTTGCTTTAGAAAAATATACTAGCAGACCCGGCCACGCGTTGCTGTGGCTAAACAGTAGGAGAACATCAGTCACGGGGACCACCATGCTTTTTACATAGATGGAATTTGTAAAAAAATTACCTCCATGACAGTTTTTCTACCACTATAACCTTATAGTACAATGAAATTATTTACGAACCAAGACGGAAATGTTGAAGTTGGTACACAAATTCACGGGATAGTGATTTGAAGGGAAGGACGGTGAACACGATTTATTAAAATTTTCTTACAATTTATATTAAGCAGAAATCAATACAGAATTAATTTAAAATTTATTATTTCTATTTAATTTTGTAACGGGTATATACATATTATGTTACAAAGTTTTTAGTCATAAACATATGACATTTAAACTTATGAATGAGGTAGTTAAGGCAGATAGTCTTAAATCTTTAACAGCTATATTTATTATTTTAAATACTTCTATTTAAATTTAATTTAGCACTAATCGGTGCTTAATATTTTTGGTTAACCTGTCTTTACCTAACACAAATAGATTCGACGGTTTCCCAACACGTGAACATGCAACATATCGTTGCCCATTGGAAAACACAGATTTTCCAAATCTAATTCACAAATGGACATTGTTTGACCTTGAGACTTTTTCATTGACCTGGCAAAAGCTAAACGAATTGGAAACTGTAGCCGCTTGAAAGGTATGGTAGAATCGGACGGTATCATTAGAATGCGAGGCAATAGGACCACTTTTCCTTTAAACTTCCCAGTTAAAATGGTTCATCGTCATCATCAGCCTGTGATAGTCCACTGCTGGACATAGGCCTTCCCTAATACACCCCAATCCATCAGGGGGTTTTTGGACCGTATCCCTATCCGTATCTAAAATGGTTGCTTCAATAATATTTCCGGTGATCTTTTTGATGATCAAACGTGTACCGTTGCATAATTGAGTTGGATTTAAATTACGTAGGAGAATAATTGGGGAACCAACCTTTAATTGAAGATTGTGGGGTGGCATTCCAGGTATATCTATATTTCAAAAATTCAGTTGCAAAATTTACACTTTCATTTTCATCAGTATCGATTGATTTAAAAGACATCAGATCGCCTGGTAACAACTGTTGTATCTGGAAGTTAATTTCGTCAACATCAACATTTTTGGCTGCCAAAATCGCCCGATGACTGAGCCAGTTATCATTCAAGTAATTATTCTGTATATCCAGCAAAATACTCTGCATCAATTCATTTTTGTATTTGGTTGCAGTTCTATTTTACCGTTCCCAATATCTACTAATTGCTCGGAAAATATTTGCGCTGAACTTTCATTTTACGACTGAACTCGCATGTTTTAGGTCAATCGAAGTGTTTCAACACTTTGCCATAAGAATGATTGTATCAAACATGCATTAATCTCATCCGCGAAAGTTGAGCGAGGTATAATAAGTAAGGTCTGACGTGAATCACCAGACAAAAGTAAGATAGTGCCACCGAAAAGTTTATTATTGCTATTTAAATCCTGCATAGTTCTTTGCAATGCTTCAAGTGAATTTTTGTGCGCCATTGTGCACTCATCCTAAATTATTATAGAACTCTTTCGCGACACTGCAGCTATTCCATTTTTCTTTTTGATGTTACACATTGCATCTGGTTTATGATGAATATCCAATAGAAGCTTGAATGTTGAATGTGCCGTTCGCCCACCATCCTGTAAAGTAGCCTGACGATGCAACTGCCAATGCGATTTTCTGTTGCGACCGCAGTATTTAATATATTTATGTTAAAATCACCACAAAATACTATATTTTTATTAGATTCAGATAATTTTAGTAACATTTGTTCCAAAATAATTTCAAAAGATACATATAACGCACTGGGAGGTCTGTATACACATACAACAATGAAGTGCTCAAGCTCTGCATAGGCTATTTCAATAGTTAAATTATTTTTTTAAAATATTATTGAGCCACCGCGTATAGCTTTTCTCTGTTGAACATACTAGCAACCTGGTAACACCCACGGTTAGACATTATCTGATTATCAAATAGCCAGTGTTTTGTAATACACATTATATCTATTTTGCAATTTTTAAAAAAAAGTTCAACTTCTAGTTCCTTACCGGTTATTCCCTAAATGTTTCGATGTACCATGTTAATGAAAACAATGGTTCTTATTTTTATTCTGTAATTTGCTTTTTGATTTTATTGTTTTCTCATTAGTACATAGACTATTATAATTACATATGATAGAGGCAGCCTCTGTTGTCTTAAAATTTAATTTAAATTATTTGGAAGGTCCATTACATGTCACAATATATCTCTGCTCAAAAGAAGCAGAGGACTTTATAGCCAAAGACTTGGCTGTGTTTATAATACAAAAGTATAGCAGCTGTGCTGTTTTTTATAAAAGTTTGATAGGTTAAACCTATCACAAGTCAGGTTACAAAATCTATAATTGATTATATTATTTTTGTCAATTAATTCTATTTTATTTACAACGTCTGAATAGGCTAAGTATATACAATTATTCTCATATAGCAATGATAAATAACTATTTAACTTATGCCTATAGTAATTTGCCTGAGGCAACTCCCTTAAATAAGGAAATGTAAACAGAATAATTTTCTTTACATTAAGACTATAAAGTTTTGTATGAATTAATTTTTTAATAGTTGCCGTTTACATCTCCCCGTCTCCCATTCCCGTTAGAATAATTAAGACAGCGTTGGGGCAATAAATATCAGTTACTACTTTATTCATTATCTGTGAGTAGGTTACTCCTGGCAAGCAGTGGTTAGATACCAATTCCCCCAAATACCTAGCATATAGCAACAAACCCATATTCCTTCCCATTTCGTCGCTATAAATTTTGATTATGTCATGACATGTCCTGTCTTGTCCAGTCCAGTGTTGACCTGAGTCACTTAAGTCTGGGATGTGGGCATTGAATTAATATTAATATTCAGCTGTGGAGAACCAGAACTTAGACACTCGCATGTACATGCTTTAGTTAATGAGTCGAAGCGATTATTGTTATATTTACTCAATTCAAGCAGGTCATTCATAGCTGATATGTGTTCATACTTTTTTGTTATTAAATCCAAAGACTTAGTTAACGATGAGATCTCAGCCTGTAGCGACTCAATATCAGCCTCATGAGTCAGATGAGCCTTTTTTGCCTGATTGTAACATAATATCATTTTTGATTTAAAAAAATTTTTCTCTACACATATCTTTTTAAGCTTTCTAGTTAATTTGCGTGTACAAAGTATTAAAATAGTTTTTCTTATGAATTTATTGATTTTCCTTAACTTTTTTAACTTGTTTCTACTATGAACTGGGTCGAACTTCCTGAGTCATCACCAGTCAGGAGAAAACAAATTTGTTTTTAATTTGAATACGAAGTCGTTACCTGCGCAATGACAGCTGGCTGAAACAACAAGTACGTAATATCGTATATAACACTACCTGTATTTATTCACTACTCACAATTAATGTATTACTCAAGGTAAATAACCCACTTTTACACAAATGAACCCTCAATTAGTACTTAAAAGATAATATTTTAATTATATTTTATACAAATAATTGGGAGAGGTTACAATTGACGTCTCATGCTAAGGAGTTGCCACACAAAAAAAAAATTATATCAAATTATTTAAAGGAATAGAATAATATGATAAATTAGTTGCAACACGTAATTAATTCAATTCAAGATTCATAAAGGTTCATAACGGTCTGCCTCTGTAGCCTAGTGGTATGGGCGTGTGCTTAATAACCGAAGGTCGCGGGTTCGAATCCTACGGGGACTTGACAAATTTTCGTTGATGTTTCCTAGTTGGTTAGGGCAATTTGGGCCGATGCATCCGAGGAGAATGTAAAAAGTTGATCCAAAGCCCCCCAATGGATAGGGGTGTATTAGGAGAGGCATATGTCCAGCAATGGACTATCACACATCGATGATGATGATTAAAGGTCTAAATGGTACATTAAATACTTAATTGGACTCAATAGTTGAAAACTAGCAAAAGTAAAAGGGACACCCACAAGGGTAGTTTGCTCACTCCTCAACTATGGATTGGTTAAAAATAAAATGTTCGTAAGAAGTAAACACATGATACATTTTGGAATATTCGTATTAAAACTTCAACAACTTAAAATTCTATAGTATGACCAAATTAGACTTGGAATAAATGTAAACAAGGTAACCTATAGCAACATAGCGGCGACGCAAGCATGGCGTTGTCATTAGACGACTCTCACTCGGTGATTGACATCTCGGTGACAATTCATTAACAAAAACGCTGGACGCATAACATATGCTCAAACATTTGTGTTGTACATGTTTTGTTTACTTTTACATTCTAGGATTACCTTGTTTACATAAATAAGTAACTTTAACCAAATTACATTGTTGCAAAACATAGGAACCACAACAAGGTACAAATTGTAGTTTAACAATTTACCAGTACCTTCTAAATGACTGTAATATGCCACGTAAGCTGTAATTAGTTAAATTTGTTGTTTGTTCTCTTCAAGTTGAGGTCCTGTATAACGGAGTTATAAATGCGAAAGTTTATATGTTGGGATGTTTGTTAACTAATTTTGATATAACTTTACAGTTCATAACATGTAGGCTATGTATAAAAGTAAAATTATTATAAGTTGAACAACTTTTCTCATTGCTATCTGACGCGTGGATCATCTTAATAATCGGCCAATAACAATTAGGTGATGTAAACAATCTTTAACAATATTTACACGGATTACCTAGGTACGTCAAGAGCAGCGAATTTTTTAATATCGGTTGTGTAATACAAATATTAATGTAACACAGATTGGTAACCATAAACAACATTTTACAGCAGCATAAGAGTCCAGAAGTACACTCCTCGCCCTGAGTTATGATATGTTACCAATTGAAGCAATTAAACTATTGAATTACAGCAAACATGTTTTTCCAAGTATATATGATAAAAAAATGGGTGCGTGTACTTATGTACGCGCGTGAGAAGTTATACTTCTTTGGCATCATTAAAAAATAGTTTTTAATTGCATGCAAATAATTAATTACAATAAAATAATAGAAAGGATTGGAAAAGGATAATCAACAAAGTTCAGTTTAAATTTGAAAAATTAAATAAATAAATATTTATTTTCTTACATTAAGTCTAACATAAATTGTCTTATTATTCGAATTGTATTTTTAAATAAATGATGTCCACTTCCATAGTATCTTCCCGTAATGTCTGAATCGGAACTTCAGTTATCATTTTATCAAAAGTTTTCATTAAATTTATTTAGTTATTTTTATAAATATTTATTATTTATTCAATTTAATAGCAAATATTAAAAATTAATATTAAATTTGATGTTCAATTTTAATTTTATCACAAACTTTTTATTAAATGTTTTATTAAATTTATTTCTTTATTTTGTGAATATTAAATAACCAATAATAAGTATTTAACATTAATAATTTAATAATATTTAGTGTTAATTATATTAAATAAAAAGTATTTTAATTTATATCAATAAATAATACATACGAATAGTTAACCTCAATTATATTTGGAGCACTTGAAAAGTATATAGCACAATTTTTTCATAATATTTACAAATAGTAAGTAATATCAATCAAAAATAATTAAGATAATTAAAGATGATAGATTTACAAGAACTAATCATAAATAATTCGATTAGAATTTATGGATTCAAGACGTACTTTGATATATCATATAACTGGTAGTTCAGCGCCATCTGTTGCTTACAAATGTAGAATTCCTAAGAGATGTTGGCTTACTTGTACAAGCGCTACTATAAATCAGAAGCTTTGATTATGTGTGACTAGATGGCGCTTATCTAAAACGTATTACATAGATAAATCACAATGTTGTATATTAAATGAATAAAAATATTACTATTATATCAAGTTGAATAAACATCATTACAAAATTAATATATTTATATAATAATATATTTAATATAAATTTAAATAATATAAAATTATTATTAATAATATATATATATATATATATATATACCAAAACGAACTAATCCTAACTCATAGAGCACATTATGCAACAACTATCGCAAATAAAAAACGACAACTCCATTATCACTACACAAAAATCAACCTTATCACTATGTAATATAGACCTTATTACATTTTCACCGTTTTCATTATAAACTGTTAATTTTGTGTGACAAATCGTAAAATTTCACTCTCATCATTTTTTCATAACGCACCTAAAGAAGTATAACTTCAAAAATTTGCTAAATATAAGTTTGTTATGCTACAATTTAACTGTGCCTGTGTGAAATAGTTTTATAAATGTAAACAATTAACCGTAAATTATATTGCATGAACGATACTTCGTGCAAAGGGATGTTTTTGCGTTGAAACATCGAAATAAATGTTTTAAAATCAGACGAAACCCTAAAAAATCAAATAACCCGCCTAAAAATTTTATTTTATTTAAAAATCCGAACGTTTGAGCATAATAATATGTATATTCTCTTAAGTTTTGCGTTATCGTAAAGTTATCACGACAATGATTATGTTGTAAATCATTATCTTTGTCAAGTGGAAAAATGCTATGAAAATACAACGGGTCAAAAGCTTTCAACTGAATTATTTTGTTTCAGTGTAGGAATTGCGAAATGCGGAAGTGGCGCCATAAAGTTCCACTCCACGAAACACAAAATGGATTGATATTTTAAATCTTAAATATATAGTGTTTGTATAAAGTGTAAAAATTGTTGGTTACCTAAATAAATAAAACGACCGAACAGTTCGGTCGATTATATACAATAGATGAGGATTTGATAAGACGTCAACATTGCATTTTTCTTGAACTAGTTATTTAGTGTAACAGCTCAGGGCCGCCAGGCGTTACTTATTCTTTATTCTGAGTAACAAAATATACGTACCAGAGGCCAATTCACAGGTACCAGGTGCTGATTCTGCTAATCTGATTACTCAGATTTCTAAAGTTCTGAGTGCTGATTTTTATGTATACATTTTACAAATTTGTAGAAAAATTTCTACTTCAACATTACCACACAGTTTCCGTGGGCGGTAAATACCGCTACATGCTTCAAAGTCAAAAAAATACATAATTTACCTAAGTCTGCGTCTGTATGATATTAGTCGAGACTACACCTAGTAGCAATATTCAATGTAAGTATCTTAATAATTTTAGAGTAATATCTGTTAGTTAATTATTTTAAATACTCTTTTTAAACCAATTGCTTAAGCATTTCAATAGTAACCGTTATTTTATCAACAAATGTTATGGATTCACTAGGGGTCGCTAAACAACTTACGCAGGCATCAGGCTAGTAAATTGCATGTTGGAGGCTTGGGAGACCTCAAAGAGGCTTGATTGTGTACACCATGAGACTTTAGTCAGGAAATAACGTCATTATGATATAAGAAATACCGCACTCAACCTTCAGTCATCGTACTTCAGCCATCGAATTCAGAGGGTTAACGTGAATGGTAAAAGATCTCTCAGGGCCCCGGTAAATATGGAGGTCCCACATTTTTGAGAGTTTCTCTTTATCATTTATATAAACGACTTACCATGTGTAATAAATAATACCGAAGAGATAGTATCATTTGCAGATGATACCTCCGTGATTTTTAATTTTCAACGACATACGTCAATAATAGTCTTTCTGGAGTAACGAATTGGTTTATAGTTAATTCCTTGCTATTAAACAAAATGTATTAGATTCATGACACCTAATGTAAATTCTGGTAAATTTGAAATGGTTATGGATGTGGAGGCGTTAGTCGTAGTTGAATCAACTGTATTTCTAGGAATAACTATAGATGCAAAACTACAATGGGGTCCCCACATTAATAGGCCTGGCAAGTAAACTACTAAACTCAGCAGCTTACGCAGTGAAAAAAAATTGATTTTTAACTGATGTGGAGACAGCTCGTTTAGTACATTTCAGCTATTTTCATAGTATTATGTCTTATGGCATTCCACTGTGGAAAAATGCGGCAGATGCGAATACGATCTTTGTCCTCCCAAAACGTGCAATTCGTGCAGTCTATAACCTGGGCCCCAAAGAATCACTAAGAAAGTTGTTTACAGAAATAAAAATAATGACCGTTAGTTCTAAAAACATATCATTGCTCTGTGTCTATCTTGTACGGTTTTGGCAGCGTTCGTAATTTAATCGCACGAGGTTGTGTTTTTTGTTGTCGTATTTTTTTTTATTTCTTCAATAATAGATATTTAAGAAATAAAAAAAATAGTTTCATAGACTTACTTATCACAAAATTATGTAAAAGTTTTTTAATGGAACAAGCGTCATCTATCAACGTCAACTATGCACTTATCGATATTAGGTTTGGGTTTAATCTCACGTTAAGCGTTAACATGAGCAGTTTAAATAATATTAGGTTATAGACTCCTGTTTTTCATTATAACTATAATCAAGATATAATCTGTGATCATTTGAAATCTATTACAGTATTTAAATCTACTTTTAAAATACTTTGTTCTATATATTGAAAGACATGCTAGGATCGAAAAGTGGTTCAGTTTACAAACGTCACACTACACTAATATGTGTGTGTGTGCTGTGTTCCGGTTTAAAGGGCACCGTAGCCAGCGTATTTACTGGGTAAACGAGACTTAACACCCTATGTCGCACGGTAGGCAGCGCGTTGGCGATACCACTAGTATTGCCAATGTCTATGGGCGTCGGTGACTAGTTCCCATCAGTTGGCCTGACAGCTCGCCTGCCTGCGTATGCCATAAAAAAAATACATAAAAAACGCAAAATCCTACGGGATTTCAGCTATAAATTCATATGTTATTCAAGACCTTTATTTTAACATGGGCGGACAAATCAGGGCCAAAACGCATAAAAATGTAACCAGCCTGTCGTTTTGACCGAGGTATATATTTTTTAAGCTCGTTGCTCCACTCCTATAGCTCCGATTTTGTTCATTCTTTTATTAAATGATAGATTTGACCTTCCCATTTTTAAAAACTTTGCGATAAGTCGTTTAATAGATATTTGAGAAAAAAACAAATACGGCTCCAAAAATCGTGTGATTAAATTACAAACGCTGCCAAAACCGTAAAAACTAGACATTTTATTGTAAACATTTTTAAGAGTTGCAATGAGGCACATTCAAAGCTTATTTAAGATAATATAGTTTAAATTCACAGAAAAGTTAATGCATAAAGAAATATTATTTATTTTTTTGCACATAAAACGTGTTATAGACGATATCTTAACGAAATGAATACCTAAAAATTGTCAGAGAGAGAGAAAACGCGACGCAATTTACGACCTGAATTTGCGACCTGTTTATATGGCGTAAAATAATTATACGCTATTAGAAGTCGGTCCTATTTAATTGTTAAAATTTCACTTGTGTGCTTTGTGTATGTATTCTGTCAGCTTATTCTATTTCGTATAATCATTTATAGCTTGTTGAAATGTTTTTCATGGGTTTTTTCGATGTCTATTGTTTAAAATTAGCAGGAAAATATATATTCCCGGACTATTTTCCTTGGTAATTTTATCTAATATCATCACAAAATTTCTTCCTAACAACTTATACCAAAAATTGAAAGCAATAACTTTCTATTTTTAGATATTCCGCACAGTGGGCGATGATATTTTTTCAGCACCCATCTCTTTTCATCTATAATGCACCAACCGTTTTGTTGTTTTAGAACGCTGAAAGGTACTTTAAGTGCTGGTAATTAAACGTTATAACTTGCAACTTTTTATGCAAATAATTTTTGAATTTGAACTGCTATATGGCCGCATGGGCCGTAATTTTTTCACAGTTTAGTGTATATTTAATACTTTTTGGTATTTTTTTAATTTACACAAAAACGTAAAGGAAATGGTTTTCGATAGAAAATACGTATAAAACTAACCATTACGTTAACCGGCATATAATGTAGAAAAAAGAATTTCAATTAGAGCACTAATTCTACCTAATGATTGTGTATAAAATTTACACAAGTTTATTTATTTAAATACGATCATACATTCTTTATTTATAAACATAACCAATCTATAATAAGCATTAAAGATTCTCAATAGAATGGACGTGAACTGTGAGAAAGATATCATTACCTAAAGTTCGCAGTGGTAATATTTTTACACAGTTAATGTGAGTATTTTCCATTCGAATATTAAAAAAAAATATGTTATCTAATAGTTTGATATTAATACCGTGACCGTACATATGCTTAATTTTTGTGCTTTTTTACACTTTTAGCCGTTGGGACCACCATCGTTAAGTATCGTCAACGATTAAAAGTGCGCACCGATTCCTATCACAAGGTAGCGGCGACATTGACAAATCGTCGTAGAAATTTATCTCCTTATTAAAAAATGAAAACCCCGAAACGCTCGAAAGAAATGAAAAAGTAAGTAAAGTACACAAATAAAATTTAAACGGATGTTAAACTAAAGACGTCAACATTGCTAGCCTTTCTGTATAACAAAGGAATTTTTAACAAATACACGATTTAACTACCTCCGTAGCCTAATGGTATGAGCGTTTGCTTTAGAAACAGGAGGTCGTGGGTTTGAATCCTGGGGGGACTCAACAAATTTAATTGTTGTTTCCTATTTGGTTAGGGCAATTTGGGCCGATAACCCAATTGTCTGAAAAGTAAGATGATCCATGCGTCGGATGGGCATGTAAAAAGTCGGTCCACCCACCAACCCGCATTGGACCAGCGTGGTGGGATACGGTCAAAAGCCCCCTAATAGATAGGTGTGTATTAGGGGAGGCCTATGTCCAGCGGTGGATTTTCACAGGCTGATGATGATGATGATGATGACACGATTTAATTAATATGATAAAAAAAATCATACGAAAAAGGGATTTTTACTTTTAAGAGTACCAGAGTTACAAAGGATAAAACAACACTAATCATAAGTTTTGAACCGTATCCCATCTCGCTAGTCCAATACAGGTTGGAGGGTGGTTTTTACATATATTCACGTGAAATTGATATGAGTTTTACTCTGATACGTACATATCTGTTAACGATTCTACATTTCTAAAAAACGGTCCATAAATTATTTCCTCTGCTAGTCTCGCATTTTCAAGTATAGAAATACAAGCAGATAATTAAATTTTTAAATTATGATTCCAGATGAAATTCTAAACCAACACTTACTAACGATTTACACGGTAATCTGCATGCAGGATTAGAAATCTAGCGCATCATCCATTAAGAGTCTATCTCTCTGCTTTACCTTAATAGTGCCTGTATTAATCGAGGCCTGACAGCTTTCAATTGGATTGACAGGGGACTGGTTTGATAAAGCAAAAAAAATATATAAATAGAAATTATGTTGTAACAAAGCTAAAAGTAGTTTGATAAAGAAGAGTGATGAAAGAAAGTAATCAAAAATTAGAATACCAGGTTGTGAAATATTTCCCTTCCGCTTCTTTGTTTTTTTTTCAATGCTTTATAAAAAGTGTTACAGCGATCGGAGTTAGTTCAAATATGAGCTGTTTTGCTTGATATTCTGCTTTTATTTAGACGCCAACTTCATAATACCCCCCTCGTAAAAGCCCCCTTCCTTATTTGCTACGAACTCAAACAGCCATATTTCACAAGCCTCTTTTGAGTTTAACTTTACACTACCAAGGGAGTCTGCTATGGACAAGAACAGAGAGTAATCACTTGGTGCTATTACTGGACTATTTGGTGGATACGATAAAACCTGCCATTCGTACTCCCGCAGCTTGACGAGTCATTAACGAAGTTTGTGGTCTGGCGTTGTCCTGGTAGAAGAATACACCGTTCCTGTTAGCCAATTCTGGACGCTTTTGGTAGATTGCCTGCTTTAAGTGGTCCAGTTGTTCGCAGCAAATGGTAGAATTAAGCGTATGCCATATGGGAGTAGCTCAAAGTAAATTATTGCCTTCGGATCGCACCAAACACACAGCGAAAATTTTCTGGTCGTCAATCCTGGCTTGGCCACTGTTTAAGGCGATTCGCTGGCCTACGATAAAGACTGTTTTTGCTGAATATTGTCGTAAGTGATCCATTTTTCGTCGCCAGTCACCATTCGCTTCAAGAATGGGTCGAGATCGTTCCGTTTTAGCAGAATATCGCAGGCGTTGATTTGGTTTAGAAGGTTTTTTTACGTCAAATCATGCGACATCCAAACATCAAGTTTTTTTTTACTCCAGTCTTTTGCAGATGGTTAAGATTGTTGAGTGAGTAACTCCTATCTCTTGGACGATGTCACGATATAAAGCGTGAATTTCGGTGTTAGTAAACTCCATTTTAACACGTCTATAACTGTTGAACGCAATATCCAAACTAATCATGTATAACGTTATTTTGTAGGTTACTTCAAGACCTTTTAAATGATATATAGTATTGCCAGATACAAGCGCTGTAGTGCTTTGTACATAGCCGCGAAGTTAAAAAAAAAACAAAAAGGTGAAAGGGAGATATTTACAAACTATTATATGGAGCATGAGGAAGATTTTAATAGAGTTCAATAGTTTATAAGAAATAAATGCATTGAAATGAAACTAAAAAATTACAACACAGATTCTACATAAATTCTACAGAATAGGCGAATATTGCTTTATACGTTACGTGACGTATAAAAATATTCTATAATATATACAGAGTTAAAATTAGAAAAAAAGAAACATGAAAAGCATGCTTGTGATAGTGTAACTTTTTAACTTGCAAAAAACACGCTATTTGACTTCATTTACAGTCGCGTGGTGCCGAGTAATACGAATTAATTGTTAAATTGGAATAGCTTTTTCTTTAAAATTAAGGACTGTATGCAATTATAACTCAAGTTTTTGATTGATGGATTGAATTGAAATATAACGGTGGCACCCTTAACGAAGTATAAAGTTTAGTTGTATTCTAATCTATTAACATATACATAACAAATATTTGTATTTTGCATCAAATTTAATAACTTTAAATAAAATTTACACATGTATGTATTTAAATCAAAGTTGAATATGATCTAATTAAAATATTTAATCCGACAAGAAACAAAGTAACATAACATCAAACCAAAAAAAGCTATTAAACTGAAACAATTGGCTAAAGACTATATTAATATTATACGTAACCGTAATAAAAACCTAAAGAATGGCAATCATTAATAAAACTAAAGAAGACAAGCGTCTCATCTTAACGCGTTATTGCATTGACACTCCCTATTTTTGCACAGCCATGCTGACGTTATTTTAGATATTCCGCACAATGGGCGATGATATTTTTTCAGTGTCCATCTCTTTTCTTCCATAATGAACGAACCGTTTTGTTGTTTTAGGACGCTGGAAGGTACTTTTAGTGCTGGTAATTAAACGTTTAGGTTTTATAACTTGCAAATTTTATGCAAAACGAACACTGAAAGCTTACGGTGGTAGACTGAGGTCTATAAGAGTCTGACAGGGATTAAATACATCATCAGCCTGTAATAGTCCACTGCTGGACAAAGGCCTCCCCTAACACATCCCTATCCATTAGGGGGTTTTTGGACCGTATCCCACCACGCTGGTCCAATGCGGGTTGGTGGGTGGACCGACTTTTTACATGGCCATCCGACGCATAGATCATCTTACTTTTCAGACAATTGGATGATCGGCCCAAATTTCCCTAACCAACTAGGAAACAACAATAAAAATTTGTTGAGACCCGCAGGATTCGAACCCACGACCTCCGGTTTCTAAAGCACAGCCCAAACCACTCGGCCTACCATAAGTTTTATTTTAGTAGTACAGAAGAAAGGAAAACACAGCTTGGGTTCACGACCGCTACGAAGCTTTCATTTTTCCATATAAACACCGATTCGTGGAATTGACAGGCTTCGCTTTCTATCCTAAAAAAACAACCGGATATGAAAAGGTTTTCCTTTTATGTTGGTAGATTTTCGTATACACATTTTATAAAACTACGCTTGGCTTAAATTGTACCAATAAGTGATACTACGTTTATTTAAGAATGTTTATTAAAAGATAATTTATAAACCGGTATAGTATCGACAAAAACATTATTTACTTTCCAAATGTTAGTTTTTTGCACTCAATGTTGAAACTTTACAGTACTAAGGTTCTTCTTCTTCTTTTATTTAAAATGGCTCCACCGAGGATGTTTCTGGTGATTCTGCCGATGTCAGGTTGAGGGTAACACAAGTATTTGGTTGAAACGGATCAGTAAAAGATGATATTTTACAGTAAAAAGTCTCTTAATCGGTTGTTATACCTGGGATAAGCTCAAGACAATGAGTTAGTAAGTATAGAACTACAGACAACATGTTAAATTATAACTATTACAACTATATTTGGTACAAAACAAACATTGATGCAGACAAACAAATGGGAGTTGAGAAGAGGGGAAAAATTTAAAGTTTTATATTATTTACATGAATAAATTTACAAAGAGTTTTAATTTGGTATGGTTTATTAAATGTTAGAAGGAATGGGATGTTGATAGGTCTGGGTATTTTAGGAGGAAGGATGTCAAAGAGGGACTACTAGGTTTGAACAAGAGAAAACAAGTGTTCCAATGTACCTTCTGCTAAGCTCACACTGGCACAATGAGTGATCCTGAATGCGCAATGTGCTAAAAACCACTGGGGAACACACATGATTCAAACGTAAACAGAGTGCTAAGGTTGTTATTGTTTAATTGTATAAGTTATACACTTGTATACACTCTACGCAATGTTACAATCAAATTTGTCACTTGACGTTCGTTGCCAATGATGTTGTTTATAGTACGTTCCGTTCTACATAATTAAAATTTTTTTATAAAATTTTTTTTTGGACGTTTTCATGTTGGTAATAAAAAGTTTTTTTCGGAAAATGTAAACGTAGATAATATTTCTTTTTATTATTAACTTTTGATTGCTGTATTATTTGTACTTTACAACGATGTACGCTGGCGGGTGGTGCAGGACTTTCGTTGCACCACCAGTAACCACCACTATTTTATTATTTTTTTTATATATATTTTTGCTTTAACAAATACTTATTTATTATATTTTATATTTATTATTACACATATTTTTTTTATATTATGAGTGCAATTTTTGATGATGACTTAAATTTTTCTGCCAATAAATCGTGATCTCTCAGTGACAGCTTTAACTCGGCTAGTGAGTCTCTTGGTGACTTTTTAAATAAAAAAATTCATACCTGTCAAAATAACGCAATTAATATATGCCATGAGCAGAATATTTCTCGCCACTAAAACGAGTTGCTCGAAGGATTCTCTGACTCTAATGTTCATGCTATCCTGATTTCTGAGAGTTGGTTTAAACCTCAATTGCCTTCTACTTTATGTTCTCTTTCTGATTTTATTCTTATCCGAAATGATCGCCAAGGCAAGGGAGGAGGGGGCGTCGCAATATATCTTAGATCTGAATTGCCTTATAAAGTCTTAGCTACTTCATGCCCGACTTATTCAGCGACTGCTGAGTACCTTTTTCTTGAAATCTTATTCCAGGGTAGAAAAATAGTATTAGGTGTTGTTTATTGTGCCCTAAATGTAGACTACTTCACTGACTTTGAGTCGGTTTTAGAATCTTTGGGTTCAGAGTACGCACATCATGTCATCTCCCCTTCACATAGTGTTCACAAGTTCTTTCCATATTTTATCACTTGAAGCCACTCATCCTAATCTCTCCGGGGAAGATACCTGGCTTGACTTAATTCTGGCATCTAATCCATTCTTCGTTTCATTTCACAGTCAACATCCTGCTCCTGGTTTTTCCCTCCACGACTTAATTTTTATTTCCTATATCCTTAAGCCTCCTAAGCCCAAACCCAAAGTACTGGACTGATCATTTACTGAGTGTGGATCAATTGCGCAAGGATGCAAGTAAAGTTGAATGGGAATCTGTAACTGAAAGAGCGTCCATCTGCTACAAAGTAACTTGGTTAAACTTACTAATCACAAAGATATTTGATATCCATGCTCCCATCAAATGGATCAAATTAAGCCGTCCACCATCACCTTGGATAACTAAAGGTATTCGTATGGCAATGAGGCGTAGGGACCATTATTTCAGGAAGTTCAAAAAAATGCGTACGGATGATAAATGGTCCCTGTACAAACTGGCACGAAATCGGTGTAACCAGATGATACGCAATGCTAAACGCCTTTTTATCCACGAAAACATAACTAAATGTTCTCCTGCCGATACTTGAAAATTCCTTGGAACTTTACGTATCGGCAAGTCACGGCTAACAAACCTCCCTAACACTATAAGTTTAGATGATTTAAATCACTATTTCACCACCACTTTTCTTTAGATCATCTAAATAACAATCGTGAAACTATTTATTATATAAATGGTTTAACGCGCCCTTGTATAAAATCGTTTAAATTTTTTCCAGTTTCTTCAGAAAAAATTAAAAAAACCACCCTTTCTATTAAATCTGATGCAGGCAGATATGATAAAATCATAGACGGATGATTGTCCCTATCTTAAATTTTGTTCTACCCATGCTCACGCCCATATCATTTTCCATAAGTTCCGGTACATTCTCGTCACCATGGCGTGATGCACTTATCCGTCCACTACCAAAGTCCTCTAATCATTCACTTCTAAATAATTTTAGACCTATCTCTATTTTGCCATTCCTTTCTAAGGTACTTGAGCTTTGTGTGCATAAACAACTTTCCTGCTTCGTGTTCAGTAACAAACTAATTAGTCCTCTTCAGTCGGGTTTTAGACCCGGACATAGTACCACCACTGCCCTTCTCAAAGTGACTGACGATATTAGAGCGGGTATGGAAGGCTCCAAGGTCACGGTTTTAGTCCTTATAGATTTTACCAATGCTTTTAATACCGTCAGTCACGATATCCTTCTTGCAATCCTCTCCAATTTAATGATCTCCGATGAAGCTTAATATTGTGTCAATATTAAGAGTCTTCTTAAGCTCATTTTCGATAAAAGAGATGGGGAATTGGACATAATCCGGTGACTTTTTTAAAAAGTAATTCAAGTAATTAAGAAAAGTAATTCCGTAAAATTTTGCTCTTAACAGCATCTTTATTTCTAGAAAGAATATGCTTTTAGAATTTATACAAAAATTACATTAGTGCTCTTACACGGGATGTCTCGTTAAATGTCTTATCAGAGATTATTTTATACATTTAAAAGAAAATTTTCTTTATACCCGTCACTATTAACGAATGAATAACAAATTTTTGAAAATATGTTTACACTAGGGGTAACCCGGTTCTTCTATATCATGACTTTAATTTCGCTCAGCAAGGAATATGAAGAGTATGTCTAAATTTTCTTATAATTGTAACGACATTCTAAATCAATAGACGATTTAATAAATTAAGCCTATGTAAAATAAACACGAGGACCTTTAATACACAAATAATATCGGATTAGCTCGACCAAAGAAACAAGAATGGATTGAATTTATGCGGCAGACTGTTTGTAAAGAAGACATTGTGAAATATGGTCCTTTATTTTTATAACAGTTTAAGTTTATTAAATAAAAAAAGGAATCACAGATGAGAATATGATAATCTTGTAGTCGTTTATTCTATAATTTCCAGTAGCTAAAAAGCGTCTATAAGACGTAGTAAAAAAGTGACACAGTTGTAATCCAAAATAACTTTATTCCTCTAAAAATTACTAATTTCTCTAATACTTTACAAAGCTAAGACAACAACGTGTTAAGGCCACATTTCGTAAAAATGTAATAGACAAGCTAGTTATTTTTTACGTCATTGATTTGATGATGATGCCTTTATGTTAATGCTAACACGTAAACGTATGTAAGTGCTTTGTTTACTGCCGTCATAGCATCCAACAAGATTAAATTGTCACGAAAATTGTTTGATTAAATTTTTAAGATTTCACTCAGGTTACCATCCTATTGATCGTGAAAACATTTTTCACTGCAGATTATTGTATGATATATTGTTATATATAAGTTTGTAATTCTTCGAAATAAATAATCATATGACATAAATTAATTTGAAACTCAATTGTACTGCAAGGGCAAAAATCTTATTATATTATATTACTATTGGTATGAACTTTGACTGGTTCGATTTCTGTGGGGTGTAAGCAACTTTTCGTAGTTTTATTTTGTTTTGCAATATCATAATAACATGAAAGTAACAAATATCAAATTGACTTGATCATTCGTTTTAACTTAAGCAAAGAGACGTAGTAGCTAGCTGGTTTTATGTATAATCTTTATTTATACTTACACAACGCTTCCTTTTGAATTCAACACACAAAGAAACACGTTTTAGAAAAAGCCCAGTGACAGAATGAACGGAACAATCTATGAAATTTTTTAGAGCGTACAGACAATGGTTCACTTAGCTAATAGTTTTGACTCTTATCTTTTCTCCTTTCAACTTACTGTACACAAGAAAGTTTCGACGTTTAAACCCTTCTATTAACAACCCCTTTGAATCTACACTAATGAATTTATATAAAGTAGGAATAGCCTCGTGATCCTATTATAGTATATATTTTTTGATGACAAGTCGTAACCGACGCCCATAGACATTGGCAATACCGTTGGTATCATCAGCTACTTACTGTGAGACATAGTATGTTAAGTTTCATTTAACTACTGAATACAATGCTACGATGCCCTTCAAACGGGAACACAGCAGTCTATTCATACCACTGCGGCAGAAATAACAACGGCAATGGGGTTAGTTATATGGAATAAACAACGTATTTGAATTAATTAGCGAACGACGATCCGGTCGCCTCAAGTCGTCGCTCTATTTCACATAGTATTAGTCTACATAGTTGTACGATCGAAGGCTCTAAGCTGTAGCCCGCGTCCGAGTGATAACGCTGATTTTGTTCTTTAAAACTTTTCACCACAAACGTATGATTCAGATTCAACTATATCATATTTTTTTACTTATTTGTTTTGCCATGAGTTATAAAAGCTTGTAATATTAGTCAAAGCCTTTTTTATTAAGTGGATGGATGATGACATGTTTTATGAACATATTTTTTTAATGCATTAAATTTACGTGGACTTAGTATTACCTTAAACTGAGTATTGCATATGCCGTGTTGCTTATTATTTTTTTTAATTAAAATTATTATTTGGTCATCCTTAATTCATAGATATGGGCGTTTGCGGACTTTATGTAGACAAATTCAGATATAAATCAAAAGTTTGCTCCCCATGGAGCAAACTTTTGCTTCGATTGGTTTTCTAGTTGGCTAGGACAAGATGAGAAAATCTAGCAAATGTCTGAAAAAAAGATGAGCCATGTTTCGGATGGTGTATAAAGTCGGTCCCGTTGTTAAAGACCCTTGGACCCCATTATAGGATATCAGAGACTTGAAACTTACTGACAACTGACTCATCCTAGAATGCAGTTTACCCTTTGAGTTACTGGGCCAGATGCCATTCGCTCTGCGTAAAAACTTTTATTCAGGTAACTCTGGATTGATTAGCAGCCGATTCCATGATCAACTTAAAAATGGTGATGCTAGTTGAAAACAGAAAAATTAAATTAACCTTTCAAGAAGCAAATTTTAAGTTCTAGTAATTAATAACATGTTATTCAAGTATGTTCATGGTTTCTTATCCCCCAAAGAATTAAGATCTTTTCAACAGAGCTAAAACTGAGTTTAGGGTCGTGCTCTTCCTAGCAATAAATCTGGTTAGGTTTCAATTATAATATTATCAGGTACATATTTCGTATACTGACAAATCCAATTAACAAGCCACAGGCGTCGGGCTTCGTATAGAAAGCTTTTGTACTGAGCACGTATGCGGTGTTTCCACGCTAGAATTGTTTTTTTTTTTACTTTGTAGCCTTCATCCTGTCTACCGCACCCTGGCGCCAGACCCACGCCAAGGCGTATCCAACTCAGCCTGGTTGGAGCAGCCACTTTCACAGCCGGCCTTATACCGAAGGCCGGCCAGGTTCCTCTTAGCTTCCCTGCAGCTGAGCAGGCCGCAGGTACGACAAAGCGAAAATCTGTTCGGGGGGACACTGAAAGATAGCTGACGTAACTGAGAGTCACCTAACTTGTGTTTAAAAAAAAGCTATTTAAGACGCAGTCGCGAAATGGTTGTGATGAAAATTTCATCTTTATATAGTGTTTCTTATTTTTATACGAAAGTTTTACATAATAAATTTTATAAAAAGCTGTCAGTATTTAGTTATACCAGTAACTATTGAAAATAATTTATTTAAGTTAATTTGGCTTACCAGAAACATGGTTAGTCCACAAGAAGCAATATGATGAATAACTCAATTAATAATAATGATGTTATAAGTAGATTTCCGTGGTAATTTATGGAAGTTATTCTGGTTTCAATTGTAAAAGGAAGATCTATCAACCATTCTTTGATGTTACTAATGACTGACGTAATTTATATTAACAAACTAGCTGACCCGGCAGACTTCGTACCGCCTCAATCGATAAATAAATACCTAAACTTTGGTATAAATTAATTTCAAAACAAACAAAACGTATTGAATAAAAAGCATTTTTTAATGAAGCATGAAGTTTTTTATTATTTTCGACACACCATGATGCTTTACTTTAAAAACAGAGTTTTCCTGAAATACTGGCTATTTATAAGGTTTAATTTCTATTTACAGACACACACTGTTATGATACAGTTTGTTAATCAATTTAAAGCTTTCTCATAAACTATATTTTTGTTTTGTTTGTGGTGCGTAAATAAACAAAGAAGACGGTTTTCCGACGCGCGAACACGCGACGTATAATTGTCCATGCGCGAAACAGGAAACTCAAGTTGATTCCGCAAACTTCAAAAGACTGACCTTGCGGATTTATTTATTGCCATCGCAAAGGCCAGACGTACTGGAAATTAAGCGTTTAAAATCGAATGGTAAATCCGTTGGAATCATCGGTATACGGAGGATCAAGACATTCTCTGTTTTGTATTTTCCCTTAATGACTGTTGCCTCAATGACATTATTCATCACCTTTTTTACAGACAGTCTTGTTGCATTGCACAGTCGAGATTGATTAATGTTGCAGCATGATGACAACTGATCCTACTTTTTAACTGCAAATTGTGAGTGGTAATCCAGGCAATTCCAGTGATTTTAAAACTCTGTGGGATAGTTAACTACGTCATCTTCGTTCTAATAGTGTCGACTGATTTAAAGAAACCAACTGTCCTCGCAAAAATTTCTCAATGGTCGCATTGAGATCCTCGATATTTTTATTTTTTGCCGCTAATATTGCTCGTTCACCCAGCCAATCATAGTTATTGAAATTTTGCGCTATATCTGGGAAAACACGCTGAATAAGTTGCTCTTTTGATTCTGTGATCTGACTGAAATCTTAGTAATTGATGAATCCGGTCGAGGTATCCATTGCAACTTTATTTTTCCAATATCTAACAACTGCTTCGCAAAACATTTGCAGTTTCATCATGTTGCAAAAATACTCGCATGTTAGGTTGTTAATTGGGTGTCTTTACGTACTGCCTACAAATGCGATGATTTTAGGCATGCATTTAGTTCATCAGCAACAGTTGATCGGGGAATAACTGGAAGAGTCTGACGAAAATCACAGTCAACAGAATCATGGCTCACCAAATACATTGTGTTGTCACGAAAGATCTTTCAATGTTCTGTCTAGCGCTCCAGTGACCTTATGGGCCATTGTGCATTCATCCCAAACAATTAATTTGCATACCTGTGGGATCTTGGCCATTGCCTATTTTTGGGGATGTTTGCAAATGGTGTTTCAGTGATTTGCATGTTTAACGGCAATTTCAAGGCAGAATGCGCAGTTCGTCCG
This sequence comes from Lamproptera curius, assembly GCA_029286875.1. Taxonomy (NCBI): domain Eukaryota; kingdom Metazoa; phylum Arthropoda; class Insecta; order Lepidoptera; family Papilionidae; genus Lamproptera; species Lamproptera curius. Next base: position 347,643 of record JAGSMT010000317.1, read on the forward strand.
CTTCTAGCAGAGTCGCAGCTATTCCAGATGAAGCCAACGCTAGAGCAACATCATTTCACGATCTAATCCTCGCTAAAAGCAATGAAACTAAGAACGTTTTTCCGGTTCCTCCGGGAGCATCAAGAAATAAATTCCACCAGATCCACTGTTCACAGCTTCTATCAAAGTGTCGTACGCAATTCTTTGTTGTTGATTTAATTGTGGAACATTTACTGAACAGTTTCGGCCAAGCTTCAATGTCATACTGTTGTTCCCTTTGCAACTCGTGGTTTAATGCATCGCATGACGATTGGTCTGTCATTCCCAAACGACAATACTTTTTTGCTATCAATAGACAATTATCTTCTATCATGATCAATGTCTTATTGTAAATTTCTTCAGTCATTAGTGGTAGGATTAAAAGTTTCACGCGCACACGATGCAAAACATCCTCAGACATGTCATCTCTATCTTAGCCCACAAATCTTTTGGATTCGAAGGAAACATGTCGATATGATAATCCCAAATAATGTACGAATTTGATGCGCGATGAAGATATTACGGAATCCTTGAGCGTATCATCCTAGTGCGAATCGTTCTCAAGTAAATGTAATAGTTGGCATGCCTCACGGTAAAGTCGCACACAGCTGTCCAGTAACTGTTCTCAGTTGTTTAAACGATGTCGGACCACGAACATTCACCTCAACAATCGCAAATAATAACATTCATCGTTATTTGGATGTACGTGTAGATGCGACCCAGAGCGTCTGAAGAATACATTTGGATGTCCTTCAACTGGTGTTCCTTGTTTTCGACGCTGAAATGATTTCGATGATCATTCCATATGTAATAGCGTGGCATGTCAGCATACAGCAAAGTGCAAAGCAAAATCATCAGTTTGACAGACTGTGAAGAAACTTGTTAATGTTGTCGATGGTGGACGTGCCGCTCTGTCTGCCGCGTTCGATTCATTAAAGTAACTCGTTGACCATTTTCTAAATGGACCGCCAAATGGACTACGTAGGTTATCTTTCATGGATCGCAAATGAAAATATACGCCAAATTAGCTCGTTGCTACTTACATAGCGCCCCATCTGGTACTGTGATATTTCATCATTTGCATTGGTTACAGCGAAGACAGCCTATCGCTGCCTTTGTTAACATATTTACATATGTAGCTTTATCGACTTTACAGAGTTGCAATGTTCCACATTGATGTGAGTCTCAAAAGCTTTGGACAATATTGGCGAGTATGGCACAATCCAACGATTGTCTACATCAACATTTTGTTCTTTTACCTTCACACCCTCGATCGCCCATTGTCCGCAACTGATCGCCGACGATACAATGGGTATCCATCATTTCCCGTTATGGTTTCAGCAAGCAAGTCTCTTGGGTATCGCTTGGAACACTGCCAGTCAACCATACAGGGTGAATTGCTAGTTGAAAAGTCCGCAAGGTCCATGTATCCTATGTTTGGTAACTACTGCATGCAATTTTGGGTCAACTGTTTCATCTGGAATTTCAGCTAAATTATGGAATCAATCTCATCTGGCCTTATTTTGTCAACTAACCAGAGTAAATGTGCGCATGTGGCAATCCACGCTTTGCCATTCTACAGAGTACATCGAACAACGGACTCGGCCATCACACAATGCTTTATTAAGAAATTTATCAGAGATTTTAATTTTGTTTAAAACTCTGGCAATGTATGCCATGTCTAACAACTGGTGTTTAGCATGTAGTAATTCCCTCTTGATTTCGACCAATTTGGGTTATGAATGTAACAAATAAGTCTGGCAGCCATAATACCTAACATATGACATAGCATCCTGAGCATATTCGTGTATGGCGTGGGCTTCCTATATAAGTGGCTGAAAATTGTCATTCTTCCTAAATTATTCACATTGCCATCGGCATTATATGCGGCAGCATAGCTGTCGTTGGTTCAAACGAATGTATGTTAATCGTTCAGTCTCAATTTTGACATACATGTCAACTGCAAACTGATGAAAAGTCTTGTTAGAAATTCATAGCACTAACTTTTTGTTGCTTTCAGCACCTGCAATCAAAATAATAAACGTTTCTTAGATTAAATAAATTTAAAAACATTATTTAATTCTGCTCAATTTATTTACCTATTACTTGATTTGCCATTTTAATATTAAAATGGTATCCATCTTCCCTGCCAGAAGATCAAAGGATATTGTAATACATCATAGCTCCTATGTGTTTCAGATACACGTTTTAAGTCACTATTTCGACGATGAAGAACAATAACTCTAGATTTTAAATTTTCTCCCACAATGACAACTTAGCCACTTCATCAATGGTAGGTGAATTAAACCTCCTTGTGTTGTTCACCGGCTGGTGTTTTGTCAAGCTCGAATGATAATATTATGGCTATCAGATGGCATCCGATCCAATGCTATTTTGAACATGTTTACTAAATTGTTATTCTGATGAAGAAACATCTGTAATTGTGGACAATGGTTCTCTCACTGTTGGATTGTAGCACATGATTATCAACTTCCACATCTGCATTGCCCATAAAATAAATTTGTAAAATTGATGATCTGCATCAGGTAGTGGTAACAGTGACCTCATAAGTGATAAATTTGTCCTTGTATCTGTAATATTTTTAATTTTGTCCATTAATTATTTTATATATATATATATATATATTATTATTTTAGTACAAACTTAAATATTGTAAAAAATATTCTGGTAGGGTAAAGGGAGATATATTGGTGATATAAGTAATTTGGTGATATTATTTAAAACACTCTTATGACCACGTTAGCGAATTGCTACAAGATGTAAACGGTATAAAACCTTTTCACTCGCTCCGGTAATTTGTCTCAGCGTTTGGAACAAGCAATTCGCTAACGCGGTCATGCAAAAGTGTTTTAAAGACTATCACCAAATTTATATCCAATATACTCTTACCTATAATACCTTGAAAGTGGGCATGAAATTGTCCCGTATAATATGTGTAGCGCCAAATGATGTCATCTGAAACAGTTTTATATTTCTGAATGTTGGCCAAGAAGTGCTTAGAATCATTTCCAATCCCAGAAACTAAAGAACGTAAAGGATTTGGTGGCGGGACCAATTGTGGCAATTTTACTTTGCCTCCAGCACAACATAATCCAGTAGATTCACCAGTGTATTTTAACTCCCTTACAATATTTACAAACTATTTTAATTTCCCCAATTGTTTACCGATTTGTCGCACAATAATCAATTGCCGGATCATAATGGAATGCAGCTCGCTCGAGAATTACAGGAGCACTGCCTCTGCGGATTCGCTCAATTTCATTATGTCGTGCTCGCTGTTGTTGTGTTTGATGTGCACGAACTCGTTGCATTCTAAGCCTATTCACTTCATTGTCACTCGATAAATAACGCAATTCTGACATAGCAATACGACTATTTTCTTGATCTGTCTCTCTCTGGTCATCAGTGCGGTTAGCACGTGAGGACTCTTCGCACATTTGATTGACTGCGACGACCTAAGTTAGGTCGTCTTTCCTCGGCATCGTAACGTAATTAATCAAAGTGAGAAAATTTTTCGCTCACTTAACAGTAACTTAAAGTAAAGTTTCACTATCACAAAATATCAACAAAAAGAGCACTACCATTGGAACTTTGAACTTTGTCACTATCACAAAGGATCACAAAAGCAAAGAAAGTTCTCGCTGCACGTAGCGGTAATCGTCACTCACAAGATAGAAGGATGCACTCATAGAATATCGTAACTATGATCGTAACACAATATCGTCTATCGTAATACTATTTTCCGTATTATGATTTTTTATTTATTTTTTGGACTTTACCTTGTAACTAAATCTCCGTGTTCTGAAGTGGGACAGAATAATTGACATATTAGTTGGTTGTCAATTGTCAAATCTAATGTCAAATATTTAACAAACTGTATCATAACAGTGTGTGTCTAGTTAATAGAAATTAAAACCTTATAAATAGCCAGTATTTAAAAAACTCTGTTTTTTAAGTAAGCATCATGGTGTGTCGAAAATAATAAAAACTTCATGCTTCATTAAAAAAATGCTTTTTTATTCAATACGTTTTGTTTGTTTTGAAATTAATTTATACCAAAGTTTAGGTATTTTATTTATCGATTAAGGCAGTACGAAGTCTGCCGGGTCAGCTAGATATGATTGAATTTGAACTTTATGCAGCGGTAATAAATTGCAAATTGACTCGTTGACGTTAGGAACACACCTAAATTGCTTAGACAACAGTAAGTGATTATTATTTTGATATGAACTTTATTGAATAGCAATAAAGTTCAAATTCACTCTACATATAATTTAGAAAACGTTTGTATGGGAAATATAAAAGGGCTGTTTTTAGGGTTTTCCTGGAAATTATTCGATTTTTTCTCGCCTTTTAAACCTTCCCTAGTCCCCCACGAACATTTCAAGACTAAGATAAGATAAATCCAGTTCAGCCGTTCTCAGTTTTAGTAGAGACTAACGAACAGCAATTCATTTTATATATAGATGTTATGGTGTTTTATGAGAAAGAGAAAGCATTTTTTTACACATACATACATCATGTCTGTGATAGTGCACTGCTGGACATAGCTTCCCTAATACACCCTATCTATCAGAGGGTTCGGACCATAACCCACCACGCTGGTCCAATCCGCTTCGTGGGTGGACCGACTTTTTACATGCCATCGACGCATGGATCATCTTACTTTTTAGACAATTGGGTGATCGGTCCAAATTGCTCTTACCAACTAGGAAACAAGAATGACAATTTGTTGCGTCCCCGCAGGATTCGAACCCACGACCTCCGGTTTCTAAAGCACACGCCTACATTACTAGGCAACTTAATTCATTTTATAACCGCTCTGAAAACGCTTTCATCATAACACTTATTGTAACATAAAAGTCATTACGCATCAAACCGAGGGTGGGACACAACCCACAAGGTTATTTTACTGCCAGCTTTTTTTTTCGTTTAAGTTATCTAAATTTTTTAATTTTTTTTTAAGATACACTATATATTATCGAATTTTATATTTATTTTTTTCAAAAGACTAAAAATTACACCTTTGTATATTAAGTGAGACATAGATAATTAATATTTATTTGCTGTTATTTCAAATGTAATTATTATAGATTTTAGGTACTTGTTCAGCTTAAACATTTACCAATAGTAGCTAACATTTTACAAGTCATGATCATCATCAGCCTGTGATAGTCCACTGCTGGACATAGGCCTCCCCTAATACACCTCCATCCATTAGAGGATTTTGAACCGTATCCCACCACGCTGGTCCAATGCGGGTTGGTGGGTGGACCGACTTTTTTACATGCCCATCCGACGCATGGATCATCTTACTTTTCAGACAATTGGGTGATCGGCCCAAATTGCCCTAACCAACTAGGAAACAACAATGAAAATTTGTTGAGTCCCCACGGGATTCGAACCCACGACCTCCGGTTTCTAAGCCTATACCACTAGGCTACGGAGGCTACGGCACATTTTACAAGTAATTGCTTTTAATTTTGTTGTATAATTTATTTTATCTAAGAGTAAACGTCTATTTACGGCAATACCTGTGTTATTTTTAGATTTTCCTGAAGTAAGAAGTAGCCTATGTTACTCGAAGTAAATGTAGGTTTATAATGGTGAAAAAATTATTCAAATCGGCAATGTAGTTTTTGAGATTTACTATTACAAACATTACACAAAAATGCAAAGGTTTCCTCTCTATTATATCAGTATAGAAGATTATTAATTTTTATTATACTGCAGTTATATCTGGTAAGTAAAACAAAAACATTTAATATATTATATTAAATTAACCCTTCTTAACTCGTTTCATTTAACTACTTAATTTCCCTACTAAAATAATAAGGTAAAGGTCATAAAATGGTAGTGCGTAGAAAAGTTTTTTTTTGCCTACGAAGCCAGACGAGCAGTCGAGCCACCTGATGGGAAGTGGTCACAGATGCCCATAGACATCAGCAATACTGGTATCACCAATGCGCTTCATACCGTGAGACATAGGATGTTAAGTCTCGTTTGCGCAGTAAATACACTGGCTACGGTGTCTTTCATACTGGAACATTGTAGTGTTTTCCATTCGGTCCCTACTGAAATTCGCTGGCTGCAACATCTATCACGAACACAGTATGTTTCACACTACTGCTTTTGCAGGCAGAAATAGGCACCGTAATGTGGTACACCATACGCAGACGTCCTTTGTAAAGGATCTGCCACAATGTTTCTTCTACAACGTTTAAAGTATTATTTATTATTGTATAAAATACGTGATGCGTTTTACGTGAGTTTCTAAAAATAGGATTAAATTTAGCTCTACATATTATATTTCAAATCGTAAATTTTCACTTCGAAACTTTTATTTTAGAGCTTTTATCAACGGAATAAACTTTTATTTTTCAATTTATATTAAGATTTTCCCGAAAGGATTTGAAATGAACAAGATCCCTCCTTTTGTTCACACAAATCAATTTGCCAAGTTAAAGTTTTAGCAAAATCCATAGGGATCGATTTAACCTTCATGATTTTTAATCCTTTAGAACTACATTTTTCTTTATCGCTTTTTGTTACTGAAGTTTGAGCTTAAAGTATCGTACTTTTTAACTTGTCAGTAATCATAAACATTTTTGACTTTAAGTTTTAATTTTTGATTATTTTGTTTTATAATACAATATTTTAGCATCCAAAGACGCTTATATACTGGAAATTTTATTCGTGTTATATTTTTAATAAATTTCATAATATAATTTTATAAATGTATTGGATCTTTATCATTTCAATAGTTTCAATATTACAAAGTGACGATGATGTTCATGTAGATACTAAGAATACACCTTTATTGATAATTATAAACGTTCAGACTTTCTTAAATGATAAAGCTGATTTTATAGAATTTAAGTGATATTATAGTATAACTGTTAAAGGTTACTATAATGTCGAAACAGAAGTAAAGATAATTAAACTGTGTAATAATCGTACGCTCCACCTTTGAATAATACCAGAGGAAGTAGACTTTTTACGAGGGTTTGAAAAATTGTACTGAGTTTCCGCAGAAATGGTAAATCGCAGCTATAAAGTTTATATCCTAGCTCGTGCAAATAGTTAGATATCGATGTATCCATTGCATTTGCATTTATTTCATAGTTTTACGACCATCAAAATAATAAAATTAAAATTGCTTTATATAACTTGAGAGCCCGGAGTAACTATAGAGTTCCATTCACAAATCTCTCACAGTTCAGTTTAGTCTAGTAATAAATGTAAGTAAATAATAAATGTAAATAATTTACAATAACATTCAGCTCTAATATTTTCAACATTATTAACTAACAGATGTAAGTGAGATAAATTAACCACCTCCACTTTAATTGGACTTTACTCGTTACGAAATATGTACCTAGCATGTTGATTACTAGATAAATTCAGTCCTAGGAAGGGCATGGTTTGTAAAATTCATAAAATACATCATCTTATATGAACATAAATGCATCTACACCGGATGTCTCTGTAACGTTTAATAAAAGACCATGTCACTCGAAAAACTTTATTGCACAAAGCAGACAAGCAATTCACCATGATGGAAAGTGCTCACTGACGCCATGAACATCAAATACCAGTGTATTATCAGCCCGTGAAACAATCCGGAACACGTTTCTGTTTTCACATTACTGCTTTGCGACTGAAAAGGAACGTGGTGTATTGTCCCAGTCAGCCACCTGTATTTGGGGAACCTACTCATCTAAAACATTGTTAACAAAAGTCATTGACAAAATATATATATTGTAAATGATAACATGCCCTTCAAGAACTGACTATCATGCAAAACATAACGAAATATAATGATAAAATATTAAAATGTAATAAGGTTTAGATTCATCAATGATTTTACGATTCTACCTTTAGTTAAATAGAACACAAATCAAATGCTAAATATTGATAAGGCCCTTGACTCAAATATATCTAATAAATGGACTGTTGAAACAAGAATAGACTAAAGCGTTTAAATTTTATTTCATCTAATAAGTTAACGAGTGAAAAATTTAAAAATCATAAAAGCATAATTATTTCTTTTATTTACATGATTACTATACATATCAAAATCCACTAATTTTGGATTTTTCGATGTTACTTAAATATATTTATTCCGACGTTTCGGATTCTTTTCAGCATCCATGATCACGGGCAGAATAAGTTTGTATATTACTATTCTATGTTTTTGAATAACGTCAGTTTTATTTAAAATTGACATATCTCGATTTCTTCATTTATAATGTTGGTTTGACCAAAAATCATAAAGCATTTTGACAATTACAATACAAACTACTCGAAATCATATTAGGCAATATAAATTACCATCTTAGTTACATCAAAGAATAGTCGATAGATCTTCCTTTTTAGAATTTATAACAAAGTATTGTTTCGTTACTTCTAAGTCTTATTTAGTAAACAATCTTGTATTTACTCGTAATATATACTAGATACTTTTTAATTATTTAACAGTTTAAAAAAGCATCGATATATCAACACTTTCATACATCAAACAGTGGTGTGTGACGTAGTCAAAAGGGTGTTGTGGTTTTACTTTGACGCTTATGCTGTTATTTCTTGTTCTTTGGCATCATCGTTATTTTATAAGCTGCAAACCGGTGTTTAAAAACAATCTAGATCTAATAAATTCTCAAATAAATGTGGAACCTTTATAACAGTACAAAGTTATTAGTTAGAGCCACGTAAATTTCAGCAAGTATGGTTGTTATTAATAAATACATGACGAAAATACGGAAATATGGTGTTTTTTATATCAATACTTTTTTAAACAATAAGGAATTTGCAGATTGTATGAATTGTTTATTGTAGATGATAAAATTGTTTGAATGTGTAAGCGTAAATGAGATTTTAACATAGGACCAGGAGGCATTTGATCGGATAATTAATGCATAATCTCGTAATCTCAAAAAGAATTTATAACTTTTTTTAAGTTATAAAACTAATTAAAATTACATGTTTTTGGAATAGATAGGCGCGCTTGGTTCAAATACTTGAATTAAATGAATATTAATTGTAAACATACTGCTTGACTTAAATTTATTGGAGTCTCATATACAATGTTTAGTCCAGAAAGTTAATTAAATTATAAGACTATTTCATAATTCAGAAAACATGAAAATTAAATTTATTATAGTTATACCGACAATGATGATGATTCCTAATAAATGTTTTGCAGCATTAAGCACAAATAACACGTTCTTTATGATATTTTTTTCATGATTATTAACTAATTGCTGTAAATTAATGAATGTTAATAAATTTTCATATTTAAGTTTATTCAATGACAAAGCGAAGAACCATATCAAAGTATTAGGTTAGCAGACAGCTTTCAGAAAGGATTTCTAACTTTAATTTAAACGTCCACGGCAAATTCCTATTGCAAAGCTTGATACTGTGTCTTTGTACAAACACTGAAGATAGATATTATCAAAATAATAAAGACTTTGTGATCAAGAACTCTTACTTCAGGTAACACAACTTTAATGTTTTTTGTTATCACTAACTTATACTTCCGACCAAACACTTACACTCCGCAAAATCCGAGACAACTTCTAAAATATTATAAATAATCTTAAAGTAAGTTAAACGAGTTATATAATATGATATTTTGCTAGCTACTTATTGAATCCAACTAGTTCACTGAAGGTGAAAGTTCAAATACTGAAATTAAATAAAACTTGAACTGTTTACTGCAAAACTGCGTCCGTAGCCTAGTGGTATGGGATGTTTGGATTTTAGAAACCGAAGGTCGTGGGTTTGAATCCTGCGGGGACTCGACTTCTTTTCTAAGTTGTTTCCTAGTTGGTTAGGATAATTTGAGCCGATCACCCAATTGTCTAAAAAGTAAGATGATCCATGTGTTAGATGGGCAATGGAAAACGCGGTCCACCCACCAGCCCACATTGGACATACAGTCCAAATACTAAGCTACCGTCAGATTTCCGCCATTGCGACGCGTATGTTCATTAATTAATCTAACCTCTAAAGAAATAGAGATCGCATTTTAAAATTTCTTGTGTATTTTAATGAACCTAAGCTATATTATGAAAAAGTTTAGAAAAATAAATTGGTCCAAGTGACTGAAATTCCAGATATGAAAAGTTTACGTGCAGTTTTTCTCTAAATTTATTTTATTTCTATAAAGAAAATATTTTTTCTCTGTATCGCTATGTTTAATATTTTATTGTAAATTATTCATATTCGAAAACTACTTTCAAAAATTTATATTACTCTAAAACTTACTTACTTTTAAATTTTAATTACCTCAATTCTTGAAAACCTATAACTTTGAAATATACATTTTACAAAAATAAACATTTTATATTCATATTCAAACTTATTAGAAGTATAATTGGGCAAAATGAATGATCGATTTTCCCTGTCCACTGCACATGAAAGCCTTCAATAACTAGACATGGGTCGTTACGTCACTTTTAAGAAACGAAACGTAACCAGTTACGTGGACGGCGTCGCTTGTTTTAAAACTAGTTATTTTTATAACTAGCTACTTTCAGCCAGCTACTGTGCACACATAAAACTTTCACAGCTATACGGTTACGTACAAGCAGAAAATAACGGTTTCGTGTTTGATGCCCAATAGTTAAATCAATATATTTACTTTTCTGCATACTTTACTCCGGTTTACAATTATAAAATGTTTTATTGATTGATTGGTGTTTACTACGAAACTATGATTTGAATAAAAATAATAATACTGGCGTATTTAAAATTAAATTTTATTGTTACAATGACGATGATTAATATTTACTGTTTGCTTTGACTTTTGTTGTGTTCACACTTTTGAACGATTTTATTATAACTATCTTTTACTCTTATAAACAATATGCGTCACTCACAGCGAGTGTCACAGCAGTTCGCCCGAATAACGTGTTTACAAAAATAACTACTTTTAATTTGACACGAAACGTATATTGCGTTTTATATCGCGTAACCAGTTATTGTAACTGATTACGTGAAATAACGCTCACACCTACTATAAACCTGTGCTTGCAAAGCATAAAATAATTTATTATGTCTTTGTTTTTATATATTTGATTCTTATATGACTTAATAAATCAGCTTGTGCTTTCGTACTTGCTAAATACCTTTTCACCACACACATATTATACAGACCCAGAGTAATGAGATTCTCTTTACCGGCGTTAACCATGTTTCCAGTGCTTTGATCATCGTTGGCATATCGGTATCGTGTATAAGTACGGAGATTTATTTTGCATATTCATTACGCACTTCTTATATTATTTTTTATTTTGTACCAAGACTCGACACAGTTTTAGTTTATCTCTTAAGAATATGCCAGTTTTAAATTTAATCACCAAAGATTGTACATTTATATATAACAAGGTAACATGTATAAATAAAAAAAAAATACATACGTTCCGAATTGAGTTCCTCGTTCTTTAGTGTGTCAAAAGAATTCAAACCTACAAATATCCTACGTATTTTTCAGCTAAATTATAACGGAGCGTTGATCGAACCCCGACCAGATGGTATAGAGATCTCTGTGCAGTAGCCAGTTAGTAAAAAGGCCTATGTCCAGCAGTGGACTGATAGGGGCTGATTATGACGATGATGGTACGAAGTATCTTCGTATATTATTAATGTAGTGAAGCAACTCTTACTTTGGCTAACTTACGATATAACTAAAGGCTTAAAGCAAACTTACCGTGTATACTCGAGATATAACGAAATTAATTTAGCTTGTAAAAGCTATTTAAAGTGCAACATAAAAAAATAAAGTTAAATAATTTACAAGTTTAAAGAACTTAATGGAATCCGAATATTTAACAACTTAAAATGAGTATCACAAACTTCTCTTCAGAACCAGCGTTTACTATTTACGAAAAGACGAGGCCCAAGTGGCAATATTTGATTGCTCTAATATTGTTACGCATGTATTTGGGGCCAGAAAATTGGTACGTAAATGTTTAGAATAATTTATAAATGTTCTTTGAAATTAGTTTTTTTTAAACAATAGTTAGAGTCAAGAAAGATTTTGCTTCAGTATATAAAAAAAAGTTACATTAAATTTTAATTTATTAAGATATGAAAATTAGTAATTTGCTAACTGTCGTTATTTACTTGATTCAGTAATGTCAAACCAATTCCAATTCTTTCATCATTAAATTTTAATAATTTTTCCAAACATATAAAATTACACTTTCAAGTTTCCTTGTTTTTATTTTATAAACATTTAAATCTACTTCAGTGGTATAAAGATAGCCTCTTGTTAATATGAGATTGGTATTGGCGGCCAGGCCTTAATTGGCGCCCGTATATTTCGGCACTGCGGTGAGACAGACGCTTAATGAAACAAGGACTATACTTCAACGTCATGTATAAGTTTATCGATATGAGGGCAATTTCCGTTTAATCTCATGAACGCAGTAACCCCATCAAGGGTCGGTATAAGCCGGTTTAGTTTTAAAGAAAAATGAGGTTTAAATTTCGTTATGCAAAAATGTATGAGGCATTCTTTTGAAAGTTTTCTAAAAAGCAAGTATAAAACAATATCTAAAAAACAATTTCGAATATAAAAGGTAGTAATTAGTGTCCGACCGAAATTTCGGTTTCGGTTTCGGTTTCGGCCGAGTTTCAGCCAAAAATCAAGTTTCGGCCGCAGTTTCGGTTTCGGCCGAATTTGGCCGAAACTTTTGGCGAAACCGAAACTGGTTTCAGAAGATGTCATGTTATCAAAATTAAATGATTTTAAAATGGAAACAAAATTGTATCGAAAGTTAAGTGTATCAAAATTCAACTGAGCTCAAATCAGTGGATTTTAGTTCAGCCAACCATTTTAAGCTACTTAAAATAGATCGATAATTCTTCTAGAACGGCGAGAAGGGATCAAAAAGTAGTAAGTACAAAATAGATACTGCTTGGTAACAAAAATAAATAAATACTGGAAGGCATAGCTCAGATATTTGTTATGTTAATAAAAATAATCTTCGATTCTCTTTGCTTTTTTTCTGAATGTACTGATTTGTTTGCCTTCCTCGGCAAGTTTTTTCTAAATTGTAGAAAATCCAAGTGCGGGCTTGTTAGCGAAAACCTCTGTCAAAAAAATAACGGCGCATAATATTCAATGCGATTGTGAGGCAACATAAGAGTAGTCTGCTCTGCCGTATTCCATTGCCATAAGGCGAGTGTCCCAATTTTGAGTGAGAACCCATCAACCTCATTTTGCCAAGAAAATGCTGCTAAATTCGAAACACTGTTTTAAACGATCAAAGAATTACCATCCGATAGCTAATTCAAGGAACGGGCATTTTAAAAACATTCAGCTATTATCTGTAGATAAATTTGAAAAAGTTTGAAAGGAACATTTGTGTGTTAAAGGATATTATTGCTGTAATAACTTGATAGATAACACGCCCTGGTAATGAACTGCTCGCTCCAGGCTATTCCAATCTCTTAAAATATAATGTTGTATGTAAAATAAATTGTAAATTAATCAAAAAAAGAAAAAAAAATTCTCTGAGTTTCTTACGCTGGTACTTCTCAGATCAGAGACTTGCATATCCAAACAGGTGAAAGTTTATTTGACAATCAATAAGAAAGTGGAATGCTTCTAAATTGAATAAAGATAATTGACTTTGTCTTTTATATGGAGGTATTCAATCCACATGGACACAACTTTTGTATATGGGAAAAGTCTCCGCAAAATGCTGAGAATCAAAAACAATATCGACTTGACATTTCGAAAATATTGTTGGACAAGTTATAAGAAGCTTCGGAAAACTTTGTGTCTCGTTTTGTAACAGTCGATGAAACATAATGATGGGTTATCCTTTTGGACCTGGAGACAAAACTGAAATGTTCGCAATGAAAACCACCATCCGCGCCAACCCCGAAGAACTTTCATGCCGTGGCATCGACTGGCAAGCTTTGATTCCCTAGTTGCGAATGCCGTGAATGATAAAAAAGTGGGAATCGTCGTAATGGTGTGCTGTTCGATTTGACATCGCACCCGAGGTTAGGTTGGTAGAAACGATAGCCATTCAATTGGTTAAGAAGCCCCCTTTTCACCCAGATCTGGCGCATAGCAGTTTTTTATCATGTCACCAAATTTCACAATATTTAAGAGAAACATATGCGAAAGATAAATAAAGAATGCAGTCCGTTTCTTTGCAGGACTATGATAATTTTTTTTTGAATTGGAAAGCACTGGAATAACGCTAGAAGTTTCGGGTGTAAGAGAATATGAAAAATCAATAATTCAGTTATTAATACTCATTATGACTATCTCATTTCCCACTGTTTTCGATCCTTCCTCAGGTACAAATACAAACCAGAATATTAATAAAATATTTTATTCATAAAAAAGAAAAAACAACTTAAATGAAATCAATACTAGAAACTAATTACACTGTACATGAAGAGACTTTTCATGTCTTGGGAGTACCTCATGTCTTAGGCTATGTAGAAAAATGGCTAAAAAGCATCAAATTTCAGTACTAAGAACTTTGGTACTCGACCACGTGAGTTTCGGTTTCGGTTTACATTTCCGGCCAAGCTGAACTCATCTTGAACTTTCGGTTTCGGTTTCGGCAGCAAAACCGTTTGGTCCGGACTCTAGTAGTAATGTATAGTATAAGTATGTTAGTAGCAGTAGTCACGGGACAGCATTTAGAGTGTGATGTTTGTCGCTCATTTAAAACCAGAAATATGGTGGTATTTTTAATCCTCTTGTTAATTGGCACCATTGGCGTGGTGTTTAGATTTTAACTTTACATTTACACAGGTTGTAATTGAAACAGAGTTTAAATTATCTCAAATCCCCTGATAAATTCTGAAATGAAAAGTTTACATCCTTGATAAAACATTCAAGTTTTTACCCTGGTAAAACGTAAACTTCGTCCAATGAATGGTTTTGGTGTTATTAAATACTTGACGAAGCCGTGAGTAAAATCGGGTGTTTATAAAATAATTCTGATGAATATATAAAGAGTTTATATATTGTGAATTGTTTATAGTAGATAATAAAATTGCATGATTGTATTGTGAAAATGAGATTTATTAAAACAAAAACAGGAAGCATTTTTCACATAAAAATTCAATCTCTAAACCCTAAAAAGGGGTTGACATTAGTAGTAGAATATTAAACACTGGGTTCTTACTTGCCGCTTAAATAGACGCAAAGCTTGTATAAATTCTAAAAGTATTAGTAAGTAACGGCTACTAGATGAATCGTAAATAAATTATAGATGAAAAAAAAACCTGTTTACAATTTTATCTTTGCAACTAATTATATCAGTTGTTGCAAACTACGGGGCAAACGCTTCAGAATAAAGAAGTGTCCGGAACACAATTGCGTTTTCTGTATATTCGATTGCGTGTGTCAGGTGGGTAAAGTTGGACATGAGCGTTTACTACGCTTTTCTAGCTATATAACTATATGTTGCACTTGTTAATCTATCGTAAGTTTCAGTTATTTATATTACAAAGGCTTGGTGCTTTTCCGCAAGATATCGATGCTGGCAGAAAAACGTAAATAAAGTACGTTTTCTGCTTTTAGATTAATTTAAATGTTTCAGGTATCTAACCTTCAGTTTGTATGACGCTGTTGCCAGCGAAAATTTTTGAACGTCGTTACATATCATATCATTTGTTTTGGATTACTTGGTTACCTTTAAATATTTTTGTGGTGCCAATATCATTTTGGTTATTTTTCTAGTTACATTGCTATAGAAATAGTATACAACTCCACATTTTCCATTTCGTAAATGTACGGATGAAATTACAGAAACCGATATCTGTCAGTCATATAAGTTAAGGCGACGCGATGTTATGCTGAATTATCCTTGTGCTGCGTGAAATGCTGTTGCTAGGGGAATACGCAAAACTGTGCCACAACGGTGGTAACACCTTGTTCATAGTCGTCGAACTATATGTCTTGCTTATTTTTACAATGGAGCCAAATATTAATAATATTATTAAGTATAGAAGAAAAGAACGTTTCAACATTATTGTTTATTAAACGTACTCAAAAACTAATGCGTAAATTTTAATATTACAACTCCTGGTCCCATAAAAATGTCTTATATATTGACAAAGAAGGCCAAAATTCACAACAAAAAAAAAAATACATATGATGACATCAGTTTGAACCGACCCACAACGTTTAATTTGAAATACCGATTAGATTTCCTTTACATAAGTAAAAATATTATTCTACAACAGGCTTCGCTTCCTGCGATCAAGTTCGTAAGCTAAAAAGGAATATCTTTGGGTTATAATGTTAAAAGTATATAAATTGTGTATAAAGATTTTGCAATCAGAAGTTTGGCCGCATTGCACGTCTCTGCTTTCCGGAAATATTATTTATATTTTAAAAAATGTTGTATTATTAAATTTTATACTGTAATAGGAAGAGTGCATTTCCTTTACTATTGCAATTATAATTAACATATTGCATATCTGAGCAATACAGATATGTCACATTTCAGTAATAGAAATTAAATATAAATACACTTAAATTATAATAAAATAACAACTTCAGTTATTTCAGCGGAATGGAGTTTCTGCGTCTTCTTGAATCAACTCCGTTTACTTAAGTGAAGCTTATTTGTGGTGTTGATTTCATTTATAAGCCTCTTCCCGAATAGTATGCAGTGTATTTTACTTGAATTGTAAATCTTATACTCTTTAAATTAAAAGATAAATTTATACGGGACTTCTAATAATTTGATTATTTAATACCGAAATCATCTTTATGCTTCATCCATAATTTAGGGTATTAATTACTGGCGTTTTAAGTACCATAAATCAACAAAAAAGCTTCGTTCCATAACAATAAAGTAAATTTTATAGTATGTTTTTTCCAAAGTGTTTTCAAAGAACAAAAAAGTAATATTGACATTTCGTTGAATCGTTCCTAGTAACGTTGTTTTGTTTATGCTGCCAATTCAGTATTTTGACCATGGGTATAACGTTGACAACAAAATAGATTAAGAATGTTGAAACACATGTTAATATTATATAAAATTAATTTTAGTCCACAAACAAAACATATTGAGCACAACATACGACAGCTCAAAATCCATTTATTAACTGTAAAGAATATTTTTGTATAAAATTTATCATCACCAGCCTATGATGGTCGCAAGACATAGGCCTCCCTAAGCCACTAACCATCAATACTTGGGGATGGTAGGTGAAATAACCTTCTACAGCCCATCTGACGCACGGTCCTTCTTTTTCACACGTGGGTGATCGCTCAGTGCCTAACCACCTACTAGGATCTAATGAAAATTTGTTAAAGTCCCCGCAGATTTGAACCCACGACATCCAGTTTCTAGCCACTATACTATTAATGAAGCTGGAAGCGGTCAACAAGGTGATGACTTTAAATAGGTTCATTATCAATTTTGCTTTCATAGACAATAAGATTAATATTTATTAACAATAATAATAATATATTAGCAGTATAGCTCATTTCAATTGCTGTGATTAATTTTGGTGATCAATAAAAACAAAATATAATATTTTTATGCGCTTAAAAAAAAGCAGCAAAAAGCAGTAAACTCATGAGACAACAAAGATAAATTTTAATGTATAAAATCCACGCTGGTGCATAACGAATGACAGATAACAACATTTGAACTAACCAAGGAACTATCCATGTCAATGAAAATAATGCTCAACTAGGACGGGATTAAAGGTAACTTGGAGATAAGTAGGCACAATGCAATTACGTAAGTATTTACTTGCTACAGAAAATGATGTTGTGAAGTAGTATTTACTTATTTTAAATTATTATTAAGTGGGATTCTTGAGAGATATCTTCATTAATTCCGCTGAGTTTTTTTTTCAGGTCAAAGGCGTTTCTTTTCCAGCGTAGCGTTTTAACAATTAGGTATTGCTCCCGTGTATGTATGTGTAACATTATATTTAAGTTATAACGATCTTGGTTTTGGGCCAGTCATTTTTAGCTACACCTACTCTAATTTCTCTGAACCTGGCAATAGTTGAAGGGCCAACCTTTTAGCATTAAATCCTTGTATTAATAAATGCATAGCTACGACCACATCTTGGTCCTCCATTTAATTACAACAGAATTTTGGCATTTTTCTACTATTGCTTTTTGGTACAAAGTATTAGGTCATTCGGTTGCATTTAGTCATAATTAATTTTTGGCCATTCTTTAACTAATATACAAGAAAGATTTTTTTGATTCTGGTCAGTCTAAATCTAGCACAAACTCATGGGCAAAAGTATTTGGCAAACATATAAACATTTTAACGCGCGTACATAATATTTTCAAATATGGAAGCGGGGTGAGATTAACACTTCAGTTTATGTTTTTTTTTAGGTTACGTAAAGATACCAGATTGTAATTTGCCGTAACAGCCTGATTTTGTAGTAAAATAGTCTATTTCGACCCGCAATAATAATCAATAAGGACATAAGGCTGTAAAAATACGCATGTCATTATATTTGCAGTCAGCTAGGCAGCCTGGAGCTAACACAAATATAGTTTATTAGATAATATATCGGATTTATTAGTAGATATCTAGCAGGCGATTTTGGTTAAAGGTTTTTTTTGATATGTGCTTTTGAGGGCGCTTCAATTTACAAACCATCTGAAGGCCCACCTTTCCAACCAGTATGAAAAGGATCTTAAACTACTGCCATCTCTTAATAGTCCTTAATTTGTTATCTCAGTATAGCTTTCAATGTGTTAACCAGCACGCCCCAATCTTCATTACTAACTGTGCAGCCCAACAAGTTCCTTTGGCACCGATTTAATTGTTACCGGGTGGCTGACCAGACCGAACGAATCCCTTCGTTCAGTTCAATTCTCCGTACGTTTAGTTTTCACAATTGCACATTCGCTGGTTTGATAAAACCTTATATATAAAACGCCACGTAACTTTGAACCAGTCAAAGTTTCGGTAGATTTTATTTTCAATTTTACTTCGATATTTTAATTTATAATTTGATATTTTTCTATTAAGGAATCTTTGACCAGTGTGTGTTGCCAATTATGTGTATGGAACTCAAAAGGAAGCCACTTACAAAGTTGTCATAAAAATTTTAGAATCGCTCGAAGCCATGGGGCAGTATTTACCTTACGTGACCGAATAAAATGAGCTGATCTAAATTAAAGAACTGAAGTCACTTTGGCTAGCTCCAAAGATTGCCAGACTGCGCGAGTAGTGTGCGGGATTGCTCTGACAGCTGGTGGGTGAAATTTTCTAGGTGACCGAGGGACTAGAAGACGTAAAAACCTCAACAAGTTGGAGCGTTGATTTTAATGATGGTCATGAGGCGGTTGGATTAGGCGACACTGAACCAATAGTTTGAAAATACTTGCCTTTGTCAGCAGTAGAAGTCTTTTGCTGAAATGGATATACAGATCTGGTAATATGTTTGCACGCATTTTATATGATCTATGGTATAAGCGGCAAATCAATAAACTTTGTTGAGTTTGTTTTCTTGTTCGAGAGCACAGTGAAACGATTGTTTCCTTGTGTGGGACAGTTTGATTACGTTATGGCTAGGGTATACATAGTAAGTTTCCTTTGAGCCTTTAGCCACCGTAGCGTAGCTGGTAAAAGTTACTTTATATGATTAATAGTTCAGCGAGCTACGCCAGTTAAATTCTACATAAATTAATTTAAAAGTTTAAAAGAGACAATTATAATTTTCAATTCAGTATGTCTTAAGGCCACTGCGAATAAAAATCATCTAAGTCAGAATACTGCTCACTGTAATAATAAAAGCTACAATGGGATGATCAGCAATACCGAACTAGCTATTTACAAAATATTAACAATGAAAAGTGAGTCAAGAAATCAGATCAACCGGTATGAGAAGAAATACTAGGTAATTTTAAACATTTATGAAGGATGTATTGACAGGGTTTCAGACATTTAAGTTTATCTATTTGTTGCTATAACAAATGAAACAGGTGGTCTGTCTTTCAATTTATTTATTATTTCATAGCGATTAATATTATTGCGCTAATCTATGTACCCAAAAGACTATATATGTTCTGAAGAAAACAGAATAAGTAGTATAGCCATTACCATTAATGGTATACTTTAGTTTTAAAACGGAATATGAAAAAATAATCTATTCAATAACAACAGTCTAGTGTATTAGTACTGTCTGCTTCAGTATAATAAGTTCTTCTTTCTAATACTAGACACATTATCTAATTAATTACCAATTTCTGAACCGGAATGCTCGCGTACTTGTGGGGTGTCAATTATTGCAAGAGTCCCTAGTCACGTCTTGACGGTGTGTATAGCTGTTGACGAAGGGAAGTTTATTGGCGTCACTCAAGGGATTTGTCGAATTTGATAATTGTATAATTTATAATGATAATTTTCATTTAAGTAGATAAATTTTATTGGTTTGGGCGTCTCAGTTTCTAAAACTAAATTATGTATAAAAATGTAGCATGACATCTTACATTTATTAAACAGTTATGCAAATATATCATCATGATCATCATCATCGTCATCCTGTGTTAGTCCACTGCTGGACACTTGACCCTCCATTAGAGGTTTTTGGGCCGTATCCACGCGTTGTCAATGCGGTTGGAGGGGTAGAATGATATTTGTACAAGGCCATACAATTATATATCAGTACACCAATTGTTATAATGCTCAAAAACCTGTTAAACGCTTTACTAAGTCTGCTTTGACTATGAATAAGTTTGCATTTAATGCATATAACAGAAATCATCATTCTTTTTTTTGATGCGCTTTAAAATTTTAGGTGAAATTCAGTGGAAAACAGTTTACTGGATTTATAAGAACATGAAAATACCTCAAGTAATAAACATATCGATGAATAAAACTTTAAAAATCAGATGACGATTAACACAGGTCCTGTCTGCCACCAAATAATTTAAAGAAGGACCAATGCAGCTAACCACAAATGGGGTTACTTCTAAATATTAGAAATCACAAGATGTTTTTCAAGAATAAGAAGTGGTGGGTAAAACAATTACCTCGCCGTCGTGAGAAAATATTATAAAAGATTATAATAGTTATCTAGATCTATCTAGATCTTTTGCAACTTTGGATATAGCGTTGTGGAGATGGGTCAGAGACATATTTATGTAAAACGGACCAAAGTTGACATAAGTTTAAATGTATCATTAAAATAAAATTTGCATGCAGAGACAAAATTAAATGTTAAAATTTAATTTTAAATGCTAAATTTCAACTACGTTCCCTGACGTTATAGAGATTTCTCTCATTGATATGTGTGTGGTTGACGTTAAATTTGGTGCATGATCATTAAATGTCTATCTCACTGCAGTTAATAGTGCCTGTGTTAATGAGGCTTGACAGCTTCAATTGAATATTGTGACGGGGAACTGGTTTTGACTAAGTTAAGTAGATTCTTATTGCATTACACTTATAATAAAGTATGGAAAATGTAGTGCAAATATGCTATAAATAAGAGTGATGGGAGTAAGTAGTAGCAAATAGTTCTTAGTGTACTTTGAAGATTAAAGGGACATAACCTGAACAGACTAGGAACATTCGTTGATTATTATTGTCGTAACTTAAGCGAATGCATATAAAATATTCACAAAAATAAGGATTTGTAGTAATATTTCCACACAAGAATGTAAAAGAAATTTGTTAATTGCAAATACAAAAAAATATGTAACATAGTAAGGCATAACAAAAGGGCTTTTAATAAGAAATGTTTAAGATTTTTTAATTCCTAAAAATGAAATGAGGTTTTACCAATAAATAAACGATTCTAAATTTGCTTAACTGTTAAACAGAACCTAAAATCAAGTGCAAAATATTGGCGAAACCTACAACTCAAACAATAACTGATGAGTTACACTATTGAAACAAACGCAGTCTAAAGCTTTTAAATGTGTGTGTATATACTTATAAATTAATTCTTTATAATAGTTATGTTTAATGTATAAAAATACAAAATAATTAAAAAAGATAAGCCAGCGGGTTTTATAGCCATTTAAGCTAACCTTTGAATTTTGCTACTCTGCTACTACTCAACCATACACCAACAATTTTAAACCCAAACTTCTAACATTGTAACTTAATATTAATAGCCAATATAAATTCATAACTATCTTTAGTTATTTTCCCCATAAAAAAAAAAAAAAAAACAAAAGCACATTTGTATACTTTATTTACTCATTCCTTTGAAAATACGGCATTGAGGTATACTAATATGTATTTTAAATAAGTTTTCAAATCATTGTAATCTGTACCAACAATATAAATTCCTGAAACATCTATTTAAAATTTAATAAATACTGAAGTACTGAAATGGTTTGACTTTCAACTGAATTATATCGTTCAGTGCAGAATTGTACTACAATGATACTAAGGTGCACATGATATCAATCCTATTTCGTACTTCATCCCTTTTACTTTTTTAACAGTTGCGCCTGTAGGTAGTAAATAAAAATATAAATAATTTTGTTTATGGAAAAGGGAAATAACTTAACATTTATTTAAAACACTGTTTACTTTACATGACACAAATAAACAAGAAATTTATTCCATTTTAAGTAGTAAAATAATTTAAAGTCAGGTTAATTTGGCAAGGAGCACCAAACAGTTGACAGTGCTTTTGACTTTATTTAATCGATGACAAATGTACATGACAAACGTTTCAGAAGCCAAAGGGCTCGTTTGAAAAACGGTTTAGAAACAAAAATTACTTACCTCTGTCAACTAACAGGATGATCAATTCAAACAGTTTAACCATTTTTTTCCAGCA
The DNA here is from genome assembly GCA_029286875.1 of Lamproptera curius. Lineage (NCBI taxonomy): Eukaryota > Metazoa > Arthropoda > Insecta > Lepidoptera > Papilionidae > Lamproptera > Lamproptera curius. Next base: position 370,464 of record JAGSMT010000317.1, read on the forward strand.
ACTCAAATGGCGATTTCACATGCCCTTTGACGTGATTAGATAATTTTATACTGTTCAGCGTTTGAAACCAGGCATAAACTAGGTTTTGATTCCACATGCAAAGTCTAAAAAGCACGATTTTATTATTATAAGAAACGGTTGTCAGTTCATCGTTTGTAAGTAAAACATTGGAAAAGCTATTCAGTTTTAGATTGACATGAAAATTTATTAAAAAAACATTTCTATTTAAAAAGCAGTTTGAGTGAATGGTTCGTGACTTCCTGTGGAAACATATTTTGTAATGGACCACTTTTTATTATTAGCGAATCATTCCTGTCCATTTTCTATTGCATAAATTTTTATGAGGTTTATAAAAATTTACAATATATATGGTCAAAGGATGTAAACATTAATGTTTTAAAGTTTATTGAAAACTAATACAATACCCTTTTTTTTAATTTTTACTAATTTTACATGGTACGAATGACTTAAATAATAACTCTCAAAATGGGTTGGGTTTTTTCGCCTAAGTTTTGCCTTATCGTAATCTTATCGCGTTGAACATAATCATTGTCTTTGCCAAGTGAAAAAATGTTGCTTGCTACAAAGGTCCAAACTTTCAACGGAATTGCCTCATGGTAGGGTGCAGGAAATATGGAAGTGGTGCCATAAGATCCCACTCACAGCTAAAACTCAGTTTATCTTTTAATAATGTTGGGATTTGATACTATTTGATCAAGCTATTTTAAAACGTAAGAATAATAATAATACACAGATTGTTCATATTATAAACAATGCAATAAGTATATTGATAACTAAGTGCTCACACATTATTAAACACACACATGCCAGATACTTTCTTTTCAATATTGTATAGTATTGATTAAAGAGAGATATCGCAACTTTAATATTAGGTAACGAGAACAGGGTAACATAACAATAATAACAAAGCTCATGAATTTGGCTACCAGGTGAGGGCATAAGGTTGGCATTTGAAGTTTCATTGTAATTTAATTACGCTGCTAAACATGAGCCGACAGTATTATCACCAAAAGGTATATAATGCTTACGCAAACATGACTATGTTACATCCTTTGTTACAACAATATTTGAAAGACTTAAAAATATATTTTACTAATAAGCAGTGAGTTGAGTTATTCAAAGGTTTTTTTTTTCTTTATACCACTCATCACTTACGGTAAGTATTCTTTGAGGGGCCGTCTGGGGCCTTTTTGCCGTAAAGTAGAACTCTACTGAGTTGCAGTTTGAAGGGCACCGTAGCCAACGTATTTACTGGGTAAACGAGACTTAACATCAAATGTCCTCTCGCCATAAGGTGGCGGCTGTCGGACTGTCTTCATACGCAATTAAACAGTTTTAAGTATTGTGTTTATTTTTAATGACATGTATTATATTTTTATAGTAAAGGGTATCATAATTAAAATATGATTTAGGAGAAGTTAAATAAAAGCTTTTTAAAAAGGTGCAACAAGAAATTGAACAAACGAAAGAATTTCAAAGGTTAAAATACTTGATTTATTGTATTATTTTAGATTCCATTTTACATAGAATACTTTAAAGACTAAAATGCTTTTAATACTAAAGTTTCTACACGAGAAAAATATATAGAAACAAAGTAAAAAAATCAAAAGCATGCAATATATATGTGTTTATGAGACACGATTCGGTCTGATAAAGAGAATTAATGATCTCTTTCAGTACCAGATACAAAATACTCAATGAGGGTAAAATATAGAGCGTTACATTATTAATTCGTTTTACTTTTTAGCAGAGTTGTGTAAATATAGATGCTATTATTAGTTTCCCTATGTATAATCAAAGCTTAGACAAAAATAAATAGTCTCTAAGTAAAACATTGCATTCGGCAAGTCGATTTGTGATTTATTTTGCAAACTTTAACCACCTAGAAGATTCATGAACTTCAAACAACAATGACAACGAATAAGACTGATTTTGGCACTATATACATAACATATAAAAGGTAAATACAAAATTATTATAATTCCTACTATGTATTCAATAAATGCAGATTTTCCACAAAAAAAGATTTTAATCTTCTATCACCATCACGTGATACATATTTTTAACGAGACTTGTCAAATAAAGGACTCTTAAAAAGCTAATGAAATCTATCTGAAAGTAAAATTGTAGAGCAGGGAGCGTCAGACTTGAGCAAGACGTAAAACTAATTGAATTTTTGTCACTTTTTACTATGGTACATTTAAATATTTAGGTCTATATTTTAAAACACAAATCTAAATTAAAATACAACCAGAGTTCTGCATAAAGGTTCAACGCGTAACACACCGTTATTGCTTCAAAGACACCAAAAGCGAGCAAGTCACTTTTGACCAACAGAAAAAGATACTCAATTCGGAGCGTATATTTTTTTTTGTATCTTACTTCATCGCTCCGCTTCTAGAGCTCTTATTATCATTTTTATTTGGTCAATGGTAAATATAGCTTTCATGTGGTCATGTGGTCATGTATGGTCATGTGGTCACACTTATTTCTATAACTTTGTAATTAGTAGTTTAATAGATATCCAATTTTAAATCACTTGACGCAGACATTTTAAATTACAGACCAATTTTAAATTACACACGTTGCGCTGGCGCGTAATCGGCTCGGACAACGTGGTTATGAACCCGGATTGGAAATGCGATAAAAGAAAGGATAAATACCTCGTCAGGTGGCACAGCTGCAGGAGTCTGCGTTAATGATACGGTTGAGGTTCGCAGTCAACATAAAACTGTTAGAACGGGCGTTGGCCATTCGCGTCGCGTGACTTTACAGCGATGCGCTGGCCAAGAACTCGGAGGCAATTGTCGATTGTGACGGCGCTGGCCACCGACTGCTCCACGAAGTCTTCACCTTATACCCTCTATTTATTCGCGAGATGAGGAAAAATTAAAAGGAAGAAAGGGGGGCAGGCGAAAGGAGTGGTATAGTAAGAAAGTGAAGGAAGATCATTGCGGAACTAATTTACGGCCTTGTTAGGCGACATAGAAATGCGGCCGAATTACTGATAGTGTAAGATTGACACTATCAGTTGTAATCTATAGTAATTTTAATGGTTTTAGCGTATCGAAAAATTTGGTTTTATTCACATAATTTATTTATTTATGCCCCTACTCTGTCATTTCATTATAATAAAATTAAATCCCGATAAAAGTGAAGCAATACACTTTCATCGTCTAGATTACGTTGTGATAACAAAATAGCTCCAGGTCACCACAAAGCACTAGTATAAGACACGCGCTGGCCAATGCTGAACCTTCAGAGCATTTAAGAGCTTTACGGCCAACCGATCCTATGAGAGAGGAAAGCTAAATATCTAGGCGGGAACTTTGACTGCAACATGTCGATTAAAAGTCATATTCACGACTTTTAATCGACATGTTAGAAAAAAGGCTTTGTTCGTCGACTCGACTCTACCACTAACAATTCTCACAAAGTTAATTGACGGCAAGTAAAAACTATTGTTATATAAGGCATGTATACGACCAATGTGACATACATGCCAATCATTTGCTCATGTATCTTGCCTGCACCAAACTCAGGTAGTGCAAAATAAATTTATGCTACCGCGCCACTGGGGCAAAGTGGTACCAACGCTTGTAGACCTACACAGTGCCTTTAAATTGCCAAAACTCCGCAAACACTTAAGTTAACGCGCAAACATCAAATCACGGTTGAAGCGGCATCTTGCACGGCCGATCCAAACGCATCTAGTCAAAGCGCCAAACCGCAAAGGCAATTCTCCCCGACCCCGGAGAAGAGGGTCGGCAGAACTCCAGACCAACGGGGAGTCCCAACATCAAACCACACACCACACAAGTAGGGATAGCACACACTCACTTATGGAACAAAGTATACGCTTTTACGACAAAATCATAAACGTTCAGAATTTAACTGTTAAAAAATTTAAAAAGAGTAGTAAAGGAACATGAGTCAAGGTTATTATATATAAATTAATTTATAAATGATAACACGGCCTAGTATGGAATGTTAGCTCCAGGCTTTTCAAGTATAATATACGTATAGTAGAACTGTATGTAGCTCATAAAATTTATATATATTTGGGTGTTTTAAAAGATAACAAAATAGGCCCTTGGTTTCTTTCACTTGGTTCTTCTCCAGGTCCGAACGCGTCCACTCCGAACCGGTGGTGGCGTCCGCGATAATCGATAAACCAGTGCTTAACACTGGCGCTGATTGTCAACAAAAAACTTCTATATTGAATAAAGATGTTTGAATTAAAAAAATAAATTTGAAGAAGCTTACCAAAGACAAGAATCTAGAAGCGTAGCTTTGTCGAGTAAAAAAACATGTATCTAAGTTTGAAACTGGCAGGTACAACGAAAATTTTTAAAATTGCAGCAGGCACTTCAAGCTTATTTAAAATTATATGGTTAAATTCATAAACAAAGTTATTGAATTAAATATGTACTTTCATTCTATGTACATAAAACTGTCATAGATGACATTTGAGTAGAGTGTGCGTTAAAATTATCACAGATTTAAAATGCAGTGACAGGAAACAGGACACCAATTTCGTACGCAAAACACGTTGACACCTTCTTAAATTGCGTAAAATAGTTAAAGCTGTTAGAAAATGGCCATATTTTTTGTTAAAATTTAACTTATTAATCTTGATAATTTATAAAATAAGCAACGGTGATTCTGACAAAGTGAATACTGTCCACTGGCTTCGAAAAATTGCCAGGAAATGCTAATTGCATGTGTGGCACTTCATTAGGCTGCGTGAGTGGCAGAACAATTTAATTTTGATGAGCTGCTTTAAACAGCTGCAGTTGGAAGCAGTCGCATTTTAAATTGTTCAAATACAAGTTATATATTGCAAAATATTTTGGTCATTTTATTTAATGATTTAATAGGTTTTATCTAGATTCATACTACTACACATTCACATAAGTTACATAAACATGATTATACTATATGTGACAACGGGCAGTTATAGAGGCTTCATGTGTCAATAACAAATTTAACCAATTTTACTTCTTTACTCAACGAGATATGTCGTAGATTAATATAAAATATATATTGTAATTTGGATACTTATGTAGTATACCAGTAGCTTCCGTCGCCTAGTGGTAGGGGCGTATGCTTTAGAAACCGGAAGTGATGGGATCCAGATACCAGGGTTTCATTTCATTGTTTTTTCCTAGTTAATTAGGCCAATTTACAGGCTGATCATCCGATTGTCTGTAAAATGAGTTGATCCGTGCGTCGGATGGGCACGTGAAAAGTCGGTCCTGCATACGATCTCTTTCCGATCGTGTCAGTTATCCGTCCATCAGACTATGAGTGAAGTAATGGGAGTGCAGCTATGTTTGCGCCCACCGTAATCGAATAAATAAGGACATAATTATTATTATTATATTTGCATAGTGCTAATAATAATTTAATAATTATTCTAGAAACAAGCCTCTATGCATTAATATATCTGCTTAAATGCTATTATTTATAACTAGCTGACCCGGCGAACTTTTGTTTATACAATGTCACTAAATAAGCAGGTTTTATTGGAAAAAGAAATACAAAAATAAATTAAATAACTACATTAATCATTCGTATTTCTATGTTTAGTACATAGATTGCTCTTCACTTAGTACCTTGTGATACGACATTTTTTTGTTTTTATTATCAGGCGTAAAACAAACAACGCAGATGGTCTTCCGACCCGTGAAATACCGTATAATTGACCGCCAGGAAAAACATGAATGTTCTGGAATTTAAACCACAAACTTTTAAGGATTGGCCTTGTGGATTTGTTGATGGTCAAATGCAAGACGTATCGGAAACTGAAGTCTTTTAAATTCAAACGGCATATCGGTTGGAATCATCAGGATCCTCGGAATGAGAACCTTTGAATTCCTATCATTATCATAGCGTAGAACCCATTTATTCATCCAATTTTTAACCACCAAACATGACCGCATTTGCACAGTTTGGTTGATTAATGTTTCGAAACATATTGATTACTACAGGAGCCAACCTTTAGGCGTAAATAAGGTGAAAATTGGTAAACCAGGCACGTCAAAGGTTAAAAATTCAATTGGATAGTTAATTGCTTCATCTTCATTGTGACATGATCAATAGATTTGAATGAATGCATTGTTCCAATGATCTTTATTTGAATTATGTAGTTCAGGTCATCTACATCTTTATTCTTAGCCCTTCAAAATTGCTCGCTCAGTCAACCATTCATTATTTTTGTGATTGAAAATAATATTTGCGGTACATTTGTTGATAAGTTTCGTCTTTTGATGGGACAAAGGTAGAAATTATTTGGAAATGATATTAAAATCGCTCGATTTATCGACGTTATGACCATTACCGATGGTCAGCAATTGCACCGAAATCTTCAGCAGATGTATCATTAAGCAGTAACTCATGTTTGTTGTCGGCTGCAGTTTTTCACGCAGCGCCATAGATTTGACGATTTGGGGGCAAGCGTTGTTCGTCGGCAGCCGTAGATCTTGATGCTAGCATTGGCGGAAATCATAGACAATAAAATCATTGCTCCTCAAAAACATCTCGAGTCATTGCGTAAAATCTTTTAATGTTCGGTTAAGTGCTTCTAATGCACGTTTGCCATTGTGCATTCGTCCCAGATGATGATTTTCGATGCCGCTAAAACTTTGAACCATTTGCTGAGTGTTTTGCAATATTACGTTGGTTCTTCAATAGTTGAAGATTTAACAGTAATTCAGATGCTGAATAAAGCCATGCGGCATCCTTCTATTGGCTGCTATTCCAGAAGGAAACGCTGAAACCGCTATATTGGATGGTACAGACACGGTCGAACAGTTGCTAAAACAACTGACATAAGGAATGTCTTGCCAGTTTACCGAGGCATCTGAAATATAGCCACCATTTTCATCGGCGATTGTCTTCATTAAAGAAGTATCATAAACTTCCTTCTGTTGGTAATTCAGCAGGATACATTTCAACACGAACTACTAAATCTGGTCCTGGTGATCATATTCACGTTCCGTTCAATTCGATTAAATGCGTCATTCATTTCACGATTTGGCGCAGGCATTCCTAATCTGATTAATAGATTACCGCACATGAGGCACGCTCAGGCTATTCAATCTTTTAAAATACAATGTTGGATGTAAAGAATTATAAATTAATCGAAAAAGAAAAAAATTCTCACAATTTCTTACGCCGGTACTTACTCAGATCAAACACATATCAAACAGGTGAAAATTTGTTGGCATGTGGTCGTAAGAGAAAGTGTAATGGCCTAAATTGAATAAAGATAATTGACTTTGTGTCTTATATAAATGGGAGGTATTCAATCATTGACCACCAACTTTTGTATAGGAAAAGTCTCCGCAAATGCTGAGAATCCAAAACAATATCGACCCGACATTTCCGAAAATATTGTTGGACAAGTTATAAAGCTTCAGAGAAAACTGTGTCTCGTTTTGCAACAGTCGATGAAACATATTGATGGGTTATCCTTTTGGACCTGGAGACAAAACTGAAATGTTCGCAATAGAAACCACCATCACGCCAACCCGAAGAACTTTCATGCCGTGGCATCGACTGGCAACCTTTGATTCAACAGTTACGAATGCCGTGAATGATAAAAAGTGGGAATCATCGTAATGGTGTGCTGTTCGTTGACATCGCACCGAAGTTGGGTTAGGTAGAAACGATAGCCATTCAATTGGTTAAGAAGCCCCCTTTTCACCCAGATCTGGCGCATAGCAGTTTTTTATCATGTCACCAAATTTCACAATATTTAAGAGAAACATATGCGAAAGATAAATAAAGAATGCAGTCCGTTTCTTTGCAGGACTATGATAATTTTTTTTTGAATTGGAAAGCACTGGAATAACGCTAGAAGTTTCGGGTGTAAGAGAATATGAAAAATCAATAATTCAGTTATTAATACTCATTATGACTATCTCATTTCCCACTGTTTTCGATCCTTCCTCAGGTACAAATACAAACCAGAATATTAATAAAATATTTTATTCATAAAAAAGAAAAAACAACTTAAATGAAATCAATACTAGAAACTAATTACACTGTACATGAAGAGACTTTTCATGTCTTGGGAGTACCTCATGTCTTAGGCTATGTAGAAAAATGGCTAAAAAGCATCAAATTTCAGTACTAAGAACTTTGGTACTCGACCACGTGAGTTTCGGTTTCGGTTTACATTTCCGGCCAAGCTGAACTCATCTTGAACTTTCGGTTTCGGTTTCGGCAGCAAAACCGTTTGGTCCGGACTCTAGTAGTAATGTATAGTATAAGTATGTTAGTAGCAGTAGTCACGGGACAGCATTTAGAGTGTGATGTTTGTCGCTCATTTAAAACCAGAAATATGGTGGTATTTTTAATCCTCTTGTTAATTGGCACCATTGGCGTGGTGTTTAGATTTTAACTTTACATTTACACAGGTTGTAATTGAAACAGAGTTTAAATTATCTCAAATCCCCTGATAAATTCTGAAATGAAAAGTTTACATCCTTGATAAAACATTCAAGTTTTTACCCTGGTAAAACGTAAACTTCGTCCAATGAATGGTTTTGGTGTTATTAAATACTTGACGAAGCCGTGAGTAAAATCGGGTGTTTATAAAATAATTCTGATGAATATATAAAGAGTTTATATATTGTGAATTGTTTATAGTAGATAATAAAATTGCATGATTGTATTGTGAAAATGAGATTTATTAAAACAAAAACAGGAAGCATTTTTCACATAAAAATTCAATCTCTAAACCCTAAAAAGGGGTTGACATTAGTAGTAGAATATTAAACACTGGGTTCTTACTTGCCGCTTAAATAGACGCAAAGCTTGTATAAATTCTAAAAGTATTAGTAAGTAACGGCTACTAGATGAATCGTAAATAAATTATAGATGAAAAAAAAACCTGTTTACAATTTTATCTTTGCAACTAATTATATCAGTTGTTGCAAACTACGGGGCAAACGCTTCAGAATAAAGAAGTGTCCGGAACACAATTGCGTTTTCTGTATATTCGATTGCGTGTGTCAGGTGGGTAAAGTTGGACATGAGCGTTTACTACGCTTTTCTAGCTATATAACTATATGTTGCACTTGTTAATCTATCGTAAGTTTCAGTTATTTATATTACAAAGGCTTGGTGCTTTTCCGCAAGATATCGATGCTGGCAGAAAAACGTAAATAAAGTACGTTTTCTGCTTTTAGATTAATTTAAATGTTTCAGGTATCTAACCTTCAGTTTGTATGACGCTGTTGCCAGCGAAAATTTTTGAACGTCGTTACATATCATATCATTTGTTTTGGATTACTTGGTTACCTTTAAATATTTTTGTGGTGCCAATATCATTTTGGTTATTTTTCTAGTTACATTGCTATAGAAATAGTATACAACTCCACATTTTCCATTTCGTAAATGTACGGATGAAATTACAGAAACCGATATCTGTCAGTCATATAAGTTAAGGCGACGCGATGTTATGCTGAATTATCCTTGTGCTGCGTGAAATGCTGTTGCTAGGGGAATACGCAAAACTGTGCCACAACGGTGGTAACACCTTGTTCATAGTCGTCGAACTATATGTCTTGCTTATTTTTACAATGGAGCCAAATATTAATAATATTATTAAGTATAGAAGAAAAGAACGTTTCAACATTATTGTTTATTAAACGTACTCAAAAACTAATGCGTAAATTTTAATATTACAACTCCTGGTCCCATAAAAATGTCTTATATATTGACAAAGAAGGCCAAAATTCACAACAAAAAAAAAAATACATATGATGACATCAGTTTGAACCGACCCACAACGTTTAATTTGAAATACCGATTAGATTTCCTTTACATAAGTAAAAATATTATTCTACAACAGGCTTCGCTTCCTGCGATCAAGTTCGTAAGCTAAAAAGGAATATCTTTGGGTTATAATGTTAAAAGTATATAAATTGTGTATAAAGATTTTGCAATCAGAAGTTTGGCCGCATTGCACGTCTCTGCTTTCCGGAAATATTATTTATATTTTAAAAAATGTTGTATTATTAAATTTTATACTGTAATAGGAAGAGTGCATTTCCTTTACTATTGCAATTATAATTAACATATTGCATATCTGAGCAATACAGATATGTCACATTTCAGTAATAGAAATTAAATATAAATACACTTAAATTATAATAAAATAACAACTTCAGTTATTTCAGCGGAATGGAGTTTCTGCGTCTTCTTGAATCAACTCCGTTTACTTAAGTGAAGCTTATTTGTGGTGTTGATTTCATTTATAAGCCTCTTCCCGAATAGTATGCAGTGTATTTTACTTGAATTGTAAATCTTATACTCTTTAAATTAAAAGATAAATTTATACGGGACTTCTAATAATTTGATTATTTAATACCGAAATCATCTTTATGCTTCATCCATAATTTAGGGTATTAATTACTGGCGTTTTAAGTACCATAAATCAACAAAAAAGCTTCGTTCCATAACAATAAAGTAAATTTTATAGTATGTTTTTTCCAAAGTGTTTTCAAAGAACAAAAAAGTAATATTGACATTTCGTTGAATCGTTCCTAGTAACGTTGTTTTGTTTATGCTGCCAATTCAGTATTTTGACCATGGGTATAACGTTGACAACAAAATAGATTAAGAATGTTGAAACACATGTTAATATTATATAAAATTAATTTTAGTCCACAAACAAAACATATTGAGCACAACATACGACAGCTCAAAATCCATTTATTAACTGTAAAGAATATTTTTGTATAAAATTTATCATCACCAGCCTATGATGGTCGCAAGACATAGGCCTCCCTAAGCCACTAACCATCAATACTTGGGGATGGTAGGTGAAATAACCTTCTACAGCCCATCTGACGCACGGTCCTTCTTTTTCACACGTGGGTGATCGCTCAGTGCCTAACCACCTACTAGGATCTAATGAAAATTTGTTAAAGTCCCCGCAGATTTGAACCCACGACATCCAGTTTCTAGCCACTATACTATTAATGAAGCTGGAAGCGGTCAACAAGGTGATGACTTTAAATAGGTTCATTATCAATTTTGCTTTCATAGACAATAAGATTAATATTTATTAACAATAATAATAATATATTAGCAGTATAGCTCATTTCAATTGCTGTGATTAATTTTGGTGATCAATAAAAACAAAATATAATATTTTTATGCGCTTAAAAAAAAGCAGCAAAAAGCAGTAAACTCATGAGACAACAAAGATAAATTTTAATGTATAAAATCCACGCTGGTGCATAACGAATGACAGATAACAACATTTGAACTAACCAAGGAACTATCCATGTCAATGAAAATAATGCTCAACTAGGACGGGATTAAAGGTAACTTGGAGATAAGTAGGCACAATGCAATTACGTAAGTATTTACTTGCTACAGAAAATGATGTTGTGAAGTAGTATTTACTTATTTTAAATTATTATTAAGTGGGATTCTTGAGAGATATCTTCATTAATTCCGCTGAGTTTTTTTTTCAGGTCAAAGGCGTTTCTTTTCCAGCGTAGCGTTTTAACAATTAGGTATTGCTCCCGTGTATGTATGTGTAACATTATATTTAAGTTATAACGATCTTGGTTTTGGGCCAGTCATTTTTAGCTACACCTACTCTAATTTCTCTGAACCTGGCAATAGTTGAAGGGCCAACCTTTTAGCATTAAATCCTTGTATTAATAAATGCATAGCTACGACCACATCTTGGTCCTCCATTTAATTACAACAGAATTTTGGCATTTTTCTACTATTGCTTTTTGGTACAAAGTATTAGGTCATTCGGTTGCATTTAGTCATAATTAATTTTTGGCCATTCTTTAACTAATATACAAGAAAGATTTTTTTGATTCTGGTCAGTCTAAATCTAGCACAAACTCATGGGCAAAAGTATTTGGCAAACATATAAACATTTTAACGCGCGTACATAATATTTTCAAATATGGAAGCGGGGTGAGATTAACACTTCAGTTTATGTTTTTTTTTAGGTTACGTAAAGATACCAGATTGTAATTTGCCGTAACAGCCTGATTTTGTAGTAAAATAGTCTATTTCGACCCGCAATAATAATCAATAAGGACATAAGGCTGTAAAAATACGCATGTCATTATATTTGCAGTCAGCTAGGCAGCCTGGAGCTAACACAAATATAGTTTATTAGATAATATATCGGATTTATTAGTAGATATCTAGCAGGCGATTTTGGTTAAAGGTTTTTTTTGATATGTGCTTTTGAGGGCGCTTCAATTTACAAACCATCTGAAGGCCCACCTTTCCAACCAGTATGAAAAGGATCTTAAACTACTGCCATCTCTTAATAGTCCTTAATTTGTTATCTCAGTATAGCTTTCAATGTGTTAACCAGCACGCCCCAATCTTCATTACTAACTGTGCAGCCCAACAAGTTCCTTTGGCACCGATTTAATTGTTACCGGGTGGCTGACCAGACCGAACGAATCCCTTCGTTCAGTTCAATTCTCCGTACGTTTAGTTTTCACAATTGCACATTCGCTGGTTTGATAAAACCTTATATATAAAACGCCACGTAACTTTGAACCAGTCAAAGTTTCGGTAGATTTTATTTTCAATTTTACTTCGATATTTTAATTTATAATTTGATATTTTTCTATTAAGGAATCTTTGACCAGTGTGTGTTGCCAATTATGTGTATGGAACTCAAAAGGAAGCCACTTACAAAGTTGTCATAAAAATTTTAGAATCGCTCGAAGCCATGGGGCAGTATTTACCTTACGTGACCGAATAAAATGAGCTGATCTAAATTAAAGAACTGAAGTCACTTTGGCTAGCTCCAAAGATTGCCAGACTGCGCGAGTAGTGTGCGGGATTGCTCTGACAGCTGGTGGGTGAAATTTTCTAGGTGACCGAGGGACTAGAAGACGTAAAAACCTCAACAAGTTGGAGCGTTGATTTTAATGATGGTCATGAGGCGGTTGGATTAGGCGACACTGAACCAATAGTTTGAAAATACTTGCCTTTGTCAGCAGTAGAAGTCTTTTGCTGAAATGGATATACAGATCTGGTAATATGTTTGCACGCATTTTATATGATCTATGGTATAAGCGGCAAATCAATAAACTTTGTTGAGTTTGTTTTCTTGTTCGAGAGCACAGTGAAACGATTGTTTCCTTGTGTGGGACAGTTTGATTACGTTATGGCTAGGGTATACATAGTAAGTTTCCTTTGAGCCTTTAGCCACCGTAGCGTAGCTGGTAAAAGTTACTTTATATGATTAATAGTTCAGCGAGCTACGCCAGTTAAATTCTACATAAATTAATTTAAAAGTTTAAAAGAGACAATTATAATTTTCAATTCAGTATGTCTTAAGGCCACTGCGAATAAAAATCATCTAAGTCAGAATACTGCTCACTGTAATAATAAAAGCTACAATGGGATGATCAGCAATACCGAACTAGCTATTTACAAAATATTAACAATGAAAAGTGAGTCAAGAAATCAGATCAACCGGTATGAGAAGAAATACTAGGTAATTTTAAACATTTATGAAGGATGTATTGACAGGGTTTCAGACATTTAAGTTTATCTATTTGTTGCTATAACAAATGAAACAGGTGGTCTGTCTTTCAATTTATTTATTATTTCATAGCGATTAATATTATTGCGCTAATCTATGTACCCAAAAGACTATATATGTTCTGAAGAAAACAGAATAAGTAGTATAGCCATTACCATTAATGGTATACTTTAGTTTTAAAACGGAATATGAAAAAATAATCTATTCAATAACAACAGTCTAGTGTATTAGTACTGTCTGCTTCAGTATAATAAGTTCTTCTTTCTAATACTAGACACATTATCTAATTAATTACCAATTTCTGAACCGGAATGCTCGCGTACTTGTGGGGTGTCAATTATTGCAAGAGTCCCTAGTCACGTCTTGACGGTGTGTATAGCTGTTGACGAAGGGAAGTTTATTGGCGTCACTCAAGGGATTTGTCGAATTTGATAATTGTATAATTTATAATGATAATTTTCATTTAAGTAGATAAATTTTATTGGTTTGGGCGTCTCAGTTTCTAAAACTAAATTATGTATAAAAATGTAGCATGACATCTTACATTTATTAAACAGTTATGCAAATATATCATCATGATCATCATCATCGTCATCCTGTGTTAGTCCACTGCTGGACACTTGACCCTCCATTAGAGGTTTTTGGGCCGTATCCACGCGTTGTCAATGCGGTTGGAGGGGTAGAATGATATTTGTACAAGGCCATACAATTATATATCAGTACACCAATTGTTATAATGCTCAAAAACCTGTTAAACGCTTTACTAAGTCTGCTTTGACTATGAATAAGTTTGCATTTAATGCATATAACAGAAATCATCATTCTTTTTTTTGATGCGCTTTAAAATTTTAGGTGAAATTCAGTGGAAAACAGTTTACTGGATTTATAAGAACATGAAAATACCTCAAGTAATAAACATATCGATGAATAAAACTTTAAAAATCAGATGACGATTAACACAGGTCCTGTCTGCCACCAAATAATTTAAAGAAGGACCAATGCAGCTAACCACAAATGGGGTTACTTCTAAATATTAGAAATCACAAGATGTTTTTCAAGAATAAGAAGTGGTGGGTAAAACAATTACCTCGCCGTCGTGAGAAAATATTATAAAAGATTATAATAGTTATCTAGATCTATCTAGATCTTTTGCAACTTTGGATATAGCGTTGTGGAGATGGGTCAGAGACATATTTATGTAAAACGGACCAAAGTTGACATAAGTTTAAATGTATCATTAAAATAAAATTTGCATGCAGAGACAAAATTAAATGTTAAAATTTAATTTTAAATGCTAAATTTCAACTACGTTCCCTGACGTTATAGAGATTTCTCTCATTGATATGTGTGTGGTTGACGTTAAATTTGGTGCATGATCATTAAATGTCTATCTCACTGCAGTTAATAGTGCCTGTGTTAATGAGGCTTGACAGCTTCAATTGAATATTGTGACGGGGAACTGGTTTTGACTAAGTTAAGTAGATTCTTATTGCATTACACTTATAATAAAGTATGGAAAATGTAGTGCAAATATGCTATAAATAAGAGTGATGGGAGTAAGTAGTAGCAAATAGTTCTTAGTGTACTTTGAAGATTAAAGGGACATAACCTGAACAGACTAGGAACATTCGTTGATTATTATTGTCGTAACTTAAGCGAATGCATATAAAATATTCACAAAAATAAGGATTTGTAGTAATATTTCCACACAAGAATGTAAAAGAAATTTGTTAATTGCAAATACAAAAAAATATGTAACATAGTAAGGCATAACAAAAGGGCTTTTAATAAGAAATGTTTAAGATTTTTTAATTCCTAAAAATGAAATGAGGTTTTACCAATAAATAAACGATTCTAAATTTGCTTAACTGTTAAACAGAACCTAAAATCAAGTGCAAAATATTGGCGAAACCTACAACTCAAACAATAACTGATGAGTTACACTATTGAAACAAACGCAGTCTAAAGCTTTTAAATGTGTGTGTATATACTTATAAATTAATTCTTTATAATAGTTATGTTTAATGTATAAAAATACAAAATAATTAAAAAAGATAAGCCAGCGGGTTTTATAGCCATTTAAGCTAACCTTTGAATTTTGCTACTCTGCTACTACTCAACCATACACCAACAATTTTAAACCCAAACTTCTAACATTGTAACTTAATATTAATAGCCAATATAAATTCATAACTATCTTTAGTTATTTTCCCCATAAAAAAAAAAAAAAAAACAAAAGCACATTTGTATACTTTATTTACTCATTCCTTTGAAAATACGGCATTGAGGTATACTAATATGTATTTTAAATAAGTTTTCAAATCATTGTAATCTGTACCAACAATATAAATTCCTGAAACATCTATTTAAAATTTAATAAATACTGAAGTACTGAAATGGTTTGACTTTCAACTGAATTATATCGTTCAGTGCAGAATTGTACTACAATGATACTAAGGTGCACATGATATCAATCCTATTTCGTACTTCATCCCTTTTACTTTTTTAACAGTTGCGCCTGTAGGTAGTAAATAAAAATATAAATAATTTTGTTTATGGAAAAGGGAAATAACTTAACATTTATTTAAAACACTGTTTACTTTACATGACACAAATAAACAAGAAATTTATTCCATTTTAAGTAGTAAAATAATTTAAAGTCAGGTTAATTTGGCAAGGAGCACCAAACAGTTGACAGTGCTTTTGACTTTATTTAATCGATGACAAATGTACATGACAAACGTTTCAGAAGCCAAAGGGCTCGTTTGAAAAACGGTTTAGAAACAAAAATTACTTACCTCTGTCAACTAACAGGATGATCAATTCAAACAGTTTAACCATTTTTTTCCAGCAACTCAAATGGCGATTTCACATGCCCTTTGACGTGATTAGATAATTTTATACTGTTCAGCGTTTGAAACCAGGCATAAACTAGGTTTTGATTCTACATCCAAAGTCTAAAAAGCACGATTTTATTATTATAAGAAACGGTTGTTAGGTCATCGTTTGTAAGTAAAACATTGGAAAAGCTACTCAGTTTTAGATTGACATGAAAATTTATTAAAAAAAGCATTTCTATTTAAAAAGCGGTTTGAGTGAATGGTTCGTGACTTCCTGTGGAAACATATTTGGTAATGGACCGTTTTTTATTATTAGCGAATCATTGCTGTCCATTTTCTATTGCATAAATTTTTATTAGGTTTATAAAAATTTACAATATACATAGTCATAGGATGTAACGTTTACGTTTTAAAGTTTATTGAAAACTAATACATACTCTTTTTTTTAATTTTTACTAATTTTACGTAAATAGGTACGAATGACTTAAATAATAACTCTCAAAATGGGTTGGGTTTTTTCGCTTAAGTTTTGCCTTATCGTAATCTTATCGCGTTGAACATTATCATTGTCTTTGCCAAGTGAAAAAATGTTGCTTGCTACAAAGGTCCAAACTTTCAACGGAATTGCCTCATGGTAGGGTGCAGGAAATATGGAAGTGGTGCCATAAGATCCCACTCACAGCTAAAACTCAGTTTATCTTTTAATAATGTTGGGATTTGATACTATTTGATCAAGCTATTTTAAAACGTAAGAATAATAATAACACACAGATTGTTGATATTATAAACAATGCAATATCTATTTTTATAATTAAGTGCTTTTATTAAACATACACATGCCAGATACTTTCTTTTCAATATTGTATAGTATTGATTAAAGAGAGAGATATCGCAACTTTAATATTAGGTAACGAGAACAGGGTAACATAACAATAATAACAAAGCTCATGAATTTGGCTACCAGGTGAGGGCATAAGGTTGGCATTTGAAGTTTCATTGTAATTTAATTACGCTGTTAAACATGAGCCGACAGTATTATCACCAAAAGGTAACTTCTGATACTTACCAAACATGATTATGTTACATCCTTATTTAGAACAATATTTGAAAGACTTAAAAATATATTTTACTAATAAGCAGTGAGTTGAGTTATTCAAAAGTTTTATTTTTCTTTATACCACTCATCACTTACGGGAAGTATTCTTTTTACAGGGGGCCGTCTGGGCCCTTTTTGCCGTCAAGCGGAACTCTACTGAGTTGCAGTTTGAAGGGCACCGTAGCCAACGTATTTACTGGGTAAACGAGACTTAACATCAAATGTCCTCTCGCCGCAAGGTGGCGGCATCCGGACTGTCTTCATACGCAATTAAACAGTTTGTGTTGTCAAACATTTTAATGACATGTATTATATTTTTATAGTAAAGGGTATCACAATTAAAATATGATTCAGGAGAAGTTAAATAACAGCTTTTTAAAAAGGTGCAACAAGAAATTGAACAAACGAAAGAATTTCAAAGGTTAAAATACTTGATTTATTATTATTTTAGATTCCATTTTACATAGAATACTTTAAAGACTAAAATGCTTTTAATACTAAAGTTTCTACACGAGAAAAATATATAGAAACAAAGTAAAAAAATCAAAAGCATGCAATATATCTGTGGTTATGAGGCACGATTCGGTCTGATAAAGAGAATTAATGATCTCTTTCAGTACCAGATACAACATACTCAATGAGGGTAAAATAAAGAGCGTTACATTATTAATTCGTTTTACTTTTTAGCAGAGTTGTGTAAATATAGATGCTATTATTAGTTTCCCTATGTATAACCAAAGCTTAGACAAAAATAAATAGTCTCTAAGTAAAACATTGCATTCGGCAAGTCGATTTGTGATTTATTTTGCAAACTTTAACCAACTAGAAGATTTATGAACTTCAAAAAACAATGACAACGAATAAGACTGATTTTGGCACTATATACATAACATATAAAAGGTAAATACAAAATTATTATAATTCCTACTATGTATTCAATAAATGCAGATTTTCCACAAAAAAAGATTTTAATCTTCTATCACCATCACGTGGTATATTTTGAGACATCAAATAAAGGACTCTTAAAAAGCTAATGAAATCTATCTGAAAGGAAAATTGTAGAGCAGGGAGCGTCAGACTTGAGCAAGACGTAAAACTAATTGAATTTTTGTCACTTTTTACTATGGTACATTTAAATATTTAGGTCTATATTTTAAAACACAAATCTAAATTAAAATACAACCAGAGTTCTGCATAAAGGTTCAACGCGTAACACACCGTTATTGCTTCAAAGACACCAAAAGCGAGCAAGTCACTTTTGACCAACAGAAAAAGATACTCAATTCGGAGCGTATATTTTTTTTTGTATCTTACTTCATCGCTCCGCTTCTAGAGCTCTTATTTTCATTTTTATTTGGTCAATGGTAAATATAGCTTTCATATGGTCATGTGGTCATGTGGTCATGTGGTCACATTTATTTCTATAACTTTGTAATTAGTAGTTTAATAGATATCCAATTTTAAATCACTCGACGCAGACATTTTTAAATTACAGACCAATTTTAAATTACACACGCGTTACGTGGGCGCGTAATCAGCTCGAGACAATGTGGTTATAGACCCAGTTGGAAATGCGATAAAAGGGAGGATAAATACCTCGTCTGAAGGTGGCACAGCTGCAGGAGTCTGCGTTAATGATACGGTTGAGGTTCGCAGTCAACATAAAACTGTTAGAACGGGCGTTGGCCATTCGCGTCGCGTGACTTTACAGCGATGCGCTGGCCAAGAACTCGGAGGCAATTGTCGATTGTGACGGCGCTGGCCACCGGCGCTGCTTCACGGTATTCACCTTATACCCTCTGATATTTATTCGCGAGATGAGGAAAATTAAAGAGGAAGAAGAGGCGGGCAGAAAGAATTGGTATAGTAAGAAAGTGGAGGAAGATTATTGCGGAACCAATTTATGGCCGTGATGGGCGACGTAAAAATGCTGCCAGTGCTGATAGTGTAGCCAAAAGATTGAAGCACTATCAGTTTAGCAATCTATAGTAATTTTAATGGTTTTAGCGTATCGAAAAATTTGGTTTTATTCACATAATTTATTTATTTATGCCCCTACTCTGTCATTTCATTATAATAAAATTAAATCCCGCTAAAAGTGAAGCAATACACTTTCATCGTCCAGATTACGTTGTGATAACAAAATATCTCCAGGTCACCACTAAGCACTAGTATAAGGACACGCGCTGGCCGATGCTAGACACTAAGGCATTTAAAACTTTACGGCCAACCGATCCTTTGAGAGAGGAAGGCTAAATATCTTAGCGGGAACTTTGACTGCAACGTGTCGATTAAAAGTCATATTCAGGACTTTTAATCGACATGTTAGGAAAAAGGCTCTGTTCGTCGACTTGACTCTACCACTAACAATTCTCACAAAGTTAATTGACGGCAAGTAAAAACTATTGTTATATAAGGCATGTATACGACCAATGTGACATACATGCCAATCATTTGCTCATGTATCTTGCCTGCACCAAACTCAGGTAGTGCAAAATAAATTTATGCTACCGCGCCACTGGGGCAAAGTGGTACCAACGCTTGTAGACCTACACAGTGCCTTTAAATTGCCAAAACTCCGCAAACACTTAAGTTAACGCGCAAACATCAAATCACGGTTGAAGCGGCATCTTGCACGGCCGATCCAAACGCATCTAGTCAAAGCGCCAAACCGCAAAGGCAATTCTCCCCGACCCCGGAGAAGAGGGTCGGCAGAACTCCAGACCAACGGGGAGTCCCAACATCAAACCACACACCACACAAGTAGGGATAGCACACACTCACTTATGGAACAAAGTATACGCTTTTACGACAAAATCATAAACGTTCAGAATTTAACTGTTAAAAAATTTAAAAAGAGTAGTAAAGGAACATGAGTCAAGGTTATTATATATAAATTAATTTATAAATGATAACACGGCCTAGTATGGAATGTTAGCTCCAGGCTTTTCAAGTATAATATACGTATAGTAGAACTGTATGTAGCTCATAAAATTTATATATATTTGGGTGTTTTAAAAGATAACAAAATAGGCCCTTGGTTTCTTTCACTTGGTTCTTCTCCAGGTCCGAACGCGTCCACTCCGAACCGGTGGTGGCGTCCGCGATAATCGATAAACCAGTGCTTAACACTGGCGCTGATTGTCAACAAAAAACTTCTATATTGAATAAAGATGTTTGAATTAAAAAAATAAATTTGAAGAAGCTTACCAAAGACAAGAATCTAGAAGCGTAGCTTTGTCGAGTAAAAAAACATGTATCTAAGTTTGAAACTGGCAGGTACAACGAAAATTTTTAAAATTGCAGCAGGCACTTCAAGCTTATTTAAAATTATATGGTTAAATTCATAAACAAAGTTATTGAATTAAATATGTACTTTCATTCTATGTACATAAAACTGTCATAGATGACATTTGAGTAGAGTGTGCGTTAAAATTATCACAGATTTAAAATGCAGTGACAGGAAACAGGACACCAATTTCGTACGCAAAACACGTTGACACCTTCTTAAATTGCGTAAAATAGTTAAAGCTGTTAGAAAATGGCCATATTTTTTGTTAAAATTTAACTTATTAATCTTGATAATTTATAAAATAAGCAACGGTGATTCTGACAAAGTGAATACTGTCCACTGGCTTCGAAAAATTGCCAGGAAATGCTAATTGCATGTGTGGCACTTCATTAGGCTGCGTGAGTGGCAGAACAATTTAATTTTGATGAGCTGCTTTAAACAGCTGCAGTTGGAAGCAGTCGCATTTTAAATTGTTCAAATACAAGTTATATATTGCAAAATATTTTGGTCATTTTATTTAATGATTTAATAGGTTTTATCTAGATTCATACTACTACACATTCACATAAGTTACATAAACATGATTATACTATATGTGACAACGGGCAGTTATAGAGGCTTCATGTGTCAATAACAAATTTAACCAATTTTACTTCTTTACTCAACGAGATATGTCGTAGATTAATATAAAATATATATTGTAATTTGGATACTTATGTAGTATACCAGTAGCTTCCGTCGCCTAGTGGTAGGGGCGTATGCTTTAGAAACCGGAAGTGATGGGATCCAGATACCAGGGTTTCATTTCATTGTTTTTTCCTAGTTAATTAGGCCAATTTACAGGCTGATCATCCGATTGTCTGTAAAATGAGTTGATCCGTGCGTCGGATGGGCACGTGAAAAGTCGGTCCTGCATACGATCTCTTTCCGATCGTGTCAGTTATCCGTCCATCAGACTATGAGTGAAGTAATGGGAGTGCAGCTATGTTTGCGCCCACCGTAATCGAATAAATAAGGACATAATTATTATTATTATATTTGCATAGTGCTAATAATAATTTAATAATTATTCTAGAAACAAGCCTCTATGCATTAATATATCTGCTTAAATGCTATTATTTATAACTAGCTGACCCGGCGAACTTTTGTTTATACAATGTCACTAAATAAGCAGGTTTTATTGGAAAAAGAAATACAAAAATAAATTAAATAACTACATTAATCATTCGTATTTCTATGTTTAGTACATAGATTGCTCTTCACTTAGTACCTTGTGATACGACATTTTTTTGTTTTTATTATCAGGCGTAAAACAAACAACGCAGATGGTCTTCCGACCCGTGAAATACCGTATAATTGACCGCCAGGAAAAACATGAATGTTCTGGAATTTAAACCACAAACTTTTAAGGATTGGCCTTGTGGATTTGTTGATGGTCAAATGCAAGACGTATCGGAAACTGAAGTCTTTTAAATTCAAACGGCATATCGGTTGGAATCATCAGGATCCTCGGAATGAGAACCTTTGAATTCCTATCATTATCATAGCGTAGAACCCATTTATTCATCCAATTTTTAACCACCAAACATGACCGCATTTGCACAGTTTGGTTGATTAATGTTTCGAAACATATTGATTACTACAGGAGCCAACCTTTAGGCGTAAATAAGGTGAAAATTGGTAAACCAGGCACGTCAAAGGTTAAAAATTCAATTGGATAGTTAATTGCTTCATCTTCATTGTGACATGATCAATAGATTTGAATGAATGCATTGTTCCAATGATCTTTATTTGAATTATGTAGTTCAGGTCATCTACATCTTTATTCTTAGCCCTTCAAAATTGCTCGCTCAGTCAACCATTCATTATTTTTGTGATTGAAAATAATATTTGCGGTACATTTGTTGATAAGTTTCGTCTTTTGATGGGACAAAGGTAGAAATTATTTGGAAATGATATTAAAATCGCTCGATTTATCGACGTTATGACCATTACCGATGGTCAGCAATTGCACCGAAATCTTCAGCAGATGTATCATTAAGCAGTAACTCATGTTTGTTGTCGGCTGCAGTTTTTCACGCAGCGCCATAGATTTGACGATTTGGGGGCAAGCGTTGTTCGTCGGCAGCCGTAGATCTTGATGCTAGCATTGGCGGAAATCATAGACAATAAAATCATTGCTCCTCAAAAACATCTCGAGTCATTGCGTAAAATCTTTTAATGTTCGGTTAAGTGCTTCTAATGCACGTTTGCCATTGTGCATTCGTCCCAGATGATGATTTTCGATGCCGCTAAAACTTTGAACCATTTGCTGAGTGTTTTGCAATATTACGTTGGTTCTTCAATAGTTGAAGATTTAACAGTAATTCAGATGCTGAATAAAGCCATGCGGCATCCTTCTATTGGCTGCTATTCCAGAAGGAAACGCTGAAACCGCTATATTGGATGGTACAGACACGGTCGAACAGTTGCTAAAACAACTGACATAAGGAATGTCTTGCCAGTTTACCGAGGCATCTGAAATATAGCCACCATTTTCATCGGCGATTGTCTTCATTAAAGAAGTATCATAAACTTCCTTCTGTTGGTAATTCAGCAGGATACATTTCAACACGAACTACTAAATCTGGTCCTGGTGATCATATTCACGTTCCGTTCAATTCGATTAAATGCGTCATTCATTTCACGATTTGGCGCAGGCATTCCTAATCTGATTAATAGATTACCGCACGTTTAATTTTTGTTTCTTAACTTTTAATTTAAGTGATGGAAGAAAAAAAGGAACTTAACTCAGGTGTACTAAACTAAAATGGTTTTGGGCAAAAAAAACCGGGTTTCCCACATTTCCGTTCCTGTGAAGACCCTATACCTCAAAATATTATTCTATTTTGATAATAATGACTGCTAAATCCGATCATGACCAATTCAATTTATATAAAAAATAATATATTACAAAATAAAGGGCCATAGAAGGTTAATATTTTCAAGCGCTGTACAAATTGGACTGAAATAATTAAAGTGATCTTGTACGTATAATATTAAATTTACTCTTTTGTTTTAGGGCAACGACAGGCACTATTACGAGAATATTTTTGGAATCGTGCAATGGTAATGAACTTATTACTATTTATCAATATTATTTTGAAGCTTAATGATAGTGGCTTTTTGTCAGTAAACATTTAAATGTAAAATAATTTTAAAGTTAGGTTGACCAAAAAACTAAATTTGAACAAAAAGAATATTTCAAGGATGTTAAAGGGGTTTTATAGTGTGGTTTCTTTCTTAAAAACAAACAAAATTCGATTTGCAAGAAAATAACGCATCATTTTGCCTCCCGACCAACAAAAGTTTGGATAGGACAAAATTTGGAATTACCAATTGTCTGGTCAAAACCATGCTCTTCGGCAAAAATTTGACCATGATACCTAAATACACATTCATCCATTACGCCCTATCCGTCACGCGGACTGGGCCCGGGCCCGCGCCATGCGCTACTCGCTGGAAGGCTGGCACTACCGGAATCCCATTCCACCTGGTGGGGTACCAACCTCCGTCTTCCCGGCCCCACTCCGAACCTTTTTATCGTCATCGGCTTCTGTGATTGACCGGCCCCCTGGCCTTCAACGAGCTAATCCCAATGTTGGTGCTTTGTTCTGGGTTAATGCATTGAATTTTGCCGACAAAAAAACTCCGGCAAAGCCTTCCCGGCGTTGGCCGCGGCTTGGGAATCCTATATTCGCCTTTTCGGCCCTAATCATCACGGAAATACCTTGATTGAAAACTTTCGTCTTCAAACATTTTGTATCGTGGTGGCAACTCCAACCTAAAGCTGCCCAATAATTCTCCTATCGGCTTCCCTCCAAGTAGTGTCTTACTTAATATGTCCTTCCCCTAACCCTCTATTTTCCTTCCTTAATTCTCCAATTGCCCCGTCTTTATATCTTCTAATTTTAATCTTTTGATGTCACAACAAAGAATCTTCGTTCAGAATCTCGTCTCCCCCCATTCCCGTTCTGACACATCACTCCTCTTTTTGTCAAATCTGTCCTCCAGTGGAATCGCCCTCTCAAATCAAGATGGCAGAGGTTTTAAACCAAACGAAAAGTTAAAGGCCCTTGCGAAATATCAACGGATAATAAATATCAGACATACTTTTTTATATATATATTTAAGTATTTTTTATTCATTATTTATATTGTTTATTATATTTATATATATGTATATATTATATTTTTACTTCGAATATTAACATTTTTTGTATTTTCTATTTATTCATATTATATATTTATAATAAAGTTTCAATTCAATTTAAATTTTTCCCTCCCACTTTTATCTCCATCACCCCAAGGTTGACTGGCAGAAAATGCTTGGCTAAGCCTCTGTACATTTCTGCATAAAGATTAAAATAAATAAATAATATGTCCATAGTTCAGTATGTCCAAGGTAAGGATACCTAAATATAATTACTTTATTAAAATAATTCTAAAGGGGTCAATTTACTTTACATACGGTGAAAATTTAAAACTTTTTCAACGTTCTTTTACAATATCTAGAAAAGTATTCTCAATTATGAAGAATAAACTTAAGTAACACAAGACTCATATTCATTATTAAATTGCAATCTAAAACCCAAAAGTTTAATCCCCTATCCAAAAGGTAAAAGGTAAACCCGCAGGCACGTTTAAGTGGTAAAGGTCTTTGAAATCGGAGATCTGGTTAAATCCTCGGGGTCACAAATTTTATTGTTGTTTCCCTGTTGGTCCCCTTTATGGAATCGCCAGGCGGTCTTTTTTTATATTGGCTGATTAAATAAATAAACTTCCGGTGGTAAGGCCCAACGCGGTGCCTATTTCTGGTCAAACGTAGTGAAAAACTCTGTGTTCCGTATAAAACACCAGGATTTTCTGGGTAAAACGAAATTAACAACCTTTATTCTCACGGTGGGCGCGTTGGTGATCCTGTATTGGCAATGTCTAGGGCGTCGGTGACCACTTCTCGGTCATCAAACATTATGTCAATTCTCGCTTTTTCCCAGTTGAAAAAGATTTAAAACCGAAAAACGACTTTTTAATATCACGTGATGACGGTAGCGGAAATATTAGGTACCATAAATTCATCGTAAAATTCAAATTCAAAATCGTACAAATAATATCATCGGAAAGGAACAAAGTTATAATCGTCACGAAAAGATCGTCATCTACTAATATGCTCATATTTTCTGGTCCATACTTATTTTTTATCTTGTATTGGGTTCCATAAAAAACTAGAATTATTACCTAGAATATTTTTTATTTAGGTAAGGAAAGCCAAAAAACAACTTACTACGTTTATTCTGGTGTATCACCACAAAAAGTAATAAAAGTTTCTTACTAAGCTTGATAAAAGCATATTTTTTAATTGGCTACGTAAGCAGATACAGCCCCGACCATCGTGGAAGGCTCTTTGATAAATACTATATATATATATAAATAATATTTGGCTCTTTGGTTTTGGAACCAAATTTTAAAGTTTGTTTGGTGCCCTTCAAACCCGGAACACAGTACTGTTTTGGAACTGGAAAATTTTTTTGTATTTTTTTTTTTGACTGGTTTTTTTCCTTTGCTGGTTAATAAATACTCTTACCTGATTTTAATGCATTAAAATATCAAAATCAGTTTCCATGAAAAGGTTGTGCCAAAACAAAAAAAAACAGTTAATTGAAACCTTCCAAAATTTAAAATTGAAGAAAAAAAAATATTTCAAGAAATTGAAAAATTGTCAAAACTTTTCAAACCAAAAGAAAAGAGCTTTTAAATGTTCAATAGAACAATGACCAAAAGATAAAACCCAAATAATGGGGGAAAAACGTTCCGGACAGACATGGCTGCAAATACAAACTCGTTGCTTCCGGTAGTGATCATGTTTTAATACCCTGTTTTTCTTAAGGCGTATGCCGAAACAAAATTAATTTACGGAACTTATTTTTAAAATTAAGACTTTGAGTTTGAAAACAAATATATTTTTTTGGGTGATTTTATCCTTTTAAAATTTCAAACAAAAAGGCTTGTTAACCGTTTTTCCGAAAACAATATTTGCTGTTAAAAATTGTCCATTATTTTTTCACATCTTGGTATTATACTCAATTCACAAGTATTTCGTTTTAACAAAGGTTGGAAATCCCAAAATATTAATAAACTAAACAGCAAAATAAAATAAACAATTTTTTTGGAATAGTTAAGTAAACAATTTCACAACATGAAAGCGAACGACTCACAAGACGATTTCTATTTATTTTTTGATACAGTGAAGACAAACTGCCCAATTTAATGTATGCAATAAAGAAATTTTTGGTCCAGTTAAATGTTGCTAACATTCAATAACTTTACATTGAGGTTCACTAAATAATCTATCAATTTAATTTAAATTTCAGTTGACGTTTTACTACTACGATTGTACTATCCTTATATTTATTTAGAATCCTTATGTTTATTCTCTCAGCGCAAACATTTGATGCTTTCTTTCCAGCCAAATTTGAACCGAACAAATTTTTCAACAGTACATCCTCCTGAAATGTTATCCCAATCATTGGTGGGGATTCTTGGTGGTCTTATTTTTAATACTTATTACTTGATTTTTTTTACATAAAGTTTTATATAATTAAAAATAAAAACATTTGTGTTTTATTATTTGAAAAAAATCAGCTTTTTTGTGACAAAACTTTCAGTCCTTCAATAAAGGAATTTAAATATTTACTTAAAAACCGTGAATGCCCTTAATATCAATAGAAAAAAAAAGAAAAACTATAAACAAGTCAATTGTCGAAATAAAACAAGATGATTTTGTTAACTATTTTTTAATTTTATGACGAAGCAAAAAACTTACCGTTTTTGATGTTGACTGCAATCTTAGGTTTGAAAATTATTTTTTTCAAACCAAGAAATACAAAAAAAATAAAAACAGTTGATTGAAAGCCTTCCAATTTCCTTGGAAATATTTTTCCTCCCGGTATGAATAAATCTGGCAAATTTGGTTTTTTATTCATTCAGGCCTGAAAATGCCAAAACCTCAATAATTGCAGTTATAATTTCACCGAAGCAAGAACGCCAATACTTTGCCGATTCAGGCAAAAGGTTGTCTAATTCAATTTTTGTATCTTTTTTTTAAGGATTTTCTAGTCATTCAAACGCTTACTAGATCTAAATTCCACTAAATGAATCAGACATTTTAAAATACTTTTTTGTTTTATCAGCATTAGCCCAAATTTGTATTGGTCCAGGATAAAACTCTTTTGGAGCACGTAAATGTTTCCTTTTCAACGTATGGTTAAGTGTGCTAAGTCGTTTTCTTTTATAACACTTAGATTAAAGAGACAGGTTCAGGAAAAGTTTTCCATCACTTAATTTAGGACCTTATTCCCGGTTTTCCTTTTATAAATACAAATATTCACATAAATTCCGTTCAGCGTATTTATGAAATATGCAGCAAATACAAACGCGGAAAATTAAACTTGTCTATTTATGTAGGAAAGTAAAGAAGCCATGAATTATGATTCAAACGGAAGTGATGGGTTGCAGTTCAAACAAATTTCTGCTTTCAGTTGCCTTCAAATCTTTTATACACCGGAGAATAGCATAGCAGCACGGCAGTTTAAATTTATTTTTTGCTTTGGGAGCTACGATCGTTGTGTATTAGTACATTATTATTAAATTTGCAGCATGATGCTATAGGTCCGGGAAATTTCAATTTTTTCGTTTATCTTTTAGGGTATCAAGACTTTTTAATTTGATTATTATAACTTTTTGCCAAGACCGGATTGGTCCTTTGCGTGTGAATTAAGGTTTCTTAGATAACTGTGATTTTAAACAGACAATTCACTTTTCATGGCATAATTTTTTCCAACCGGTTATGTCTGTTGTCTAGTAAATAAAAGACTTTAATGCTACTGAAACCGGAAGTTTGGTAGAACGACGGCCTGTCACAACTTCCGGTGGTAGTATGTTTTATGACGTTTACTTTTGTTATGGTAGTTAAGTTCATTCGTACATATGTTATTTATACTGTATATTCCGTAATTTCACTACAAATGTTTAATTGTTTGAACGCATTAATTCTGGGCACTAATTTTTATTTAAACAAAATAAAAAGACAGAAACTGCCCTTCGAGCTTTCAATATACTTCAGTTCAATTTATAACACATTATAATGGTGTTTTTCGGATCATTTTAAAATATTCTATCCATTTTCAATATTAGACAACACACAGTACATAGTAAAGTAAAATTTAAAATCTTTTGCAAGTACCAGTATCAGTAAAGTGATATTATTTATCATTAATTCGCTCAAAGCACGCCATTTGGTGTTTTGGTTGCGTGACAGAGTTTATATTGAGGGTAATAAACACTTTTTACGAAATCATATTCTGCGAAAAAAATATTCTTTGTGATAAGTTGTTCGATTAAATTTAAATATTACGTTTGCACCTCTGATACATTATTTTAACATAAACCAGCTGATTTAAGGGAAAGAAAACTAACACATTATGACTACTGACGCTACTGACGTTGGCAGTTTCTTTTTTCTTTTCGTTTAAGATTTAATTTAATTATCAAAAAGTCATCAACGTTTTTATGGGCACGTTTTCGTGAAGAAAAAAATGAACGAAATTCTAATTTATTTTTTAAAAAGAAAAAAAAAAGTTGATCATATTTTTTAAAATTTGTTAATTTTATTAATAATATTTCAATTGCTCACATTAAATCCTTCTTTTTTTCTATAACAAACTAAAGCTTTTATAATTACCACGATGGACGATGTCAGGGAACAGCTGTTCATAATAAATTTAAAAAATAAGTCGCTTTATACGACTCTCCATTGATACTCTTTCTTCGTAACGGTTAATTTTATACGTATCTTCTTACTTATTATTTCATTTACAAGGTTATGTTTCGATGTAAATTAAAAATATATAAAAAATGTAAAACACACTAAACTTTGAACAAATTAGGGCCTATGTAGAGCAGTTCAAATTCAAAAATTATTTTTCAATTTGGAACATTTCCAAATTTATCTCGTTTCCATAAAAAGTTGCTTTAAAACTTTAACGTTCAATTACCCAAAAGTACATTTCAGGTTCAAAACAACAAAAGGGTTCCTCATTATAGATGAAAAGGGGTGAAAAAAACACGTCCTTTTTGGGAATATCTAAAAAGATATAATTTATTTCTATTTTTGTACAATTGAAGGAAAATTTGTGATGATATTGATATGCCTGGTAACCTAGTGGTTGGGCGTTACTATGGAGGTCTGGGTTCGATCCCTGGAACTCTACAAATTTTCATTTTGTTTCCTAGTTGTTAAAACAATTTGGGGATCCCCAATTGTTAAAAAGTAAGACATCAGCGTCGGATGGCATTAAAAGTTGGTCTTCGCCTTTCTCTCTCCGTACGTTCAGTTATCCGTCCCTGACGTGTATAAAAAGAAAGGAATGCGCTCGTGTTTCGCTCGCCCCATATTTCCTGCGTATCGGCGATCTCTAATAGATCGGCCGCCATCATCAATCGACTGGAAAAATTTATTTTATAGCTGCTATAAAAATTTATAAAAACTTAAAAACAAATCCCTTGTAACCGTTGATGGAATGGCCTTTTCAGTTTGATAGCTTTGGTTACTGAATGAGTTTTCTGAACTTTGTAAAGATGAAATGCTTTAATCTTGGGCTCCCGGAAAAAAGATGTAAAAATATTCTTTAGATAACGAGAATCTAATTTTTTTATTCCAACCGTTCAAAAGTAAATAAAGATTCACGAGGGCGTATGTTTGACAAATCATCCAATTTATTAGGGTAAAAAAGGGATTACCTCAATTTCCGGTCTAACTAAAATGGCGATCGGCATCTAAGAACAATGCCGGAACTACATGGATAAAATCAATAATAATTGCGGTAACGAACCCAGCTCGGAGCAAACATTTTATATACGTGGATTCTCTATCAGAGTTATAATACCCCTTAAAGAATTTTGGTTTCGACAATATGTGTTTTTAAAGGAAAAAAAGTTAATTGGGTGAAACTATATTTTTAAAGTAAAAACAGATAAAATCCTCAGTTTGATTTAGTGTATAAACCAGCGGTTCCGGTGTTTGTTGGGTTTATGATTCATTTATCTATAATAACTTCAATTTATAAATGAGAGGATATTACCGAAATAATGTTTATAGGAAGTTCGTCAAAAAAATTTGGTTCTGATAAGCATGAAAAGCAACTGGATCGAGCGGCTAAGTTAATTATCATAAGTCGTGGTTATTTATATTTTAATAAAACAATTGATTTAAAGAATTTTTATTATTTTCCTAAATCGATGGTTATTTTTTATCTCTTTTTAAAACCGTTTATCCTTCATATCCTTTTTTAAGCATTTACATAAATTGTTTTACAATGCAAGCTTGATGAAAAACTCTCTTATGTTATCAATTTTTTTAACCTTTTTCCCTAAATAAGTTAAAAGATTAACATACAAAATCTTCCTTGAGCAATAAAACAAAACTTCCAAATACAATTTGTTTATTTATTGTTTAAACACTTTTAGTTTTGTTTATAGTATCACGACAAGTAAGTAGGTGCCTCCTCTTACTTGTCGTGGAAAAATTTTATACACTTCTAGTCTTCTGAGTCGAAACGTGGTCAAAATATTCTTCTGCAAAAAATAATAGCATTTTTTCGACACCTAAATGAACTCAAATTAAAACAAGAAAAAATAGCAAAATTATTTAATTTAAATCGTTGACATTTGGTTTGACGCATGCGTTCCTTTCTTTTATCCCTTATGGACAAAAACCCCTGTGTTTTAAAAAAATCTAGTCTGTTTAAAATTGATGTATTATAAATGGTCAAAATAATTAAAACATTTAAAATACAGAACAAAATTAACCTGCTCTTAATATTTTTGTGTAATTTAAAACAGATCCGTATGATGAATTTTCCCGTTTTTTTATGCCACGCGGCGACAGCTGTCGGGCCATCTATTGGAAGTGGTCACCGACGCCCAAGACTTTGGAAACCAGTGGATCGCCAACCGCTGCCTACCTGAAATAGTCGAAAATCTCGTTTACCCAGTAAATACGCGGGGCTGCGGTGCGGAAACCGGAACAAACGGTGTTTTCCACTACGTTCGCGGCGAAAAGGCCCGGGTGGGTACCCACCAGACTGTCTCCTGTAAAAGGGACCCACCACCGGTGTTGTCTTTTGGGGTTGCCTATAAATAAAATATTTATAAGCAGAATAGTTACACAACGTTATACAATCTTTAAATAACCTGCGTAAGTCTTTTATCCTATACAAAACTTACACCGTTGAACCCTTTCTGTCATTTCCTATATCTTTTGTTTTCACCACTATCTTTCTAAGCATAAAAATATAGAATAATACAATAAATTTTTTTTGGGACTAAAATATGGAATATTTAGCGCTAAAAATAATATAATTAAAAATCGCCCAAATAATTTTTTTCGACATAGTTTTTTTTCGTTGGTTGGTTTTTTCCAATATAACTCTTAAACCTAATCCAAAATTCAAGAGTATGCCAATTGATACTTATAAACAACCTTTTAGATGGAGCCAATTACCCCTTAAACAGGGTTTATAACTGTTTTTATTACGACCCTATATTTAAGTTCGATATTTTTATTTTAATCTGAACTTTTAAATTAACTAGTAAAACTAATTGTTTATCTTTCCCTATTATTAAATATATTTGGATTTAAGTAGGGTTGCCTGTAATTGGGAGCAGTATGATGATGGTGGGTTTTTTTTCAACTTTTCTATAATTGTTGCTGTTGGCTCCTTTAAATAAATAAATAAGTATAAAATAAAGTAACACTGTAATTTAAAATGTCTAAATTTTTTTTATGATAAACAAAAGTTTATGAAAATTCAATTTCATCATAAAAGTCATCTCCCATCTAGTTACTGGTTCTGTTGATGCGTATTTTCGTGATGAAAATTGAAATTTTTCAACAAAATTGCTATTGTTCTTTTTGCTTCCAATGTTTCTTTTTACCACCGACCAACGTCTGATTAAATTCAAACCTGCCGAAAGAAAGATACATTTTTATGCTACATAATTGTAATTCTTAAAATTATCGATAGTAAAAGAAAACTCACGCTTTATATGTTTTAAAGCAAACCTCAAAAAATTAAAAATGCATAAAAGGAAGTTTAATTTTAATTTATTAAAAATTTTATCTTATAATAAAAAATCAGGTAAAATTCGTATCCAAAACAAAGATTAAAACGTAAATAACGTTAACGAAAGAATCTCATTACTCTGGATCTGTACAATATGTTTGTGGTGGAAAGGTTTGCACGAACGAATGAAAACCCTGAAGTAAAATTAGGCCACAAATATTTAAATGGTTAAGATAAGCATTTAGTAATATCTTTTGAAAATACCTTATCCCAATAAGCACAAAAAAATTTTAATATAACCCTGGAGCTTTTTTTAAATAGAATGTTTTGTTGATTGTCAAAATATCGTTGTGCGATTTTGGTCAATCCCCTGATCTAAAACCATTATTGCATTCTAATAATTAGTTATTTACTCAAAAGTCATCTAAAACATCAGATGCTTGTTTTTGAAACAGTGGTGTTTTTTGACAATTAATAAAAAAACAGTGTAATCTTCTATATTTAATAAAATATTTGACTTTTTGCTATATATTTCATTTTTTGCAAAGCTTGTTCTTGGGTTGTTTTTTTTTTAAAAGGTGCAATTATTTTTGAAAAAGTTGTAAAAATTTATGTTATAAATGGAATGAGTTTTAACGCAAACCATACTCAAATTCAAAAATCCCCGGCACCAGAACCTTTTTTGCTGCTGGTTTAAAAACTTGCCGGTGCTGCGTCTCAAGGTGGCAGATTTTTTCCTTGACTTTTTATTTATATCTGATATGGTATGTTTATAAAAAATTTACTTTTAAGCAAAAAAAAAATAGTTTATTATTTTATAACAAAAACTTTTACCTAAATCTTGTCAATTCAATCCTATAAATTGTTTGGAACAACATTCCTGCAGATGAGCATTGGCCCAACACTCATAAAGTTTCCCGACCCCAAAACCAGCAATACCAACGGCCTGGCGGAGGGTTTGGGTGTTTCTTCCTGGTTGTGAAGTAGTACAAGTGGCCCTCTGTAAATAATCCATCTCAAAAGCTTTTAACTTTCAAACTTTTTGATCTAACAGGCCTATCTTGTACCTTTTTTCTGTTTCCCTCAAACCAAAGTCTGATTCTATCCCCCGGCCAGGACCGCCAAAAATCACCCCCTGGAAACCCTCCTCCCAATCCCGCTGTTACCCCCCGGCCCCCCCCCAGCGTTCAGCCTTCCGGCACGCCCCCAGAAACCCCTCGCAATTTACCTCCGCGAAAAGGAAAAAGTTCGAGTTTCCCCCCTTAAACTATAAAATTTTGGGCCTCTGAAGCAATCGGCGTAAATTCAGTTAGCCAAACGGTTGCGGAAGATGACTTCTTTCCTTGGAAATGGGAACCAATATTTTTCCGCCGGACAGGCGCGTAGTTAGAACGTGGTCGAACTAAAAATCCCGCTCTGGGCATCTGCTTTAAAAAATTAAAATTTCCCCTTTCGGTACAACTATTCCATCCACCCAAAAGCCCTTAATATGGTGTTGGTTGTAGACCGTTTCAAAAAGGCAAGCGCTTTCGACATCATCAACGGGGATCCCCGTATCTTTTAGGGCGGGCATTAACGTTTAAGGCCAGTGTCAAACTGCCGTTTTTCAGTCACGATGTGGGGTTTCGCCCGCCCTCGTTCTTTTCTAAACAGAACCAATTTGAATGAAATTTAATTCTAATTAACATCATTAAAATAAGTTCATAATTATTCGTAAAAGTTTAAAGGGTTGAAATAGGGCATTAAAATTTGGGAAAATCTCCTGTTTAAATAAAACATAAATTTTGTATAAAATTTACTAACGACCTTAAGTGGTATCTCTCTAGTATATTTGTGTTTCAACCTCAGGGATTACAAAACGGTTGGGGTGGTTGAAATCATTTGAAATTCGTAATCTTGGCTAAAGCCATAAAACTTTGTGCAGGTAATACAATAAAATACCTTTTTCTTTTAATATAGAATATTTTAAACCACTTCCTGAACTTTCTTCTATTCCCACAGTCAAAAGTCCTTTGTAACAGTTATACTAAACATATTATAGAATGTCTTTAAATATGATTAACACGTTTTCCTCTAGGTTTTATTAAAAAAAGTTAATTGGGCTTCTTTGGGAGACGAAGGGCCCCAAAATCTAACATAATAACATTCAAAGAAAATCAAGCACGAAAACTAGGGTAGCTCCGGTAAAAAAATCCATTTCCTTTATCGACATATGTGTTCAAAGTTAGCAAGAACGAAATCAAACCTTTTATCAAAGGGAAAAAAATTAAATTAAATTTTTTGAAAACAGGCCTAAGTATTATTTAAAGGCCCTCTTACACCTTTTAAAAGCCAAGTCAACATGGTTTAAATTGTTTTATCTTTTGGGCGGGGCCTAAGTATTAACTTCTTTCAAATAAGCTAGAATCGTCCTTCCCATCTCTTTCGATCCTTTTCGTTCTTCCAACATTGGGGAGATTTTCTCTCTTCCTTTTTTCACAAAAAAGGTGCTCGGGGTTGTTGGAAAATAAGAAAATTGGTTTCCCTGCGTCCATGCCAAATCCATCAGCACCAACGTGTTCAGGGAAACCTTTAAACCAAAAAAGATTCAGATGGGCGGGCACTTTTCTAAGCCTCGGTTTTCTCTACTTCCCACGTGCTTAAATAAAAGTTCTTCGATCGTGCGTCCTATCCGTTTGACTTCTGCCGAGACGGACACTTATGGTTCATTCCACAAATTTAAAAGTCTCGCGAGCTGGGAGGGCTTCTCGGGTAACTCAAGGACCCATAAAATGAGGATTGAGGAACGAAAGTCCAGAAACCCACCGACAGTACGAAATGGCATGGGTTGGTCATACAAGCCGCAAAACGACCGCTGGGTCGAAAGGGTTCAGTGTGACCGGGCTCGTCAAACTTTATGGACGCCCAAGGCAAGATGGGTGACCCGAAATTCCAAAGTGGCGGGTGGGCCTGGAAAAGCCGAAGTTTGGGGGTGGCTCCTTGGGGAGCCTATGTCCACATGGGCACAGGCGTTGATGATTATTGATTGGGGCATATGATAAAAATAGCGAGTTTCAAAGAAAATATC